>OY365816.1:10992857-11120357 GCA_959347315.1 Bimastos eiseni | reverse complement strand
TGCTTTTGTCTAACATGAACCCCATCAATAAATAAGATTGTTCTCCGTGCGTCTGTGCGTCTGTGCGTGTGTGCTGTTCATGAGATTCGTCGATAACCCTTTCTTATCGGGTACAATATCCGTTTGATTTCCGTTGAAGAGCGGCGGCGGCGGCGGCTAGTAGCACCTGCCTCATCATAAACGGACTCCAGTTTCCGCGTTCTGTGGACTAATCGTGCACGCGATACCAGCAAAAGGAGAAGAAACCGTCTTTCGTGTTAACTACACATTGTCGATTGGGAGGAGGCGTTTGACAGTCCGCACACAATTAGACGGCTGGACACCGCCTTCATCTATACACATGAACGCTGCTGCTGCAGCCGTTAAGATGTTGATTCAATCGATCGAATGGAATTTATTGCAGAAGAAACGCCCAAAGTGGCTTCTTGTGCGCAGACGGGGCGAGAGAACAAGTGAATCGGAGCGTTAATCGAATCCCATTTATGTATCAAACTCAGACAGTTACAAACAGACAAACTGAAATCAGACAGACTGATAGACAAGCATATATACAGACTGACAGACAGATAGACCGTCCATCTATCTATCTGTCAGTCTGACGGACATACATACAGACCGACAGACAGACGCTTGGACGCATAGACATATATACAGACAGGCAGACGGACAGACATACAGACAGACAGGCGGACGAACGGACGGATGGCAGAGATAGTTCAGGAAAACGTCCCTGTGGATAATTAAACGTTGCACTACGTTATCTGTTTTATAATTATTCAAATTAATAGTATTAGCGAGATGGCACTGACGTCATATTTCAAGATGTCCTAAATATGGTAGGTAACACAGTACATGCGTTTTGTTGTTATAATCCACTCAGACAAAAATAAAAGCATCCATGATTTCCACCAAGAGAAAGAATCTGAACTCGTGTTCAAAAGGAGCAACATAAATCGGTTTGAATCTTGTGCACCTTTGTTCAATTCGAAAACACAGTGGAAGTACGTATTTATGTGGAAAAGAGTTGACTGAGCGTCTATATACGCATTATAGCGTTGGCATAATCAACCCTGATGTATAATGAATGTTTGCATTAGGTTCGTTGAGATGAAAAAGGTAACGGTGAGTGTATCTTTGCAAACACACACACACACACACACAGACAGAGAGAGAGAGAGAGAGAAGCAGACAGACAGACAGCCAGATGAAAGTCCACTAGAGATACCGACAGGGAGTGATACAGAGAGATAATCATAACAAACAGAGGCATATATATAGAGTCAGACAGGCAGACAGACAGACACAGACAAAGCAACAGATACAGAACAACAAAGTGTATACATACGCAGACAGACAGACGGGGAAGATTCGATCTGCTGCTATAGATATATAGGCCTACGCACAAGAGAGAATGCGAATTTCATTTGTCTCTCGATCTTCTTTCGACGACCGAAGAAATTTCATTTCGTCGGCTCAGCCATCGCAGTTATACAGCGTTGTATCGCCGAGTATGTATATATTACAAACACACTAAGTTCCGCATATATATATATTATATATATATATATTATATATAATATATTATATATAATACCACGTAGCAGGCATAGCATGTTGAAGCATTAGCCCCTTAGATAGGTATCCTCTTTACATACACTGTACATATAAATACGCTATAAATATATCGTTGCTATATTATACATGCGCAAGTGAAGATAGGACGTTTGAGCTTTTCTGTAAGCTTCGCGACGGGCTCGATATTATATTCCATTTTGCATATATATATACACATATATAATATATATATATATGTATATAGCTATGTGGGGTAATAAAGGTCTATCTGCTTTCAACCGTTTATAGCGCTTTTTCTCTCTGTATAGGCTCATAGGTCGTGATGAATATGTTTGTCTATTCAAAATGTATTCAAAAGTGTAGCTGACTCTTGACAGATGACACAACGAGTTTCCTGTATACCCTCGTTCGATATTTTACCAGAGCAGTTCGTCTCTGCATGGTCATGAAGACAACACACAGGCCAACACACAGACATACATTATAGGCCTACATAATATATTAATATGCTTCTTGTTTTAGAAGTCCATAGGGTAGGTATAGTGAACGTCATCTTCTGGAGGAAGAGGAAACTATAATGCGACCGATGCCGAAGTCATATTTACTCTGTAAGAGTGGAGGGGCAGAGAAAGGACTACGTACGTCATATATAACAAGGGCTGATGTTTATTGCGCCAAAAAATCGGTCATCAATCGTATACATCGTATATACTCTCAACATTTCTACAGCGCCATCAACTGTTGAATGCAGACATTTCCGTCTCTCCCAAAGCTCTAATATATATATATATATATATAATATATAATATATATATATAATATATCTTGGAACCGTCGTCAGCTTCCTTTAATTTTTTTATTCCATCCTCTGGTTTTTGTTTCCTTTCAGTTTCTTTTAAATTTATAATATGAGCCAATTGAACTGTTTTCGGTTTGCAGAGTATATAAGTTTTGTTGTTTGGCTGCGTTTCTTTTTTACTCCAAGAGTCCTAGACCTAGTATAGGGTATACTGCTCTGGTAAAATATCGAACGAGGGTATACAGGACACTCGTTGTGTCATCTGTCAAGAGTCAGCTACACTTTTGAATATATATATATATATATATATATATAATACAGGGATGAAGCGACCTCGCTTCATTTTACATACAGAAACGTTCGATCCTTTACCTTTTTTAAAAGTTGGTTAAACCCCGCCTTTTGTCGGATGTCATTAAATGGTGGATCACTTTTATTATGTTTCGTTGTATGAAAAGATATCAGGACGAGACATAGAGAGGCACATATATTTATAGAAATTTATATATATAAGAATAAAAGATATGTGAACTTGGTTTCAGACGAAGTATACCCTATACTAGGCCTAGGACTCTTGGAGTAAAAAAGAAACGCAGCCAAACAACAAACTTATATACTCTGCAAACCGAAAACAGTTCAATTGGCTCATATTATAAATTAAAAGAAACTGAAAGGAAACAAAAACCAGAGGATGGAATAAAAAAATTAAAGGAAGCTGACGACGGTTCCAAGATAAGTAGAATGAATGCAAGGAGTATAACACTCTTATAGAAGGGTTCATAGATATATGCATATACCTTATATATATATATATATATTATATATATATATTATATATATTATATATATACCTTATATATATTATATATATATATGTTTGTGCCAGTATCTAATTGTAGACTTATATGATTATTGGCAAAAAATTAGGGTTCAACCTAAGATCTACGATGCATCTGCAGTGTCTCTGACCTACAGAATTAGAACTTCAAGTCTCGTAGGCCCCATAAATTCAACGTCATCAATATTTGTTATTATAATACACTTGATTAAATGGCATATATATAATAAACAGTGTCATATAGGTATATGGTACATATGCTGCATCTGTGCTATACATGTGTATATATTGGTGTAGAGCCAGTCAACTGAAGTTTTCCGCAATCTTCAGAAGTCGTGTCGTGTAGATCGTGTCTGATAATTCGTCTGCTTGAGAATCCGACCGCTGGGTGGCAGCACAACGGTCAGGTCACCTATTTCCTTACGTCGTCGTCACCGGCCGCCATGATTGATGGTACTGCAGCCGTTCGTGGCCTCTGTGTTGCCCTCGCATCATGAATATGCATGAGTCGGTCCTAGCGCCCTCATAAGACCAAGAAGCGAATGCGTCTACTGCTGCTGATGTATTAGTATCATCTACGGTAATCACTCGTTGGGGTCGCTTCCACGTATACGCATATTATTATTGCGCTGCATTAGTTAACAAACTTACCATGTATAATAGCATGTGTGTAACTTGTATAATTTTTATATACGCAGTCGTAATCTTAAACTCCAGATTTCTATATGCAAAGCTAAGTCAAAACGGTCTCCAGGTATATGCATATACGGAAACACAGACATCATACGTTTATACATATATGTGTCTAAAATGTATGGGGGCTGAAGCTTTGCTCATACTAATGAGCCTCGTAATTATATGTTCTTCGACCAAGTTCTTGGCTCTGCTGTTCGCCTCAATGGACGCTTATCTACATACACTTTCGTCTCGGACTACATGCCTGATTCTTTGCACTGGCTTCCCATCTCGCAAGGCATCGGACACAGAATAGCTGTGCTGGTCTGTCGATCCTCAGACGTATCTGCAGGAGCTCTGCTACCTGTTTCAGCTCTTCATTCTTCACCTGGTGGGGAGCTATACTGCTGTCCACTTCGACCCAACAGCGCCGTACCTTCTCAGTTGTTGACTCTTTAAGACTTTAACCTATTTATCGACAGACCAATTCCTTAGAATCTTTACCCTTCAGCCAACTCGTCCCAAGGGCTGCCGCGGGTACCAAGGTACTCGAGAGTACCAGAATCCAAAAATTACTCGAGAAATTTTTTTTACTCGAGTACCCGCATGATTCCACTTTCGGTCGGAAAATTGCTATATTCTGTATCCTTGTGTAGCAATAAAGTAAAAATGGTCTGTTTCTTTGACTGTTGGGCAGCTTGTTAGTTGGTATACATTGGAGATTTAACTTTATTGGTGCGCCAGAGCTTTAGTTAGAACTTATAACCTATATACACAGTCTTTCTATAGTCTATGGTCTATAGTAGAAGCCATGCAGCTTGTATTAAGCACTTACGGTATTAACGGGTACTCGAGTACTCGCCAAGCTACTCGACCGAGTACTCGACTCCAAAATTACTCGATAGCGGCAGCCCTACTCGTCACTAAGATGCGCATATCGCCATTATTGTTGTTCCGCCTCGTTGGAATAAACTCCCATGAAATAAAATAACGACGATTATTAAGAGCTTGTTAACTGAACTCTCAAGTAGCGCTGTAGAAGTTTGGAGATTACGATAATGATTACGATATATTCTACGAAGTGAACGAAACTTAACCCTTTGCCAAATTGGCAAATTCGCCGTCTCCCCGCTTTTGACTGAAAAGACTGCACGGACATTCGATATACTTGCATGGCTGAACAAGGATTTTACGAACAACGCTCAACGCATACACTGGACTATAGTTATAAGTGTACTTCTGAACTTTGGCAATATCAAACACAGCTGTGTCGTACATTGAGGACCTATATTATGTATTGTGTTATTACTTTTAAGTGGAGCTTTATAAAAAGATATAAACCGACATTTTGTATCATATATATTAATTTTTTCAGTGAATAGGTATGTATATACTGAAGAAATGTTTCCAGAGGGATATCAAAGGAAGTGGAAAAGAAACGAGGAACAAGAGGCCCATAGAAATAAAGGAGATCTAGAATTAACTGCCTTCAGTGTCGAAACGGAAGCAACGTGAATCGAACTTCCGGTGTGCATTGGACATAAAAACTGTTACGATTCTGATCGCTTCGTTGCGTAACCACATGGGACGAAATCGAATACAAGTGTCTACGAGATAAAAGTAATTCTATATAATATATATATGTAATATATATAATAATATACATAATATAATATATATATATAATATATATATGCACATTATTTACAATATATACTATATATATATATATATATATGCACAGCAATGGTGCATTAATGGATCACCGAAGTACCGGAAAGGAGATGCATCCGTCCAATAAAATATTCCGGAGTTACTGTCCTTTAAGCCTATTAGAACATTTCGTGGGTATGTAGTTAGGACATAGAGAATACTTTTCAACAACCCTCTGAAGAATTTCGTTTCAGTACGTTACAGGTGAACAATGGACAGATACAGACTCACAAATAGAAGCTGTCATTCGCTATCTATTATGAATATTGAGTTCTTATTACCAAACTATTATACATTACTCTCTTGCGTTATTACTGCAGGAATTAGAGCACCAACGTCTGAACGTTTCCGAAGCGTGATAAAGCCTGGATTGTTGTGATGATATCATTTTTCCTTCTTTATCCAGGAATAGTCCTGAAGATTGGATTTGTCGCACCGGCGAAAGCACGCAGACACGCCGAGCATATTTTACAGGGACGATTCTTTTTTAGTAATAATTTAGAAGTCTTGTCCGTCAGCCTTGTCTGGTCTTCCGGATGGTCTCACAAGAGATCATATTCACTTATGTTGACGCTCTCTCTCTCTCTCTCTCTCTCTCTCTCTCTCTCTCTCTCTATATATATATATATATATATATATATATATATATATATATATATATATATGTTTGGTATTCGTTGTGTAATACAAGTAATTTATCACATCTATTATTTAGACACTGTTCATAATGCGCATGAATATAATAGTGGCTTATAAATAATTAAATGTTGAATGATGGGAATTCCCCGGACGGCGTTCAGACGAATCGAGAGTTGACCGTCCATCATCAGACTTTCTCCACTGGAGCAATGATTGGAAAGTGCGTGGAACAAGGAAGAGAATTCCTGTGGGATATATTCTTAGCATCGGTTCGTTCTCGATTCCATACGCTATTTTCTCCTTCCATCCATCCATCCGTCCGTCCGTCCATCTATCCGTCCATTCCTACAGTCATCTGTCCACCTCTAAAGAAATGTAAATAAATATTCTGTCTTTGGAATGTAATTCGTGAGCGATTTTTTTATTGAGTAATGTAGGCAACTCATTTCAACTGTGCAACAAATGACTCAACAGAAGTATTAGTAATCACTTTCCAACGCTATCTAATAGCCATTTCCGATGACCTCCTTCTTCAAATAGACTTGGGACTGGCGCAACTATAGATAATTATATAGTAAGCGCATAGTAGCAGAGTTCACGTAACGAATTTGCTTCATATCGTAAAAACAAAATTCTCTTTCTTGCTTGGCTAAAATCAGGCGCTACATGCATCATTCATCTGGCGCCATGTTTTAACTGCAACCAGCGGTGGTTATAACTATCCATGAAATACACACAATGAAAGGAAACTCATTAAACCTCGACACCTATTTGCCGATGTCATGTGCTTAATAATATGAACATTGCTCTGTGGAGAGGAAAATAATAAACTCAACCAGCAGATACATCAACACGTAGACCTATACAACAAATGTTGTGTATCACACAACAATCTTTCTACAGCGACCGAACTGCTCTCACTCAACAACAGCCTCTCTCGTCTGCGCATGAAGCCAACGCTCGAAAGAAAGAAAGAATAATCTAATGAGAAAACGAGCGAGGAAAGAAAAATAAGAACGAGTGAATGAAAAAGAGAACAAAAAAATAAACGAACGAACGAACAAGCAAAAGAAAGGGTGAGCGAATGATTAGTCCTGTGATGGCGGTCCAACTTTCGATTTAGATTACCGTAGAGAACTAATAACTCTGCGAGGAAGCTGTTGACAATGCGCGGGAGAGACAATGGCGAGAGAGAGAAAGACGAGAGAGACATAGAAAAAGAAACAAAGGCGGAACTTTTGTCAGCGTCCAGTGAAAGACGACCATGTTAGCTGATCAGAAAATGTCGACTGGCAGAACTTCCGTTTCTTTGCACGTGTTGTGCGTCTGTCTGTGTCTGTGGTCGCTTGTGTACTCCTACATGTCCCTTGCTCCGTTCCAATACTTCTGAATGAATGTCTCGTCTTTTTTTATACCAACTTCTCCACTGCCTGCACTCTAGCAGTGCCAGTCCCAAGCCTGGGTAAAAGAGGAGAGCGACTCTGATGATCTCTGCTATCACAAAG
This sequence comes from Bimastos eiseni, assembly GCA_959347315.1. NCBI lineage: Eukaryota > Metazoa > Annelida > Clitellata > Crassiclitellata > Lumbricidae > Bimastos > Bimastos eiseni. The sequence continues at coordinate 11,112,613 of OY365816.1, read as the reverse complement.
TCAATCAATCAATCAATCAATGAAACTTAATATAGCGCCTCTTCAAGAAATCTACTCAGAGGCGCTTCCGGTCCAACATCGGCCAAATAAGACAAAATAAGAGTGAAATAAAAAAAATAGGGTATACAGAATTCTTAGTCGAGAGAAAGGGACAAGAATAAGACCCTGCGAGGCAGAGCGTAGCGTCCTGTCAGCAACAGGACATCATATAGCTTTCTAAGGTAAGTAGGTACAGCGCCATACAGGCAGCGCCAGACAAGGGAAGAAATCCGAAATGCAATGCGCTGGGGAATGGATAACATATGTAAATATCCCGCATATAGGCGGACACCTGGCCAGTCCTGGAGATGCTCCTATCAAGCGAGCACACGCCCAATGAACTTGCTCCAGCTGCCCAATCCTACCACGTGCAATGCAGTAAAATTGGTGGCCACTGCGCAGACCAATAACTCCTACCACACTGTAGCTTTCCTGCCCACTTGTGTTTGTCTCGGTGCGTTGTTTGGTGTGTGTGCGTACGTATGCGTGTCTTTGGGTCAACATATTCGTCCGTGTATCCGTGTCTGCGCCTCTATATGTTCGTCCGCACCGCAGTCTACCTGTTAGTGTAATTTACGGTAGTTTCCGTTTAACTTCCTTGTCGTATCGTCCGTGGATTTGGCAGCCAGTGACTCGAATGTGCGCAAGGCACGCCAATCCGCAATTAAGACGAGCGAGTGGACGTTTGAAAGCACAAGCACAGTCGAATGAGACGCCTCTGTTGTGTAAACACTAAGCAAGGCGAGAAGCTAATGCTCCAACCCTAAGTATCTACATACAGAACAGTAACTGCTTTAGACATGTCATCGTCCATTGCCAGTCGTCGCTGACCTATGGCGTAGGCATTGGACGTGATCGGTCCTTGGTCCTTTGTCGGTCCTATGTGCAATAAGTTGTATGACGGTCGCGTCAACTACAAACTTTGGAGTCTGTTTTTCAATCTGAGCGAAGAAACAGCTTTGGGATTAACTATATTGTGCAGTTAATTTAGGAGTAAGTATGGCGTGAAGAAAACTGTAAAGGCTAAGAAAACGACCAGATTACTGTGAGAATCCCACATCCGTGGGATTAGTAGCCCAGACTGTTGTAAATAATTTTTCAATTCACCCCTGGAATTGCCTCCACTAAGGAGGGTAGCTTTATATCTTCTTCCTGGCCTTGTTCTTGAGCGCCTCAGAGTTGAGGTCTCGAATAGGCGAAATATAAGTCTCGACTTATTGATTAATTGATTGATCGATTGATTGATTAATCAATTGATTGATTGTTCCGCTGGAAATTCTGATGATCGAAGGTCTTGATTCTTTGCTTCAATTATCGATTCCGCTCTACAGAATGTGCTTTCTCCGTCTGTTCGCTCTTATATTCATCAGGCAATCTCTCGTCCTCTTTCGATTTTCTCAGAACCTACTTCTTCCCGCGGGGTCTTACGCACTGGCAGCGCGTCAGAGCAGTTCAAACTACTATAGAGGCGCTATACAAAATGCGTATGCAATAAACAGATTGGAAGAGATGGGTTTAGTTGTTGACGAAAGACTAACTCGGTGTAAGAGAAGTCAAGTGTCAGGAAGTACAGAGTTTCAGATGGTGGACTATCAGCTGAGGACGCGAGAACGCCACTGATGGAGACGGATCATCGCCGCTATAATGGGCCTGGATCGCTTCCGGTCGCGTCATGGAATAGATGTATCCGGTACGCCCGAAGTGACGGAGAAGGGTTGGGAAGTAGGAGGTTTGGGGAGGAGGAGGGCTAGAAAGGAAAAGGGTTGGAGAGGAGGGTTGGGAAGGAGGAGGGTTATAAAGGAGGAGGTTTGGAGAGAAGGGTTGGGAAATAGGAGGGCTGGGAAGTATGAGGGCTGGGGAGGAGGAGAGTTGGGGAGGAGGAGGGTTTCTGCTGCACCCGTTGACCCAACAGATGCTCAGTATTGGATCCGATAGACTACAATCGGGCGTGTCACCATAAAATACATCATGCAAGAAGTGGCTTTCATGGGTTCGTTTCATGACCATCATCGTCCACTTAACCATCGTCCTTTCTTCCATCGTTCAGTCCTTGGGTCTAGTCATCCGCTGTACGGTAATGCCTCTGCAAGAAGGCAAAGATGGAGGGTAGGAGACTGAAGGGTAGACGGAAGGAAGAAAGGAATGAAGGAAGGAAGGAAGGATGGAAAGGAAGTTAGGAAGGAAGGAAGGAAGAAAGAAAGGAAGGTAGGGAGGAAGGAAGAAAGGAAAGAAGGGAGGAAGGAAGAAAGGAAAGAAAGAAGAAAGGAAGAAGGAAATAAAGGAAGGACGGTCAGACAAAAGGATGGACGAAAGGACGCTAGGGCGGCCGTAAGGAGTGACTATTAGGACCGATAAAGGACGGAAACCACATGGACTGACGGGCAGATGGAATGGAGGGACCGAAGGCAGCAACTAAGGAATAAAGAAAGAATGGGAGGAGAGAAGGAAGGTCGGACAAAAACCTGAAAGGAAGAACGAAAGAAGTGACAGAGAAACAGACGAAAAGAAGAGGAGGACATGAGGCTTACGTACTCGTAATCGTGATCTCCAGTCTTCTAAAGCGCCACTCAATAGCCAAGCCCAAGGCACGAGCGTATTCACGAGCGCTCAGCTCCTTATTAACGATTCATTATTTCCGCGATTTATGCAATAAGACTGACTTTGCATTGCGCGGATATCTTTGGCTGAATATATATAATGGACGATGATTTCATGTCGGCCATATCTTGGTCGCACAGAAGAGCCGTGTGGCTTCTGTATGACTGCCAAAGAAAGTTCCCTCTGCATGCTCTCCAAGTCAGTCGACTGGTCCGTCCGTCCGTCTGTGTACTTCCCTGTCTTCTTCTTGTGCATCCTCTGTGTCTTTCGTCTGACCTATACGTGTTTATCTGAACAATTATTATTATTCTGTCCGTGTGCGTTGGACAGTGTTTCTATCTGTGGGTCGGTCTGACCAAGTACATCTAGGTCCATCAATCCGTCAGTCCGTCTGTTTGTCCGTCTGTTTGTCTGTTTGTCTATCTGTTTGTCTGTTTTACTATCCCCGTCTGTATGATTATGACGTGGCTGATGGTCATACAGGGAATCTGCGATCGGGATCTGGGACGCTGCCAAGCGGAACATTAGGTCATAAATCATCGAATTCTCTGTAATAAAGAAGAAAGGCGTAGGTAATTGTTGGCGTTTCACTACGATTCCAACTGGTTCGTCGGTCTGGTCTGTCGGTCGAAATATGAAAACAATGTTAATGTACTCGTTGCCCGCTTCCCATGTGAATAACTCATTCGAAACGACCAGAAGACTCTCTCGCCCGACCCACGGATGGACCATTATAATGCACGGCTGCTGCTGCTGCTGTTTCCATTGCGGGCTATTGCAAACGCCCCCACTTGACGCGCGATCTGTGGCTTAGTGTGAGGTTTATGGTTCCGTCAGCTATTAGGAAACCTTACGCCCAGGGTCAAATGCGGTTGCTCGATCATTAAATATCTTTACACTTGAATGGGTGACCCCATAGTACAAAAGAAGTTTATTTTAATTAAGACAATTCGTGTTGTAGTCATGTGTTGTGTAACTTTGGGAGTTATTGAACAGTGGTGCTGGTGAAGAGGACGATGACGATGATGATGACGTTAAAGACCATGACGGCGAAGATGATGATAACGACGACAATGATGTGATCATGATGACGATTAAGACAATGAGTATGATGATCATGAAATGACGACAATGATGATGACGACGACGACGGTGACGATGACGATGACGATGACGATGACGATGACGATGACGATGACGATGACGATGATGATGATGATGATGATGATGATGATGATGAGGATGATGACTGTGATAACGGCGAAGATGAAGATGATCATGATATCATGATGAAGATTAAGATGATCATGATAACGACAAGTGATGATAATGATGAAGATGACGACTACGATGATGTGGATGCCAGTTATAAATTCCAGACATTGGTCTCGTCTTAGCACACGTGCATCTATAAAGATGATAGAGTTGGGTCCAGCGGTCTTAACCTCGCCCATAAACTGAGCGAGTGTATTCGCATGATAAATGAAGCCATTTTCATCACATCTACAAAAACCACGAACTCGATCGAATCGCGAAATAAATAATGCGTGATATGTATACAGAGATTGGCTTTTTATTGGACGGAATTTCCGTCTTTAGGCAGACAGCCGGTTTTTCTTTTGACATTTATAGACCTCAGTTTCAGCTGCTCTCTCTCTCCCTCCCTCTCTCTCCTTCTTTCTCTCTTTCTCTCTCTCTCTCTTCCCCCCTCTCTCTCTGTTGTTTTCTTTCTCAGTCTCTCTCCCTCTGTTTCTCTCTCCCTCAGTTTCTCTCTCCCTCTCTCTGTTTCTCTCTCTCTCTGTTTCTCTCTCTCTCTCTCTGTTTCTCTCTCTTCCTCTCTCCCCTCTCTCTCTCTCTCTCTCTCTCTCTCTCTGTGTCTCTCTCCATCCCTCTCCATCCCTCTCTGTCGTTCTCTCTCTGTTTGTCTCTGTCTCTCTGAAGTGCGATCATTTAGAGCACATAATCAAGAGACAAATGCTTCCCATCTCGGGTTCTTTATGTCACGACGTGTTCCCGACCCATCGTCTATAGATCATTGCTTCTGAAGGCTTCTCACTTTACCAACCGGTTATTGTCTTGCCAGCCACAAGGAGCACGTGCTGATGCTTTCAACATTCACGGCAGGTTATATATTACAATTTAGGTTTCATAATATTGTGACCGATTATTACAACTATATACTTCTGTTACTGTTGCATTTAAAACGGTTCACCGTGTGTGAATTTAGAACGCTTTGTCACAGTGTCAGTTTTGTGCTTTGGAATAGACAACGCACATTGTTAAGCAATTTTGACTAAAATCACAATTGCAGTATAATATTGTTAATTTCGCTTTTTTATTCGGAGAACGATCTTCCTAGCGTGTCAGCATAAAGGTCGTCGTTGGCTATAGGTCCAATGCACTACTGCATTCTTAGACAACAATGCTTTCTCCTTACTTCCCTTGCACTCCTATCCATTGAAGAAGGTTTACATTAAGTTTGAAGACGGCATATGTAGATGTTGCTAATGCAAGGACACGTTAAGTTCACACAGTGCTGTTGCTAAACTCACCTTTAAGTTAAAAATGTCACAGGGGTAAACTGTCTCAGCACATTCAGAAAAACTCTTGCATTAGAATTTTAAATTTCTGTTTTCATTTTTGTATCAAAGTGAATCATTAAACTTATCTTTTCAATATCATATTTTAAGACTTGCGTAGACCTTACATCCACGCATTTATTTTGAACATTTATATAGTGAGCCTTCAAGAACCTACTATAGTCCCAGCCTCTCAGGACCTATAATTGGACTAAACGAGAATATTGCCATACATTTTCTGACCAGTACTGGGCTGAGGATCACAGTTTCAGTAAACGACGGCTATAGGCCTACACTAGATGTTTCATTTGGCGTTATAAGATTTACATAAACTGTTATATAACACACTTTGAAAAGACATTAGTCGATCTGTATCGTATAATGGCTATTACAGATCTCAGCAGATCTTCATGAGATCAGTCGTATGAACTGCAGACGAGATGGTTGGGCCGCTGGAAAGTATGCGAAGGAAAAAGCATTGGGGTCGGTTGAGGTCATACCAGCTGTTGTTCGTCTTTTCGTCTTGGGGTAGGCGAGAGGTGGCCATCTGCCGAGAGGGTATTACCGACGCGACCCCAGGTGACCCTCATACGTCATCGCAACGTATGGGAACGGTGTTAAGGAAGGGACTTCGGCGCAGACGATGTTCTTCGGCTAATGTAATTTGCACGACTCGATAACTGAATACAAGCACTGGAATAAAATATTCAATATCACTCCGCCGTCGACAGCTAAGACGGACTACTTGTGCGCCATCTTATGTCGAATTCAATCAGCCAATGAATATATAATATATATATATATATAGGTGCGTGTGTATGTGTGAGTGTGTACAGATATACACTCGTTAAATTCGTGTATGCCTATATAATTATGTTAACTTTGATTCCGAGTACGTGTATATATATGCGTCGATCTGTCTTTACGTATGTATGCCTGTACCCTTGTGTATGTCTTCGTGCATATTATGCGTGTACACTTGCGTACCTTTCCTCGTGTTTGTTTGTTTGAGTATCCGTGAGTCAGTACAAGCACGAAAATGTATACTTGCGTGTGGGAAGTATGTGTCGTGTAAGCTCACTTGCATCATGGTTCGCACTATATATCAATGCTCTTGTATCAGAAGCTGGGGGTAAACGCTCTGAACCCCCCCCCCTCGACAAATCGCTGACTTGCATGCCTGGCTGTTCGTATGCATGTCCTTGTAAAGCTATGTATTATTTTTGTGTGCGTGTTCCTGTGTATGCCCGTGCATCTGTATGCGTGTATATGCCTGAATGTGTTCAAGAGTGACTTCGATCAATCTCAAAAATGTTGACATCGGACTCTTAAAAATTCCGTGTACTATAAATATATATATAGTACACGAAATTTTCAAGTTGGGTGAAGATGTGTGAATTAAAATATATACAACCACCATCAATAGCCACATACAAATGAATCTAAAGATATATATCTCGATTATCCTGTTATGGCAACTTTAATGCTTCACAAAAGCACATCTCTGTTTATATGCATTTACACTAAATCTATCTATTTACGGCCACACAGCGATACATGCGCACGGATATATATATATATATATATGTGTGTGTGTGTGTATCGTACATACATATGCACGTATGTATGGGGACTTCAGCTCCCTACAAACATGGGACAAATAACACACGTATAGTGCAATAAAGATTGAATGGTCGAAGATTCGTCGTCGTGGTCGTGAGGACTTAGCATCTCAGTTGAGGACGATAATATGGTAATACCTTCGCCGCTGCTGCTGAAACTGACGAGATGGAATAACATTAACGACGGTCGCTTTGATTCTTCGTCGAATTCCTATGAATATCACAGACGCTTTGCACATCCCATTAGAAACATTTCTGCATTGACTTATATATGTGGAATGCACGGTGGCGGATTTTGCGAGCAGCTTTCACGGCCTGGTCTGACCATGGCTATGGGATTTAATTCAGATTCTTAAAATGACCATTGTACTGAGTCAGTGAGTACCACAGGGTACCACTGTAATGTGTCAGTGAGTATCACAAGCTGCCACTGGGCTGAGTCAGTTAGTACCACACAATTGCGTAAGGCCTGTTTCTGAAAACTTTATTTACCTAGTTTGGGTCTCTGAGAGTTTAGTTTCAGACCCAGCTTTACTGTTCTTCAAGCCTAAAAGAGTTTTTTCTAAATAATTACTAGTAGTGAGGTTAAGTACCGGTTTAAACTCAGTCTGACCTTTGAACTGTCACGTGACTGCACACAGATAATCAACCACTATCACACCTAAAACCTGTAGTTTTCCATTATGCATTGTTTCTTGCATTCGCTCCAATTCTACAAAATCCCTCCACATACCAAATATTCAAGCTGCATTAATTATATAAATTTTTGAAATATTCAGAGATTTTATTAATATTATCATTATTATTATTATTAATTTGTATTAATTTTATTATTTTTATTTTTATTTTTAATTTTTATTGCTTTTTTGATTAATTTTTATTACTTCAATTATTTTTATTATTAAATTTTGAGATTTTTATTCTTATAATTATTATTTTTATAATTATTAATCATATGTTCAAAAGAATGAAAATTTAGGGTTGGCATAGCCCCTTGCCTAATGATATGGTTGCCGACACCATTCTAGGGTTATAGCGTGTGTATTTAGTGTCAAAATAATACACCTGTCAAACATGTGACAACTCCATGTCAAAGGTCCTATCAGAACACGTACTTACTCCACTACTATAGGATGGACAAAGGTCATTGAGATAAGCAGAGTACAAAGATTGGCTGCGCTGAAAGAACAATGGATGATTGGCAGACCGTTGACAGGTGATGTATACAATGGCTACTGATAGAGCACCAGATGCCCAGGCAAAGGTTTTCTGCTGTTAGGATTGACACAGACACCCATTTTCTATTGTTAAGGGGGTGCGCTGCCTTCTTTCTAGGGTTGTGTAGGCCAGTTGGGCTACAGTCTAGGGTTACTTCACTCAATAGGAGTGCTGCACTGGCTTCCACTTCAGTCATCTAGGCCTGCACTGGCTTCCAGCCTATGGTTAGAATGGCCGGAAACAAAGGTTATTAGGTATGGCCAGTCCACAAAGTCTAGGGGTCATGACTTAGATACAAAGTACAAGTCACAGAAGACAATTGATGACGTCATAGGCAGTCACGTGACAGTCCAAAGGTCAGACTGAGTTTAAACCGGTACTTACCTCACTACTATTACTCTTTCAATAATATATACAAATGCCTCGCCAGAGTTTAGCAATTGTTTTCGGATTAATAGATATCTCGTTTCTTGCCTTGATTACTGTAAGTATGATTGATTACTCTAACTGCTGCACAACTAGGCCACTGTTCACGCCAGTCCCAAGCCTGGATAAAGGAGGAGGGCGACGCTAACGATCGGTGTTATCACACAGATTCGTTTTACTACCACCGCCAACTTCTGCAAGTAATGTAATCATGATTTCCTGTATGATTGACTGTACGATTATCAATTACTGTAAAGTCTGTAAGTATGATTGATTACCATAAGTACGATTTACCATGCAGTTTCTAGTTCTATGACCTCCACCTATATATTATCATTGCACTTTAATCTCTGCTTTGGTAGAAATCTCCCCCTCTCCCCACAACGCCTATGAGTCGATGACGAGCTCCTGATGAAACGAATATTGTTTCTGAGATAATGAGCAACTATTGTAACGGCATACGACACTCAATTTCAAACATTAATTACATCGTCTTACAAATAACAATATAGTCATGTTACTTAACTAAAGTACAAAAGTAGTGTTACTTACACTAGTAGTAGCATTACCATTGTAAGTAACACAGTTACACTAGTAATGTGATTTAGCAAAACTATTAATGTTACTTAACTAAAATACATAGAAACATGAAGATATATTGTTCTCCAACTAGCCCAGCGACAAAGCCATCATGTTGAACTTAATTAATTGAAACGTCTATGTAGGCCTATCGCTCTGATAGCCGATTATGCTATCTATGCTGGCAGACTCACTTAATTTGAGTAATTTTCAAGATTCTAAACAGTGATCAGATTTCTTTTAAATTGGTCACTCGACATCGCAAACATGGCTATGATGATGCTATTCTTTATAAAGGACACTGGGCCTAAGTATTTTTCGGTTAAAATAATTCATTATCATGCATTCATCTAGTTGTCACTTCTAGTTGACCGTTAGTGACTTTTGATGATACTAGCGGAACAGCTGGTTTCTGGTAAAGTACCCAAGATCCAATACACATTAAAGTTGTAGAATGTTAGGAGGATATTCAGATGGCTCAGGGCCTTGCAATTGATGGAAAACAAAGTAGGCCTAAAATGCCGCCTAATGACGATTTTGACATTTCTGAGAAGTTGCGAAAAGTGGGCTTCACAAACTGTCGCTGAGTCTTCACCTGTGGAAGAGAGGACTTCGTGGCTTGATATGTAGCGCACTGAAACGTTGAATGTTCATATCAACTGCAGTCTGTCTACTATTCCAAGTTTTACTGACACCTCGCTTCAGCTTGCGTTTTTGCCCTCTATTGTAAGGGCGTCCATAGCGATAGTATTTCTCTTGTTGGGATGTTCAAAGCGTCTGCGATATCTTTATTACAGGACAACTGGAAACTGTTGCTTACATGACAGGATCGAAGCAATGACCATGGCATTGACACCAAATGTAGAATGCTCAAAAATTTACTTCTTAGATCCTGATCTTAACTTCTGATATTTCCCCGAACGTTCCTAGCTCCAACATAACATTGTACCACCACCCAGACAATGTCTATGGCTGCTGTTCTCAATGAACAAAGAAGCAATTCACAAAGCTGCATTCCTGAACTGTTTCCAGAATAAAAGATCGCTTATTCCCTTGGAAAACCCTGCAACCCATTTTCACATTCACCTGTTTTTCATCTCAGAGAGTATACTGCCATTGGTCGTCCATTTCTACGTTACCCTTGTCTGTATGACAACGATCTTTCTATATGCCCATCATATGTACCGCAACTCCAGTCGGTCATAAAAGACTTGCTAATAGAACAAATTGTTGGTCACATAAGGAAGCAGAATACGACAGAAGCATTAATTATTGCTTTAACAAGAACTTGATGAATTAATTGGATTAATTAACTAATTAATTTAATAAATTATTGTTTTAGCAATAACTTCATTAATTTAATTAGTTCATTTAATTAATTCCCCCTCTGTTCACTGAATGTTATCCCCCCAGGAAATATTGGAAAGCAGTCTGCTTCCACCGACATGTGTGTAGAAGCCCATGTATCAGTTCCATTGTGAGACATGTCCGAGACATAGGCTCCTACCGAGTTCAATTAGACTATAATGCCTACACACATATGCTAGGTAAACAATAACAGTTATTTGGGACAAAATAATTAGCTTCCCTCCATTGCAGTCTTATTGCATGCACATTTAAAATGACCTCTATATCGTCATTGTAACTGTAATTGTAATGTAGAATTTATTTAGCGCCACTCAATCAGAGGCCGTCACGACTCAACACAGAGCTAAACAGAGAAAAGGAAAGTCTTCATGCGCTTCCGGAAGGCAGCAGAAGAGTGAGACAGAGAGAGAGTAGTTCCTTCCGAAGAGAAAGGGGGGGTTGTACCAGGTGGTGGGACCCACGTAGGCGAAGCTCCTGGATTGGGCTGTGTCATAGCGAATGCGGGGAACCACCAGAAGTCCGCGGGCAAAGGAACGAAGGAAAACCCGATGCGGAATAAAGCAGACCCTAGTGCAGAGAAGGTACATGCAGGTGGGGACAAACCCTAAAGGCGACATGGGTTCATAAATTGTCCGACGCTACTTTTCATATAGAAAGAAATCGTATATTAATAAACGGGAAGCACATTATTGTTACTTAGGACAGGCGCTTGGAAAAGAAGACAGACATGGCAATGAAATATTAGACTTTTAGGCGTATCCCTTACACGACAACTTATACTCGTGTTAAAGTAAGACGTGGAATGCCTCGTCTGGAGAGTTACCTCGAGTTACTCGCCTCGTCTTGACTCATGCTGGCTATGGGCCAGGACATCTATAGGCTGTAAAATGGTCATGTTTAGATACATTTGAGGGGAATGAATCGCTTCACGCTCCCACGCCAAGTTTAAAAATGGGGAGGGAATTCCCACTTTTACCTCTCCGTGCTTTCCGCCTCTGCCTGGCACAACTCCTAATCTCCCAATGTCTTGAGCGCTATTAGAAAGTCAATGGCAGGACACCAGCTTATTCACACAGCGTTCGGTCACACATACTCTCTCTCTCACACACACAAACACACAAACATACACACACATACACACATACACACAGAATACCTGTATTCTGCATAAAGTATTATACGACCTGCCCTCTGTATACCTGACATGCAACCCGTCCATATATGCCACAGATGTGTCTTCTTTCCACACACTTACCTGATCGTGCTTTGCAGATGACACACGTTGTCGTGGCAACGGCAACGAAGCTGAAAAGCCGGATATAGGTTGCAGCAGCTGCAGCAGAGAAAAACAGATAGCCAGACGATGGAGACATGTCGAGTGTCGGAGCAAAACATCAATGGCGGCGATGTCCCAACGTCGGAGTCAGATGCTCCGACGAGCAGGCCTATATCAGATGCCCCGATGGGTATATCAGATACTCCGACGGGTATGCCAGATGCCACGAAGAGTATATCAGATGCTCCAACTAGTATGTCTGAAGCCACGTTGACGATTATGGCCCATACACATATCATGTGGAGGTAGGCCTACCTGACCGTCTTCAGTTGGCTCGCACCGCGGGTTCAGTTTTCTAGACAGAATATGCGTTCTATCGCGGATGATCCTGGAAAGAGATCAACATAAGTTTAAGGTACTCAATTACTCATCTCAGGTGTCAAGGGATTGTCGGGGAAACATTGAATAGCACACCCAATAGGAGAAATCTCATTACCTAGGGTTATGATTGCGTGGCTTCCTGTCATCTATAGACAATCACCAATCTGCGCTAATAAGTAAGTATAACTGTTATTTCCACACGACTTGTGAATGCACTTTGCGTCCAGCTTTACTCAAAGTCCTCTGTGTAGAGAACGTTTTCACCGACGTCTCCGTGTAACGCACAGACGAGGTTGAATTTAACGACTTATTCCCTGCTCAAAGTTTCTACTCACACGTGTAGCAGAGTTTCCTATACACGTATTTCGAATCAAACTCGAGATGTTCGACTCGCGTTTTCCACTCACCTACCACTCGATTTCTGTGACTCGTCAATTACTCAAATGCAAACGGACCAGCAGGTGACAACGTAACAAGCGTTGACTTCAACATCAACGAAACAAACTGTCATAGAAGATCGCAAGATAACCGAATCCAATTAAGAATCCGTCGAAATAAGATGCATCATGAATCTCAGCTGAAACCAGTTGCTGTCAACGCGCGCGTCTGTAAACCGGTTCCCGCGCTCAATGTCCGCAGACGATACCTCGCAGATCATATAGCGCCTCTATCGGCTGTTGCCGCTTAACCTAAATGCAAGAGGACGTTCCGGTTAGACGTTGGCTGTTCCGTTGGAAAGGACGGTCCTTGCGGAAACAGAGATTGCCACCAATAGTGGATGAGTGCTGCGTGCCAGCCTTCGTGTATGTCTGTCTGTCTCTGTCCGTCTGTTTGTCTCTCACTCAGCGGGAGTCTTCACATCGCCAGGCGGAACGACAAGTGTACGTTAAGACCTCGCATGCGTTCGTCAGTCGACGGCGTTGTACGCATGCCCCGCACGCATGCGCACACGGGTGCAGCGCATCCGAACGCAGACATCCGCCGATGTTGAACGAGGGACTTCCAAATTACGTGGATAATCCGCAATCATGGGACCAACGAAGCCCGACTTAGTACCCGCTTCCCCTTCCATTGGATAAGCTATGTGTGTCTTCCAGCCTGTCTGTCTGCCTGACCGCCTCTGTTGACACTGTCACTTTGTCACTTACTATTTCCCTTCACCCGCGACATCAGTAAATCGTCTCGACCACAGTATGTCGTCAATCAACGGAATCTTTTCCTCTGGCACTCTCTCTCCGTCTGTCCCTGGCTGGCGTCCGTCGATGAGCGTGCCTGGGACCAGAGAACTACGAGGCAGGGACCAATGAACGGTCGGGTGTCACGGCAGACTCTTGGCGAATGCCACTCCCATGCAGTCGACTATCTTTGAGTGCAGCGTCGTAACAGTAATCGTAAACTAAGAATTTTAAAGTTCCGTTCAGAGAGCTAGGCACGTAAAAAAGCGCTGCGTCGAATGCGAAGGGTTGCTCCGAAATTTAGGGCATAACCGAGTAGACAATTTAAACCGAGTGTCGAATCCGAGTATTTGGATGCATGCACTATTTTCCGGATCTGGGTATGACCCGAATAGCCTACTTCCCAATAACGGGATATTCGGCCGAGGCGAATGTTCGAGGCGATTTCCGGTTATGCGCTACCGAGATTCTAAGCGAATAAGCAAAAACACTGCACCAGAGACGACGATCCCGGGAAGGGGTCGAGGGGAGGGGACATTTTACACATGTGTCTCCCACATTTTCTACCCCCTGAAATTGGGTGTCCCCCACCTGTCAAACGAGATCGCCGCCTCTGCACTGCACTGATAAAATTTACTGTTGCCTACTGGCAGAATTTGATAGGAAGCAATATTTAGGTGCGCGAGAACCTAGTTGGTATACGGTAATAATTAATAATCGCGAACGCACTCGTTACTAAGACGAAAGACGCACTTGACAAACGATCCAAACAAAAACGATTTCCATGGAGCAGTCAGTTTAAAATGAACGCATTTCCGCGTCGTGATCACGTGAACCAATAACAACATTCCTTGGAAATGACTCCCACTGGAATTATTTTTGCCGGGAACTGTTTTTGCACTGATCCAATCTTGCGTCGCACCGCGGCTGCGTGTCCGTGCGGTCGGTCAGTCGGTCGGTCGATGGCCTTTGTCGAATAAACGTCGCCAATAAACGCCCGGTCCAGCGTCGTCGTCGTTCAATCCGCTGAGGCTTCTGCGCCGTATTCGTCGATCGATCAAAAGACGAATATAAATCAAATATGAAAAACTCGATTTCATTCCGCCTCAAAGGTCTGTATCGATACGCCGCTTAGGCATCGAGTCCGATCGGTCGCTATCGACCACGGCAGCAGCGGCCTCCCTGCCTCCTCATTCTCATCCGTCGAGGCTGGACTTTTCGCTGCCACTGCTGCTGATGGTGGTGGTGGCGGCGGTTCATCACAGCGTGACCGTCGAGACCAATAACTCAGCGATGGCTCGGATGAAGACCGTTCCGTTTTCTTTCTCTATCTCATCACAGGGCACGATGAGCGCGGCGTCCACGGTTCCCTCACGTCTCGCAAGGTGGCGCGCTGCTGCTTTCCCGCCTTCGCTATCATGGACCGACGACTGTGACGTAGGCTTTTCTTGTATGCAGGGCGCGTCCATTATTTACAGCGTCTGGATTTATGTGGAGCCGCCGTGCTGCTGTGGTTCTGGACGAGTCGAAGCACGTCGGCAAAATTTGAGGATTCTCTTCAATTTACGCGCACGTCTGCTCGCAAGAAACGCTTCGTATAGAAAGAGGCGAGATCTATTGGTCTGGCTTTAGAAAAGTGTTAGAACTGGTCTTAGGTACGGGACTTCGATGTGAGTCTCGAGTCCCACGTGGTCTTGGTCTGTTAGATCTCTTAACTCATCTCGAGTTTAAAGGTTTAGTGTCACTTGAGGCACATTTTCTCCGCCTGTTAGCTGGACCCATCGGTCCCTTAGGTTCTTTTCTTTCACTATTTTTGTTATCCCTCCTCGCCGTGTACTATTGTTTTGTCATGCATTGTTGTCATTGTTGATTGAGGTGGAAATAAAACCATTTTGGTTATGGTTGTGGTTATACGTACATATCATATGTATATATTTGTGTGGCACGGTAGCCGATTTGTTAGAGCGGTCGGCCTGTAACGCTCAGTATGCGACGAGTGTGCGGGTTTGACCCTCGTCCGAGGCATTACTGTGTAGGGACCTTGAGCAAGTCCTTTGCAATTGCAATTGCGCCATCGAGGCGGTGTATGCACTTCTGAGCAAAATGTTTTGGATGGAGGGCAATGTCAATTTCAAAATAAATTTAAAAAATAAATAAATATATATGTATTTGCATGCGGAGGTGCAACCTTGAATCAGGCGGGTCATACGACACTTGGGGTAGGGGAGGGGTTCACCTTTTGACACCTCAGCATGATACCTGAGTAATGCGTTCTATGGTTCAAAAATGGTTTAAAAAAATGCAGGTAACGTCTGTCTCGGTAGCTCAATAAATGGATGCTGTCAAACATCATGTATATATCACGTTGCATACGATATGAAAATAATATAAATAATAATACGAGTATACTTATATTGCAGCTTGATCATCGCATCGTAAACATTTACACATTTATATAGCGCCTATCGCAGCATAGATTAGAGAGAGAGAGAGAGAGAGAGAGAGAGAAAGAGAGAGAGAAAGAGAGAGAGGAGAGAGACAGACAGACAGAGATAGAGAGTGAGGACGCGGAGTCTATTGCGGGGGTAATCCAAGACATGAGCCCTGCTCGTACCTGTAGCAGAGGCGGTAGGACATTCCAAATGGAGGGACCTTTACCTTATTTGTGTGCGAATGTGTGTATATGCGTGCATTGGTGTGTGTTCAAATGTGTGGGTGTTAGATATGCCTATAAAACAGCATTTACTATGGTTGAAGAGGTTGTATATGCGTGTGGTTGTGGAACTATCTGTTGCAGTAAGCAGGAGCGGAAGGATGTCTTAGAGAGAAAACCTTTCGCTCTCAGTAGCTTAGACCTGTGCGGTGGCCGTCGAAAAATCAATGCAGGCGTTAATTAGGCCGATGTCTCTAGACGGACCTGGCCAGTCATGTAACATCAAAGGCCACCCGTTTTAATTATATCCGCAGCCTCTGGATATTTTCCATCGGCAGGCGCATCCTAATTAACGAGTCTATTCCTAATTCCTATCCTCTCACTCATTCCCCTCTGCGCTAATCTGCCTCCCTCTAAACGAAACCAGTCGCATACCAACCTCTCTGCATGCTTATCTGTTTCTCGCATCGAAGAGAAATAGATTCTCAACTGTTTTTTTTATTCACAAATTCTTGTTGTAGGCAGACCCGCAGAGAGGACGTCAGAGGGGGCAAATGCCTAGGGGCCCGGCAATTCTTTTAGGGGCCCGGGTCCGGCACGCACTCAATTTTCTCGTTAAGCCTAAAGATATTTTAGAAGCCCGTGATTGTCCTGCCTAATGGCTGGTTTTCTGTGACTGCTCTGTCAAGGCCCGTATTTTCTGTCGGCGGTCCTGGTTGTAGGAACGCGTGGCACCCTTAGTGGATATATTCACAAAATATATAGGCCTATCCGTCTGCTATTGTCTCTCAGCTGTTTTGTCTGAGTTTATGTAGACCCACCGAGTATCGTCACACTATAAACAATTTCCAGAACAGACATTATACGCAGCGAATGGATTGGACGGTGATGTAGTTCAACAGAAAATAATCAGATAATTCATTCAACCTACATTAGGGAGTGGTTTTAGTTTGCGGGGGAAGTTACAGTATTTCTAGTGAACGGTATCTAGGACGTCGTGTGCAGCGAGCGTCTTCTGGCAGACTGGCAGGCCTACCCTGGTAGGGCCTAGATACTACTCAACGGTTATGCACCACGTGGCACCTACACTACAGAGAGGCCTCGCAGAATCAAGGGACCTAATCGGACGGCGCTTACTAGTCTTGCGTCTCACCGTTGTTTTATTCCGACTTCCTCGTACAACCGGAAGTCCAGCTGAAGCCGTGTTTTAGGCAACGACGGCTCAACACAAAGAGCGACAAAGTGGCTCCAATAAGCGAATATTTTTACTTGTGAGATGAGTGGGCTAAACAAGCGGATTTTTAACGATTCAGAACAGAGGCACGAATTTCCTGAAATGACCCCGATACAATTTCTGCGAATTATATACGCCGGTGATGACTCCAAGTCTTAGTCGCAGTAATTATGCTGGACAGATTCTATATTTCCGCTTGATAATGTAAAACCCATACACGTGGAAGCAGCTAAGCACATAATATTATGTCTGTTTCACTGCTTGTTAGTTTCTTGGCCATTGTCTATAATAGACTATAATATAGAGGCACGTATATTATATGTATATGTGTGGGCCTAAAATTTAATGTATACAAGCACGAACGTCCGTTCTTATTAGCCTACTAGGCTTTAGATGACGTTTCAGACCTTCCGTAGGTCTTCATGTATACGGCATGTACATGCAGTAACTGTCACTGCATGGGACTAGGCATGTACCACGGGGCCCAAAGGGGCGCCGATGCTCGCTAAAGTTGTGGCAGAAGCATGCTCATAAAGCTGTTTTATTTTGAAACATGGATAATATAGAAATACACTTTGCATCCTATGCTGAATAATGACAACACAAAAGACGAGGATCGCCTTTGTCGAATAGAAGACGAAGGCTCACTGCGACGGGAAACCTCAGGCGCGATGCTGTATACCCTACACGTTGTCTATTATTATATACAGGACTATCGCGTTTCAAATTAGATGAACCTACCCAGTTTATTTTTATGCTTATATATAGATATATAATATATATGTCACAAACAAGCAAAATTTATACATTATATATATATATAATGTATAAATTTTGTGTATATATATACACGACGTATGAGATCTCGTACATGAGTAGGCCTATCATACAAAATAGGTTATATTTTTAGTTCTATGTCGGCAATACCTGTCAAAGTATCCCTCATCTCCCTTCTCTGCATGCATACGCTCTCTGCCCTTTAGATTGCACTCCCTGGGAGCCCTCTCTCGGCCTTGCATATCGGAGATGTCAGATCAAAGCATCACTGTTCTCTAGGGTCTAATAAAGTGGAAACCTAATCTTTCAACAACCGTTACAGTTACAAGACCAAGTGAAGGGTTGTGCTCCTATGAAATATCAGATGTAGGAAATGCTCAGAATGCATAGAAGCCACCTCGTCTTGCCAACCTTTCCCTTATAAGTCAGGGTCGATCTCACGAGTATGAAATTGCTAGAGAACGACAGTTGCAAGTTTAATTCAGCTTTTGACGAACAATGTGAGACGCAGACATTTTCCAGCTGGTTATATGACCAAAACAATGAATCAAGCGATCTGTGGCTAACTATCAGTCTGTAACAAGATTTTGAATAGGCATGTCTGAAATTAATTAGGCCTAAATAGTTTCCAGAATAATTACAATTCGTGAAAATGCGACTGTAGGCCTATGTTAGGAAAATACTAACCAACGCCACCGCGATAGCTATTTTAACGCCTGCGCAGAAGAATTTAAATCAAAGCTTGCAATGCATGCTGCTCTCCAGATGATGGCTTTAGGAACTAGAAGGAAAGTTCCTTAGCTGATTAAACCGTCAAATACGAGACTGGAAATAGATAAAAGATTATCTGCTGAGAGAAATTGTTCACCAATTGCTGCTGGAGACTGCAGCAATTGTCCATCATCGTCATCAGCTGTAACAGACCAGCAACCGCTTCTAACTGCAAAAGATCTGCAACGCTTCTAATCGCGACAGACTAGCACCGCTTCTAATCGTGACAAACTAGCAACTCTTCTAATCGCAACAGACCAGCACCGCTTCTAATCGCAACAGACCAGCACCGCTTCTAATCGCAACAGACCAGCACCGCTTCTAATCGCGACAGACCAGCAACTCTTCTAATCGCAACAGACCAGAATCGTCATCAGCCATAACAAGAGATATATTTATATATCTAACATAACAAACGTTGAATTACCCATTTAATCGTCTTTATGTCACGGCTAAGAAATAATGAAATACCTGGTTCTGCATTTTGACAACTAATGATGCATCTCGGGGTATATTAAAACACTTTTCTCAAGTTCTTCGACCGAGCAATATCCAAAACTGCACCACGCCTCTGCAATGATCTTCCATATGAAATCCGCAAATTGTCGATTGCTCCGTCATTGCCAATCACCATTCACCCACCATTATCTGCATCAGTCTCCTCTATCTATCACCAAATGGGCATTCCACTCAAAACTGAGTGAAAAATGAGTGTCATCTCTTCAGGAAGTCAGACCCTGACTGGTCAGATCCTCCGTTTTCCAAACTCTCGCCATAGCCATAAGCGACACCTTCCTTAACAGCTACTCGGACTCCTCTGGCAACCAGACTTCAAGCTCTTCCATAAATTCGACGCAGCGCTGGTGATATGATGATGCCTTGTGCTTAGATTTCGGTTGGCACTTTAGAAGTTTGGAGTTTGAGATTAGTCATTCCAGCAGATTCTCTTGATCCTTGATTTTGATTTCGGAAGGCTCATTACTGAAAACGGCTTTTTGCATAGATAAGTTCAGTTAAATAACAAGCAAATTCAGTTGCAAAATGAGAACCCAGAAGCCTCCAATTTAGTTGGTTAATTAAGATGCCCTGTAAAGTCACTTGAAAATGCCATGTCCAGCAACCATGCGAGGTAGTTCTGCCTTTTCTCTTTGTAAAATCAGAAAGTGAAAGATAAAATAACAGTAAAAGAAATGATCCAAAACCTTTCCTTTGCAATTATATTTCATATAAAAATGCTTTCTTCTAGAAAGCTCTGGAAAACCGCCATAAAACTGCTTGAGAGCCGCGGATTGGTGACCACTGCTCTATCCCATATGCTTGGTATTAAAAGTCAAGCACTTAACAACTTGACTGCTGTTCCATGTAACTGAGGGTTACTAGTCACCTAGGCTGTGAACAATACTAGAAAAAGGAATTTGCAATGCTAATACAATTTCTAATAAATATTGCAATGCCAATACCCAAACTATCTATACATATAAAAATGAAAAGTATTTATGTCATTGTAACTATGTTCAACAAAAACATTTGATCAACTCAAGCAATTGCTCCAAACTCATATTACTCACCTACAACACACTCCAATCCTCACAGCCCACATATCTCCATCAGTTGTTCACGATTACACTATATTGTTCAACCACATCGTCTTCCGCCTCACTCTTCTCCGCCCGTCTGTCGTCTGTTGCCACATAACTCAAATTTGCAGATCGATCCACAGCAGATCCAGTCTTGCCTCTTTGGAAAAAACTGCCTTCAGTATCAAGACAAATATCAGATCCATTCTACGAAATCATCAACACCTCACCTCTTGCTATCTACGCACAGGTCTTTCACTCAAAACAGTAAAAACTGCGTTTTCACAAATCCTTTCCTGATTCATCTCCTTCCCATCCATCCCTCCAATCCACCATAGCAGCCTGACTCTCTGGATTTTGACCACTGCCTATTTCCCCAAATCGCCCCTTAGCTACAGAGGGAGAGAGCACCTCGACAGCTGCACTTTATTTTCCTTACGAATTCTCTTCTTCTTGCAACTGTCAATTTCATCTCAGATTTAACCTGCTATATCAGACGAGAAAGATTGTCAGTTACCAATAAAAACTTTGTTTATGGTTAAATTTGCACCGAAAGTTATTAATGCAATGTTCCTGTTCATTTTGACTGCAATTCAAATGCACATGCTTTGCTAAAACAGCTTAATATTGTAACATCTGTCATAATATTCCAAATCGCACTTATCTGATTCCTGTCAGTCAGTTTATTTTGCCATTGCTTTACTGCTATTTTTCGACTCCATACTTTCAATGTATGGTTAGCCCCAATGTTTGTGTTTACAAGCACTTTCTATGGCACGAGTGAAATTCATCCCAAGTCAATTTTAAACTGCATGCAATAAGAGAGCAGTGCTCATAACCAGTTAGTCATTGCAAAATTTCGATTAAAATCAGTTAGAGAGTTACACTTCATGATCTATTTCCAACACCTTTTCTCTTCAGTTGAAGAAGGTTAAGGGGCTGCCGTCCTGCCACACAACTTTATTACTGATCAGTAAATACACGTGTGTTATAACCGTCTTGACACCAAAAAAATTCAGTTACAGTCATCCAAATATGAACTCTTCAAAAGAACTCCTTTGCTTTTGGTCTTTTCGGCAGCTGAAGCAGATTGTCCGTGATGGATGATGGGGTTTTCGGAGTGTGCTGACCCGTCGGCGTCTGGCTCTGAGACGCCGGTGAAGATGCTATGATGGGCGTGCTCTCTCCCGGCAGACGATGACCCGGACTTGGCGTATAGGAAGATCTGAGAGCCTTGTCCGACTTGGCATTGATCATGAGCTTCTTGTTGATGAGGCGCTGCGCAGCTGGTGACAGCGACAATAGGCGGTCAGTTTTAGACCGAGAAAACTTTGGCGAAGGGCTGTTGAAAAATACATAGTCTATTAAACAGGATGTTATACTGCAAGGCAAGGACCAATACGTACAGGACTGGAAACTCCCTATATAACGTTATGTCATTACTTTTGGTCAATAATTGGGAGTAAGAAATTTTCACATCTTTTTGATAGAACAAGCTGATTCATTAACTTATAGTCTTAAAGATAAATGGACGAATAACTATCTGAGAGTGAAACGTGTACACGAAAATTTGATGAGTAACCATTGCTCTAATGTTGATTCCTTGACTATAAGATAAGTACAGTTTTACACCTGCAGAAAGTGTAACAACGTAAAACAACCATCGCTAGAGACATACAACACACACAGTTCCCACACATCGGAGGTAAACGAAGACTTTCTTTACAGGAAAGTTACTCACCTGGCGAACGTAGATCGTACTTGCTTTAAGGCTTCTTGTTTCTTAGCGCGATGTGCTTTGCTCGCTTTTTCTGCAAGCTCGTGCAGACATCGGTCGCGCAGTGGTACGTCGGGGATTTTGAAACCGGGCCCCGGTGTTCTGTTGATTATAGGTGTGTCAGATCCATCCAATCGAAATGGAGTACCATCAATTTCACCCCAAGTCATCAGTGGGGAGGCATCCACTCCTACACCATATCAGAAAACAATTGAACAGAATAATATCGCAATCATAAGAAATTCAAATAAAACAGGAGTGACATGTCACAAAGACTGTGGTTAAGCAATCACAAAAACTATGGTTAAACAATCACAAAGACTATGGTTAAACAATCACAAAGACTATGGTTAAACAATCACAAAGACTATGGTTAAACAATCACAAAGACTATGGTTAAACAATCACAAAGACTATGGTTAAACAATCACAAAGACTATGGTTAAACAATCACAAAGACTGTGGTTAAACAATCACAAAGACTGTGGTTAAACAATCACAAAGACTATGGTTAAACAATCACAACGACTATGGTTAAACAATCACAAAGACTATGGTTAAACAATCACAAAGACTATGGTTAAACAATCACAAAGACTGTGGTTAAACAATCACAAAGACTATGGTTAAACAATCACAAAGACTATGGTTAAACAATCACATGGACTATGGTTAAACAATCACAAAGACTGTGGTTAAACAATGAAACTACTACCGCAACAGAGATCGAAAATTTAAAAATAAATGTTTCAAATAAATCAAAAGAAACGCCCAAAGTTCTTAATCAATAGTTTGATGAAGACTAAAAATTGCCTGTGCAATAAGCAAACTTTTATAAATACAAGTTATGATAAAGCAGTTATTGATGGGCAGGCCATAAACTGTTATTTGATGCTCGAGATACCAAAGTTCAATAAAACTAAGTAAATCGTTGAGAAATATATGCCATTATGGATACAGAATTCAGTTTACTACTTCACTGCATCATAATAAAAAACAGAACGTAAACTATTCCCCAATTGCTCACAGTTTTGAACACAGTACCTGGGCATATTAAGCTATCCCTAGACATCGTGCTCAGGTGCGGATACTAAGTTTCTGTCCATGTACATCTCAAATTGTGTACCGACTTCAACAGATCGTGGTGTAACTATGAAATGAACATTTACTGTAATACAAACAGATATTTGTTACAAGGAAAATGAAATATCCCTGAGTGCAGCACTTACCGGGTGTAATTGAAGGCGTTGCAACAAAACCATATCCTCCAACTTTTGGTGACTCCACTGGCAAAATCTCCTTTCCGTCTGGACCGATTTTTCCATGCAACTTCATTGCCTTAATGGAGGCAGCTTGGTTGATGCTTTCTTTGTGCTTCTCCAAGTTGAACGGATTGCCTTGGAATCGTGTGTTGGGATGCACGATCTCTCTTGGAGGTCCGGCGTTGGCAAGCTTCTCAGCCAAAGATAGTTCCATTCCTTTGAAATACATACCACAGTCACGATGACTATTTGCAAAAGCCATCATCTGCAACATCAGATAGTTTAACTAACGAACATGTTGCTGGTAGTCACATGGATATGAAGCTTAACTGAGCTGATAAGGTGCTACATAAATAATGCTTATCTGCAAACTATGTCATTATCATCAACTCGTTAAATCACTAAAACAGCACAAAATTCAATCTTTATTCACACACTATACACCATCTAATTTCCAACAAAACCTGCTAAATCAAGAGCAGAATTTTTTGTCGCCACATCTCAGTTTCCGTATCAGTCAATTTGAGTGAATTCCATAACAAATTATGGATAAGAAATAAAATGCCACCAAAGGGAATTTAATTCCTGCACTAACCTTCAGGGACATACATAAGAGCATTCTTGGCGACATATTTCCACGTCTGAACTTTACTCGACGTTGGCTCACGATACTGGTCTTCGGCTGAGGGCAAAGCGAGGTTTTGTTCAAATTCCTGTTAGTAAATACATAAATATGTATGTATGCATGTACGTACATACGTTTATTTTATAAAACAATTGGCAAAATGCTGTAGATGAACAAAGACATTAGTCTGAGCAGATTGTTTATGGCTTAACATCGGCGTCGATTATTGTTACCGATATTGACTATAGTCAATTGTTCTAATAATCGGCCCAATTACGAGCATCAGTAAATTGTAGGCATACACAACTGGCATGTCCAAGCCTGTACATAAGACCCTAATGTAGGCTTTAATATCAGTTATCCCGTCCACACGCTAGACATCACCATGCGGGGAGGAGTACATAATGCGAACTACGATGGTGGCTTGGGTGATCATGTGAATGGAATTCATGTTGAAGATATCATATTAATAGCTTGAGAACTCGAAGATGAGGGGAAGGCTGGTCATACTTTACCGTAGGCTTTGGATTGTCTCATTGACAGTCTAAGCCTGTAAGGTTGGAAACTGTTAACCCCTGTTTGGTGAGCAAATAGAAAATGTCAAAGAAAAGCAAAAAAATGCAATAAACAAAATCCTTACTTTTTGCTGTTCCTCTTCTTTGTCGTATAGCCAGGCATGTTTCATGCGATGCTTCTTTTCACTCTCTTTCATAATCTCATCAAACGACATATTGTCCTCGCTTGTATTCTGAGACAGATACTTGTCTAAACTAACGTCTGTCACCGAACTTGCTAAACACGACAACACAAAACAACATTCACGTTTTAACATTGTGTTTACAAAATAGTTTTAAGTCCTCATTATACAAAGGTAAACCTAACTCAGTGTAATGAGCTAAAGTTTCAATTCTTTGGACAAGACTCCTGCTGGAAAAAAGAGCCTAAAATTACTGATAATTGAAAGAAATTTGGTCTCTTTAAATGGGTCACCTATTTTAAAATATTCATCTACAGCAGAGAAATGCAATTATGACTGACTTGTGATCTCGGGAGGCTCTGGATTTCGAGTTGGCTGTTCATTGAGTGGATCTTCCTTGGTGACCAATGTGTCTGGTCGCGGATGAGGAGTGGCACCTATTCGACTGTCGGGTGTTTCAAAGGTGGATGGAGTGGCTGCTACAACACACAAGTGTAACCAAACAATCAAATGTAATGTAAAAGCAAGGGAAACTTAATGAATGGAATGTACATAAAAATTGGTTCTACTTAATTAACTAATCTAATTACTAAACCAGTTATAGAGAAGGACGCAATCCCTGAGAGTTAGTGTCGAAGGCCACCATGGGTATCAAACCTTCATGTTATAGTGTCAGCATATGAGGGTGTATAGCCAGTCCCCTAACTCTCACCCCCGATCATTGCATCGATCAGGGGCGTCAATCCTCTGAGTGATTGAGGCAACTCCCTCGGTCCCATGTGTCAGGAAGGCAAGATATTCCCCCTAAGACTCAAAAACCATCCTCCCCTACCTGAAATTGGAGGCATTTGCCTCCAGACCCCTTAGCTGGACGTTCCTGGCACCGACAACATATCATGGTCAGTGTACTTATTATAGCCCAGTCAGCCAGATGTGCAGGTGGGGGAGAAATGTTGAAACAAATTCCTGTCCTAGAAGTTGAACTCTAACCTCTCAGTTGATGGTCCAGTAGGATCAGTACACTAACCAATAGACCATCATGCACCATGTGAACTACTTTAACATAATAATAAACATACTATTTTTACTTAGATTTAAACTGATTAAGCATTTTCACATGCAGGAAAAGTACATAAGACAATCAGCCACAAATGGCATATGTCACTATTTACTGAACATGCAAAAGCTATATAAGTTCCAATTGATAGAGTGATAATGTTAACATACTGCAAACAGATGGCGTGGCAGTTGTAGGTCTTTTAATAGAATACTGCCTTTGCAGCTGCCAAATCTTTTGGGTATCCTTTCTTTCAACTGCGTCAAGGTATTCAATCTGCGCTTGTTGCTTACGCAAATCCGGAAAGAAGTCTCGAACGATGATCTTCTCCAAGTTCTAAAAAGGGATATACGATAAATGTATAATTTCTGCTAAAATTGAGTTTTCAAGATATCTTTGTAAAAAGGATACAATTATCTTCTGCGGCCGAAAATCGCAATACAAACAAAATGTTACTTCAACGGCCGAACACATACAAAATTTAGCGAGTAGAGACCTCTCTACTGTTAAAAGCATATTCGGCTACTGTTAAAATCACATAACTTTTTGTAATATGTGTCGTGAGGGTCGTTTATAGTCATGATTAGAGAGCTTTAGACATGTGTGAAGAACATTCGGCCCCAAAAATAATTTTCCGTGCGCTGAGAGGCCGAGGTTTCGGCCGCAGAAGTCATTTAAAAAACTCAGGAAAATTAAACAATCTTGTAATCAACACGATTAATGTATAAAAGTAATATTCACAGGCAGAGATGGCAAATATAAATTGTAATGCTGGTTTAAATGGTATAATTTGTATACGTCCATTCCTATCAAAATGTGAAGGTATATTACAGAACTACAGGAAAACAAAATGCGCTGAATTCGCAAATGTAACGCACCGAAATGTGGGTTTCTTCATCAAGAATCCGTTTTCTTTTCGCATTAGGTTTATCAGCCACGTTCGATGGAACCAAAGCCTTTGAGTCTACCTCTTGTAAATCCATACCAGCTTTTTAATGAGGTCCAGCTATAATTATTAAGCTATTTCAGACAATTTATTAATCAGGATTTTAATCGACACACTTGCGACGAACAACAACAACGGAAAGTCCCACGATATCAAGAAAGGCTAGAGCTGAATTCAAGTAAGTAAGAACAATATTAATTATCGTTAATATTTCGCGTTCAGCTGTTCCTCGCAAATCTCTTGACGCCATTTAGAATTTGCCCACAGTCATAAACGAGTTTTGTGTTCGAGTTTGAGATTTCGAATTTTCACTTTAATAATTACACAAGCATGTCGGCTACCTGACATGATCTTTGAGGAGGGGTTTGAGTGAATGGTTAAACTAGGTGTAGAACTGTATAAAAACATTATCAGCATGAAGCCATGAACGCATAATTGATTACCGCAACCATACAAATATCAATTCAGCTTTAATTTGCTAAATGGAGTTGGAAAAAATTAATAGGACAGTTATATTTGGTTTATCAAATGCCTGTAGTCATCCGCCCATACTGATTTTACTCATGCTGTAATGTGTGTTTGAATTGACAATTAGCAATCGACCACATAAAGTAAACCATCCAGGTAAGGACTGGTGATAAAGAAAAAAAGGGTAGATCACGCATAGGTATGAACGAACAAGATGACAATTAAGCACAGAAGGTGCAGAAACTGTCAGAAAGAGGGAGGGAGTGTCTGAGGTAGTTCATAGAAGTACTCAGTTTGAATTTAATAACAAGAACTTTGAACTAATGTGAGGAAGCCAGTGCAATTGATGTACCATATTTAAGAAGCTCTGGGAAAATTGATAAAGACAATCAAAAATCAGTCTGGCAGCAGCATTGACAACTGAATGGGTATAGGACAGACCGAGTTTGGGGGGCCTATAAGAAGGGGGAACGGACATTTACCCCTCTGGACATTTGCCTCCCAGACAATTGCCCCCATACAGTTTCCCCCCATTTTGGCTAATACATTTGCCCCCTCGGACAATTGCTCCCTGTATGTATAAATGCATGCATGTACATACTTACATGTATATATGTATGCATGCATTTATGTATGTATGGGTTTGGGGGGCCTATAAGAAGAGAAGCTATGCTCATAGTTGAATTGCAATAGTCAAATCTAGAACAGACAATCCTTGAACAGTGTTGAAGTCGAGGTACTTGATTCATGCAAGTGTCACAAAATCCAATGTGCTAATGATCTAATTTAAAATGTACTCAATCAGTAATGTAATCTGTTAATAGTCTAATCTGTCAATAATCTTAACACACAAGTTACCAGTTGATGACTGAATCTAAACAAGACTGTTTTAAACAATAAAAAATCAATTCACATCAACTGTACAGATTACTTCCCTCTCAGCAATCTTTTTCTTGTTCATTATAGCAAAGGTTTATTAAGGGAAATTAAGCAGTATAATCCAGGGTTTGAGTTTCGCAGGATTAGCGATAGGTCAATAATAAAACCATTTCTAAAAAAATGTTGACTACCACCAGGAGCTCTGTAGTTACAGAGGCACAGAAAGGTTAACATAGAGGAAGGAACATTCTGAAGTCAAGAGAAAGAAAGGTTAGCAAAGCAGCAATAAACAAAATCCACGATATGATGACACGTTTAATATGACTGAATTAGCGGCTCCCTTAATCGGGTTGTTAAGACGAATCAGTTACGACGGATAAGATGACCCTTACAAGTCTCTGGATTGAATAAAAGGTTAGGAAGGTTAATGGAAGGCAAGGAACGTTCTGAAGGCAAGAGTAAGGAAAGTTGATAAACCAGAAATAATGATATGATGACACGTTTAAAATGATTGAATTAGCAGCTCTCTTAATCAGTTTGTTAAGAGTGAAACAGTTGTGACGGAAACGATGATGCCTAAAAGTCTCTGGGTTCAATTGGAATTCTTATTTCTTGTCCACTTTCTTACGCAGTGACTGGCCTTCTCCAGAGAATGCGGTGAATGCAGACTTTGCTTCCGCATTTTCTTTTCCCTGTGAAGATAGACACAAATGTCCATCAACCACACCATCATCTGTTATTATGAATTTATTCACTCACCCACAGATCGACTGAAGAGCAGAGCAATTGTAAGTAAAGGACTCTTCAAAGAAGAGGTCAAAGATTGTACTCTCACGTCACAAGACGTTCGGAAACCACATCCCCCAATAAAAGGCAAAAATAAACAGCTAATTGCTAACAAGCTAGCATGTTGGTGTTCGCTATGAATAGAGGTTGTTTGTTCGGGATGCCTGCAAAGAACATGAGACCGGCGTCACAAAAATTGCAGACGATGGGAGGAGGTCAAGTATAATTTGGACGTCCCCTATTCAGTAGTTTCTGAAACACTGACAGATTCTGTAATGAGTCTTAAATTTCTCCTATTGGTCTTAAATTTCTGAACAATTTGCCTTGATCGTGGCTTGGTGTTGTCAGGTTGGGAGTGCTTCTGAAGGGTCTCTATCAAAGTGGTGTGGTGCTATATAAATTCGTGATGAACATCAGCAGATCATGCACAGTAAAGCATGACAGACAGGACAGATTCTGTAGTCATGGATTTCGACATTGAGCTTGCTAGACACAAAACGGCCACTCAAACCCTTTAAGGTCTACAAGGTAGCATAATCTTGGCCTCATTCGTTCCCCTCTCGGGTAACACCCGGGTAGTGGGGTATGCTGACAGGTTTAACAATGGCAGTACTTACATTTCCATTTCCATTTCCTCCTTGTCGCATCGTTCTGATGAAGGTGATCTTTCCCTTCTTATAGTCATAGTTTGGAATTCCTCTGCAATACATTCACACGAGTAGTACGTATAATGACTAAATGCCATTGTTTTAATTCAACATTGTTTTAATTTCAATTCAACTACTTAACATAAGACAATAATATCAGATGGCATTCCCAATCACACTGAAACGAATTTAAGGCAAATCTATTCAACCCCTTGAATAGAAAATCCTAGAAAACACACATTGAGAGTTTAAAGACATCCTGATGCACAAGCAAAACACACAGCATCCTCAAAAGTATCAGAGCAATCATGACAAAGTGATCTGAGAAAGTGAAATAAATGACCACATTCATGAATATCATGGAAACCATAGTTAGTTCAGAAAAACATTATTATTATTACTGTATTATGACGGCGTAGAAATTGTTCTCATTAGTATACTTAAAAATAATACACAAACTGAATCTCAGAATAAGTTGCATCCTATATTGTATTATCATGCAGTTTTTATGTGCCTCTCATAGCACAACCTAATCAAAGGCGCTCCCAGTGCAAAAAGCCTTGTGAGAATGATAAGTCTAATGAGGCAGAAATAGAAATAGCTGCAGTCATGATCAAAGAGCAAGTTGTGGAGGAAGTACCATTCCAAAACAAAACACCAACGGCCTCATAAGAACGGCGTCGGGCAGTAGGGCGTCCGAGTTGCCAAGAGGTCTTGTCAGTCTAAAGAATGGAGAGAGCGATCAGAGGCAGTCGAAAGGGGACGGTGGATAGGTTAACAAAGGAACCTGACCCAAAAACGTTCTGAAAGTAAGGAAATGAGCTTTGAACCGAATACTAACCGTTTGATTTCCTGCGGGTCAACTGTAGTGGAAGAGCCGTGAGCTGGCTTCGATTTTCCGTCTAACCTGTTTCCCTGTCCCCCAAAGGCCTTTAAAACAATAAAATAAATGCTACATGTAGTACAATTCAGAATCCTGAGATGTGTTGAAAACACGTCCGAAGTACACTTTCCTCCAGATTTACCCCATCACTCATTCTCCTGGTAACAGGTTGCAAAGTACTTCACCACATCATTATGGCATATACTTGAGTGGCCCCGACATACCTAAGATCTTTCTGGACCTTGGTGTCCTCTTTACCTACAGGACTTCTTGATGTTCCGCGCATGCACTCTGCCACGGCCCAGTCACAGAGTTTTGCCTATGTTGGCCCTTCAGCTTGTAACTGTCTTCCACAGTCCCTGCGCAGGGACTGTCAGTTTCAGAGACGCCTTAAGACCTTCTTTTCTCATGCTCAGACGCCCGTTAAGAGCGCAGCTGATTTGAGCGGCGCTATATAAATGCTTGATTACATTACATTACCCAGAAGCAGCGACATTCACACAGAGGGACCTATGCCACAGACTGCATACCCACTCAGACGAATGCTATTCAGAAAGTATGGAGGACTGTGAGAACGAACTATCACTGGAGATTTTGCGCCATCATCATTTTACTCATGTCAAATGCTGAACATAACATGTACAATACTAGCAATTACTTTGTGGCAGGGTGGCCGAGCGGTTAGCCCGTAACACTCAGTGTGCACCGAGTGAGTGTGTTCGACCCTCGTCTGAGGCGTCACTGTGTAGGGACCTTGACCAAGTTCTTCACACATCAATGCTCTGCATTACAACTGCAGTTGTGCGTCGAGACGTGTGCACGCTTTCGAGCACTACTTGTCGTGATAAAGCACGTTTTAAATGCCTAGTTGTATCGTATTGTAATTACAGAGTTTTAGCAGCACCCACAAAAAATCTAGTGATCATGTTTCAGATCATGCTGCAAAATTATGGCAAATACAGACCTTTGCAATCAGATTTAACTTGAAAGAGGATCCATAATTAAAAGAGCAAAAAATGTAGATGTTCAATTTGTCATTCACAGAAGGATTTCTACTCACTCGAAATTTCGTGTTGTCGATGTACTCCGAGACATCTACTGCCATTGGCTAAACAGAAAACAGCCCACAACGTTAATAAAAATTATACTCCTCTCATCATTTCGCAGAGGCCATCTGTCAGCGATTGGGTTATCATACAGACGTGTACTTCAATGGCTCAGTATAGAAGTTCTGCCGCTGTGGGCCTCTTTGACTGAAACTGGTCACTACAGACCCTTAGGGCCAATTATTCTTCCTTAACATATATCAGTTTTGTGAGCACCCCAAATATGAAAGTGTATTGTCTAAAACAATTCTACAGGTCTCATTCACATGCTAAAAGAACAAGCTATATTACTAGTCAACTCAACAGAAAAGTTTCTTAGATAAGTAAATTGTAAAAATAAATGAAAAACAGTACGTACAGTAAGTGAAACTTTCAGAAATACATTAGACATGGGAAATTGAATAATCTGCCTTCTTTGTCAGTAATGACACTGGTGTGGGTCAGAAGCACCCCTAACTTAAAGTGGGGCTACATAAATACGTGATTACAATCAAAAACAAGACTGCAATTACTCAGATGACACACAACGAGGACTAGCATTTATGATTTCTGGTTGAAAATTCACTGTTGAATTCTCACCTCTTCCTCCTCATTGTTGCGCTGTCTCGTTCTTTTTTCGGATGGATCGACGTAACCAACAGGTGCTGCAAAGTCCACCTTTACCAGCATCAAACACACACACACACACGGTCAGGAATATAAATTCATGTAAAATTTAATATGAAAGTGTATTGTCTAAAACAATTCTACAGGTCTCATTCACATGCTAAAAGAACAAGCTATATTACTAGTCAACTCAACAGAAAAGTTTCTTAGATAAGTAAATTGTAAAAATAAATGAAAAACAGTACGTACAGTGAGTGAAACTTTCAGAAATACATTAGACATGGGAAATTGAATAAACTTATAACTCACGTTCATGTCACACTCAATAATTGAGATGGCGTTGTTTGGCTTGGTTTCAAGAACACGGAGTTCGTAGATCTATAAAACAAGTTAATATGGCCATCCGTAATAAGCCCATATACATCATTTACTTAAATTATAAAGCAGAAACTCTGTTTTCCAGGAAAGGCTTATGATTGGAACACTTTGGGGATATGAAAAGTTTTATAAAAGGTTTTTAGGCATATTTCTGGGTCAACATGACTGTTTTCAGCACACAATTTACTTTATCCAACTTTCGAATTGCACAATTTGTCAACATTCATTATAAAGACACTGCCATTTGCATTACCGGTGCTAATTTTAATGTAAAAATCAAGCGCATTAGTTATATAACCATGGTCTCACTCAGAGATGAAAGACTCACTCACAATCAAGGTGAATTTCAGGGTTGAAGCAGCGTACTTGCCGAGTTAAAAATTCAATTCCAGGCAAAAGTGAGATGCTAGGCTAATTGAATTTCTGATCAGAGATCAGTTAAATTGCTAATCGATTATAACTAGCCAATGAAATTTGTTAATTGATTAGTTTTGATAATAATGCTGCATCTTTAAGACATCCCTGCTAATTAAACTCTTCCTCTAACTATCAGTCCAATCAAATTACTATTAAAAACGTTTTAAGAAATCCAGGGAAATTTTTATCAATAGCCATTATGAGAAGCTCAAAGAACCAAGCTCAGAGAGATAAGAACTTGTACTGGTGTCCTTGTTCTATAAACAATATCTAATCGATCAGCTAAACGTTTTAATATAATAATTAGCAAACAATGCCAATCAATCAGAATTAGAGTAAGGCAACAGCCAATAGATTAGAATAAGAAGTTCGTCTAATTGAATAGTTGCCAATCTCTGTTTCTGATATAAAAAGCAACAAAACAAGATAGTGTAATACAAAGGTCTATTTTTGCATAGGGTGTGCAACCCCTGATCACACTCTGCATATCGATCATGGACAAAAATTGTTCGGGCAAATTGAATCACTAAATTTTTTTTAAATCGCATCAAACAAGCTGTCACGGATGCAACTTGTACCCAACATTGTTTTTCATGGCTCGGATGCCGTCATAGATAGAATGATTGTTCATATCTAGAGTATTTTGGGTATAAAGTTGCTCAGCACTATATCCTTTTTCATAAACTTTGACATTTTGTTCCTGGTTTAAGCAGAGGTGTTCGGTAGTGTAGTGATCAGTGTGCTGGCTAACAACATTTTGAGAGTTCAGAGTTCAAATCTCCGCCAGGGCAGGAATTTGGTTCAAGACTTCTGCCCCATCGGCACCACCTAACCACTGACTGCACACAGTTGGCAAGGAGATGAGAGACAGGAATGATTACCT
The DNA here is from genome assembly GCA_959347315.1 of Bimastos eiseni. Taxonomy (NCBI): domain Eukaryota; kingdom Metazoa; phylum Annelida; class Clitellata; order Crassiclitellata; family Lumbricidae; genus Bimastos; species Bimastos eiseni. The sequence goes on along the minus strand of OY365816.1, from coordinate 11,078,923 downwards.
GCCCACATATGCTGAGGCTAAGAAAATGAAGTTGCTAACACTTCATAACCGTGGCTGTGTCTGGGATAGCTTAAAGTAATGCTTTTCTGCTTCTAAGGTCAATTTGGGTCTTCAAGGGTGCTTATGCTCACAGAAGATACAGTACAAGACTATTGGTGTTACGTTTCTTTTCTTCCCAAGTTTCAGTTGCCAACCATTTTTAAACGTTCACCGATAAACCAACCTTATCGTTGTAATTGATGGCAATCATGTCTCCCATTGTGAGGCATGCAAAGTTACGCAAAGCGTTTTCAAGTCTACAACAACAAAAATCACTCCTGAACTGGTCAGCAACATGAGGAATGACAACACTGAGCTAATTGGGCATTTGCAACATGACAGGCAACAACACTGATGGCTAGTAACATTACCAGAAACTGCCTAAACACACATTGTGACCACTGACATCCTGTACATCACAGCATGCAGTTCATGTATTAATTCATTTCGATAATGTATATAGCGCCTCTTCAAGGGAAAATACTCAGAGGTGCTCCCAGCCCAGCAACGGCCAAAAAGAAATGACTTTAGCAGCCTACAAAAGGTAGGTGAGTCATTGTAAGGGGGAAGACGGAGGGCAACTGGGAGCCAATTCCAGGTGGATGGACCAACCACTGAGAAAGCTTGACGCATCATTAGCGACGAGCGGGCGCTGGACACCAGAAGCTCGCCTTTAGCAGAAGAGCGCAGAGCTCTATGCGATGGGAGCTCAGACACCGGTTACATGACTTCGTAATAAAAGAACTGCAATTGTGCACAAAAACAGTCCAAGATCACTTCAATTAAAATTAGATTTTCTGTGCATACCCTATGACAGTCTCACGCTGCCAAGAACAACAGCCAAAGACAACATCACAACCGAAGTCAAACATAGGAACATTCTAAATTCTCAAGGACTTGGAGATAGGGCTTGGAGTGGGGGCGCAGAGAGTAATAAATTTTGGGTTTGTCGTGCAGAGCAAATGAAGTGAGTCTGCTTCCAACATTCCCATAAATTTAACTAGTCTTTCTTTCGGCAGCAGTGGTTAAGCCAGAGAGCATAACATGAAGGCCATTGAAGGGGGCCCTGCATGGCTGCTGTACAGTTAAATTCGACTCCTGTAATTATGTATCATCATCCGTTCATACTGTAATAGTAATCATACTGCGGTTTGTCAGTTTCAAATTAAACAAAGATATAAGTATTATTAATATCAAAACAAATTGAAATGCAATCAAAGAACTCTTGAAAAGATTAATTTTGGCAGCCTATAAGAACGGCAACAAAAACGTGAATCTTATGCTGGAGACAAAATCCTCTGAACATTAAAGAAACATACTTACACGGCTTTTGGGTTAGTGATATCAAGGAAGTCAGTCGACTGTGGCTGGAACTTTGCAAATGTGGCAACGCTCAGAGAAACGTTCTCGACATGAACCATGGAACCCTCCTCGAGAAGCAGGTTGTTCATCATCTACATATGCAAGCAATGACACATTTAACTCACTGTCAATAACGCACTGCGTTGTTCCTCATAAACATTTGCAAGCAACGAAACATTGAATTCTCTATCACAGCGGTTCTCAACCTTTTTAGTCCTACGACCCCTGAAAATATTTCCAAAGCTGTGGCACCCCCAGCTATCAAATTAATTGGGTTATTGCTTTCACCGTGCTTTTATTACCATGCATTTAAACTTCTTACCTTATGATAATCAATTTACCTCATGCATAACAGCATGATCAATCATTAATTATTAGCGGAGGAATTTATAATTTGCCAATGGACATAATTTTATTAAAATTATGAATCATAGTACAAGAATTTAGCAAAGATTAATTTAAATCGCTAAGTAGCTAATTACGTGATTATGAGAGAGGCTACACTGACGACTGTTAATTTTACAAATCCCTGAAGGTCCCAGCCGACACCTCGCAAATTGTTAGGCAACACCCACGGGGGTCGCGACCCACAGGTTGAGAACCGCTGCTCTATCACATAATGCTGAGCTTGATAACCACAAAATAAAATTTTCGAAGTTCACATGATTAGTTGCACATTTATTTCATGCTTAGCACTTTGAGGGTCATTTAAAGGTGCCAAGCAAAGTGCTCAGAGACAAAAAATATGCTGTATCAGATTTTGACTGGACTGATTGTGACAAGAGGAAGACAGATGATGCTGTGTATTGGATAACAGATGGATGCAGAGAGCTCAAATATGGAAGCAGTAAAGAAGAAATTAAGATTTTCGATATCAACAGAACAACTGAGAGAAATAACGCAAGATCAGGCTTATTCTATCATCAGTCATTGAAGTCTTAACTCTGTTCTACAGAAGTGATTGCAGTTACATATCATACACAATTTCCAAAATACATAGATTACATATCACCACATAGAAATTTATCCATTACAGAATCATTACATGTACAAGTAAGTTTACATTACATCTGGAGTAATTGCAGGGTAATAAGCATTAAAATCTGACCCAATATGGCAGGTAGACTCGACCCTCCTCTGCCACGAACTCCAGCACGCCACAGTGAGTCTGGCGGTTTTCTTTACGATTTGAGAGCTTGAACAGCATTGGGTACTGAATATTACGCTGGGCTGCATAGAAAAATACATGCAGAAGCATAATCATCCAAATAGTAGGGCTGTCAAACATCTGTTAAAATCCCAACCGGTTAACTGCCGTCCATGTGAGCAGTGTAATTTGGAATGTAATTTAACCGGAAAACCGTTGGTTTACTAATTTATTAGGGATTTTCTAGGGGGGAAACTGCCGCAAACGGAACTTAGTAGTACTATAAATTATGCGTAGTTAGATGGTCCAGTAGTGCAGTTTATCAATGTGTGCTGTGCTAGACGGTCTTCGGCTGGGTCGTTCGCCGTCGCCCAACGATGTATCATGCAGATTTCGGGTGCTCTAAAAAGTTTAACTCCCTGAAATAAAATATCCCCTTGAGTAACAACAAGAAATAACATATTCTGAAACAAGAAGGATAAAGATTTAGAGGGTATATCATTTCAACGGTTAGCGGCAGGTGAATTTCACCAACCGGTTACTAATCAACGGTCGGTTAATCGGGATAACCGGTTAACCGTTGACAGCCCTACCAAATAGCAGTTTACTCTGCATTACAACTGCAGGAAATAACAGTCACAAAATGGAGCGTGTTATCAACTCAATTTCTTAGTCTTGCAATTCTCTCCCATTGACAGTGTATTCATAATATCCACAAATTTCTGCAGGGATTTGAACCTCGATTGGCAGTCCAGCGCGCTAACCACTATACTCTCGAGCAACCCTAATACACAGATAAATAATCAACAATCTGTAAATTCAAATAAGAAATTGACATTTCAAGGTTTTAGAAAAACGTCTGAGTATGGATCTTGTAGGGGCGCTATATAAATTTTAGGAATGAATGAATGAGTCATTAAAGACCAAAGCATCCAATTCACGCTGAAGATACAACTGGATCTGAAATAAAAGAATCAATGAGATGAATGTAATTTAAAAGGATTCATTTGTCAAATGAACCACTCTGCAGTGGCCTGTAACTTTGTCAAAGAGATGAATAGAGCAAAATTAAAAAGAAAGAACAAACACCAAATTTCCCATCGACAAAAAGATTTAATACTTACTGAGTTGTTCAAGAGCTGAGACTGGCAAAATGACTGAAACCGAACAACAAATAGTTCAATATTAAGAATAACACTGAGTACAAAATGCAATGAGACTGATTCAATATACATTATATTTATTTCTGACATTTTCAATCTATTTCTCGACCTAAAACGGTGAAGTATAGGGTGGAGATCAGCGTGGTGAACTGTCAAACAAGAGGTCAAAGGTTCAAATTCTTCACCAAGCGACCCCTAGCCAACCCAGCCATAACTTTGAACTCCGCCAAAGTCGGTCCCAAACTCCGGTACCAAGCCGGTTATAAAAGAAGGAAGTTGGGGCACGAGGTTAGCAACCTCACCCCCGTAAAAACAAAAGCTACCGCTACGGAAACAATAAGGAGGCCATTCCAGTACACTAAGGCAGAAAAGAGATGACTTGGGAATCGTCTGGGAGGACGCAGAGAAGACTGCTAAAGATAGTACAAGATGGAGATCTCTTATTGACCAATGTTCCAAAAGGAATGGAAGGGAATAAGTCTAAACAGAGATATTTAACTGAACAAGCAAACAATGCAACTGAGAAGAACATATATGAAAAGAACTAAACAGAAAATAAACATAGCAAAATAAGCAAAGACAATGAAAATCTGCTGCAATTTATGATAAAAATACTGGACAAAATCAGAAAAGTGCTTTTTGTGTGACAAGGTGGCCGATTGGTTAGAGCAATCGGCCCATAACTCGGAGAGAGCAGGTTCGACACTCATCCGTGGAGTAACTGTGTAGGGACCTTGAGCAAGTCCCTCTCGCACAATTACTCTGCATTACAACTGCAGTTGCTCTGTCAAAGCGTGCGTGTACTTCTGAACTAATTGTAAGAGGGGCATTCTCGAATTAGAGTTGTTGTATTGCACTAAAACTAATGAAAGCATTTCGAATCAACTAACTCTTTCCTCCTTTCTCGAGATCTTGCCGGTCCTGGCCAGGCATCATCGACACAGAGTAGCATCTGTAGTCAGCCACAAAAGGTCCGTTCATGGCCTCATGGAACATGTGATGAAAATTAAACTAAACAAAATAACAACTGCAGTAAGGGTCATTTATATAGTACAGTTTTAAACTAGCGAATTAAATGTAGAGAAATGATGCAAATCAAGCACATTACTGTAATTCATCCAAGAAGGCTTGTGAAACCATTCGTACAATGAAATATCAAGTAATATTTAAAGACAATTGTTTGTTTGATTGGATTAATAAAAAAGATGGTTATGGTTAAAAAAAGGAATAATGGTCTATGTGATGCATTACAAGGAATGTTGTAGACATTAGACTGTCTTAAAAGTCCACACTGTGCTTATTGGAAATGTGTTGCTGGGCCTGGATAGATCAGTTTGGCTATACATCCGTGATACTTCACATGTTCAACAGTGTCATCAAAGTGTCGTAAAGTATCTATGTTTATTTCTGTACACATGACCACATAAGTAACTGAAACAACTTATTGAAGTGCCATCATTACAGGTTTTATCATTACAGCATAAAACCAATATCCAATATTTGCCAAACTTGACCTTGATTTATTGCTGTATGACAGAGTTGTAACAACCTATATGTGAACTGATTGAATCTAATGGTATGTGGCCTAATAGTTAAGTGCATAATGCGATACAACTGCTAAGTAACCATCAGTAAAAAAATTACCATACTTCCCACCAGACACCGTGAAAGGACAAACGTGAACCACATTGCACATGGTCAGCACTGGTTTAGAACCTTCCACTTTAACAGCCTAATTGTAATATGGACAAGTGGTATGTTCCTACGTTTGTGTTGATCCACAACACATACGCCCGGATTTTAGTCTGACCAGTGTTGTGGATATGCTCCGTCATCCAGTCACTGACACGCACAAATTCATATTCTCTGTTATCAAAACTGAATAAGAATCAAAGACGGTCTTACCATGTTGATATATTCACACAGGCAACTTGCGTACACTAATATCAAACAGTTGCTGATCTTTAACAAATAAACAGCAAACTTGCGTGCTTCACCCTTGCCTCGCAAACCAAAACAATTGCAAATAAGATACGACCATAGACGTATATTGGGACCGATTGTCCCAACAAATATAACATCGTTGCTTTTACTATTTATATTTCTCTGCAAAGAGTTTAAACCTGCAAGCCTTTGACGCTATCCTCAAACATACTTACTTACCATTCCTAAGAAAGCAGAAGACGCGGAGGAAAGACGTGTGATCAAAATGCGGTCAACTGTGTCACATGATTAGCCTAATGGTGAATCGTTGCGTTTTATAATTAGGCATAAAAGTAAGATTAAAGGACATAGGCCTAATTGATATATACCCCAATAACTGAGGCCGCATATGCAACTGAAATGTTTATCCAAATTATCCACGTGTGGGCCTATACCATTGTTTCACAAAGTCAACGCCTTAAAGTAGGCCTAATATTTATAGTAATTTTGGGTGTTGAACTTAAGACTGCACACAATATTAAACCTGATGGATAGGCCTAGGCTCCCCATACATAGGCCTGCTACGTAGTTAAAAAATTACATATATAAACGAGAGACGATTCCTGATTCTGCCATTGTGTAGTAAAATTGTTAACCTCCATGCATCCATCCACGCAGTGCTTTAAAAACAAACTTCAGGCGTATACTATAGCCTCATTATATATACATAATGAGGCTATAGTAATATAATATAGTAATATAATAATATATAATTATAATATATATATATATATGAGGTCGTTGCGTAGCCTACGTGTGTAATGCGTATGTGATCTTCTGACGCGCGCATTATGCGAACCAGCTGAGGAATAGATAATTAATTTCGTCTAACTAAACCCATTATGCTTACCAGGCTGCAGCCCTACCATACAGTCGCATTAGTTTGGACCCATGTTGGCGCTGTAGTGGGTCCCATTTATTAGGTGTAGGCCTATACTGGTCCTATATGGACTCCAGGTGGGCATGCTGAACAAATGACCTTCAAAGTCGCCGTCCATTTTTCTGCCAATAGTGCTCTTAACTATAGCCTCGCTTAGACTTAACCGCGCCTTATTCAAGGAAGCACGCGCCTGCATATATGCCTTTTGGTGGTGTTTAGGTCGTTGCGTGGTCGACACCCACGCTCCCTCCAAGAACAGATCAATAGAACAGATCTACATCAACGACGAGACACGTCGGCATCACCAGCAGCATCAACCGCACCAGCTGCAGCAGTCGAAGCCATCTCTGCTTCCAGGAGGATATCTAGGCGACGCAGGCACATTTGGAAGCGGCTTGTTGCTTTCTACAGCCACAGCCGACGGCGTCAGTTCTGCATCCCACGTCAGCAAGTAAGAACACGCAGAAGGGTCATTTTTTGGCCATTAATAATGTATAATACTAGAAAGTTTTCTACGTTTATTTGCGTTGTGTTACGAGCGGTGTATAGCCTGATTGGTTAGGTTACATGTCTCGACTCGAACCCGTATATACCACCTATATATTATACCCTGTGTGGCTGTCTATGCAGACAGAATCAACGAAGAAAGTGATTGTTGTTGCATAAGATGGTGGCATGCTCCGAATATCGGAATATGGCATCCTATATATAGACTATTGTCCCACATCTCTGACCCAAGGTATAGTATTTGGACAGCATACGCTATAGCCTAATATTAGGCCCGGTTGGTTGTTTCATGTTATGGGTTCTTGAATACATAATATTATCCATATGATGCATATGCATGAAGTATTAATTCTGTTTACCGTGGGAACCTGCGTTTGTACCCTGCAGTGCACCGCTGTCTTGTAACGCACACTAGACGCCGTTACCGGTTACGGATGTAATTGATTTGTTGATTTTAATGGTTGCCATGTTTTCTCGCAACCTTTAACCTGCCATAGACCTACGCAGTGGTCAAATTCCGCACGTCCTTTGTACGAGTCACTATCGAATGCAGAGCTTGGATTTGACTTAAATAACTTCCAGTCCAAAGGTGGTGGTCTCGCTTGACAGATGACCGGAGGACACCCAATGAGAGGACTGGGAAATGGGGGGGGGGGCACACGAGAGTACACGTCCCCTCTCTGTAAAAGGTGAGGGGACTTGTCCCCCTCGACCTCGTCGGTATCGCCGCTCCTGCACAAAGTAGGCATATGTAATTGGCGAGAAGCTGAATTGAAAATGTAATTCTACGTGCGTGAAATAGACTAAGACAGACTCCAATGAACCATCACAGACAATTCAATCCATTATTAGCCCCTTAAGATAGCCTACTTATACGGTATTACTACCTAACTGACATTTTCCATGTGAACAGTGTGTGTAGATATATATATATATATATATATATATATATATATATATATATATATACATACATATATATATACATATGTGTGTGTGTGTGTTGATGCATTTACATATATGCTCAACCTATGACTTTATGCCACTAAGATTCTACCTAAATGACATATTCCTCATATTATACACGACTAAGCCTTGGGTTTCTCCAACATAGCCTACACTTTAAAGCTGCGGATGAAGCCATCCATCGATCGTGACAACAAGCGCGATTAAAGCATCCCCTTGCAAGCAGCCTGCGTAAGAGATGCTCTCTTTATATCCAGCAACAGTTGCTGTAACGCCCACCAGGTCTGTGATGCACATCTATTCTGCGTATTTGCCACAATAATAAAGAAGATGCGATTGCGTGATGTACATTGAATACATTCGAGCTCTATGTGTATCATACATAGGCTATGTCTACGTAGGCCCTATCACACCATATGTAGGCTATAGGCATATCTAATATCTGCGTTGACATTTCAGTTTCGGCGTTATATATGTACAAGGGCCATTCAAAGTCCCTCAAATTGAAACGACTGGATACTAAAAATAGCACTCAGTCGGACTTCCTGCTTGGCTGATTGATTGATTGATGGCCGACAGCCCCTTGATTGACATCCAGAGTTCGGGAGAGGAAGGAGGGGCAGCATTCGCCGTCGATGATCAACTGATTGGAATCGAGGGGCCAGAGATCGAAGAGTTCAAATCGGCGCCAGAGGAAGCAGGAGGAGGAGGAGGAAGAGGAAGAGGAGGAGGAGGAAGAACGGGAAAAGGAGGAGGAAAGGGAGCGGGTGCAACAATGGAGAAACACGGAGGAGGCGAGGAGAAAAAGAAGCCAAAGTGTACGATCAAATGGCCGTGGTCGAAGCGCGAAACTCCGTCGCTGGATAAGGTGGAGGAGGGCTCGGAACACGTGACGGATGCCGAGGGAGTGCAGGCCAAGGGGACTTCGCAGTCACCCCTCGGACGATGCCCCGACTACTTCGGCGTCAGGTCCTACCTGCATCACTTCTACGAGAGCCGAGCGGCGTTCAAAGACCCGGATGTGTACGAAGAAGCAGACGACACGCGTCATCTGCTCAACTCGTCATCGAGACGTCATCGACACTGCACTGCCGCCTGGTGGAAAGGTTAATCTTCGTGTGTGACTTTAAAACAACAAATACATACATACATACATACACACACATACATACATACTTACATACATCATACATACATACTTACATACATCATGCATGCATGCATACATACATACATACATACATACATACATACATACATACATACATACATACACACACATACATATATACCAGGGATGTGGTCTCGAGACCGCGGTCTTGGTCTCGAGACCGGAAAACTGCGGTCTTGGTCTCGAAGGCTTCGGTCTTGGTCTTGGTCTTAAAGGAACGGTCTTGGGATTGGTCATCGTCTTAGGTTAGCGTTCTTGGTCAATTGCCGTATCAGAGCAATTTCTTTGATATTTGTCGGTTATTTTCGATTAGAGACACTGGAGTTTAGACCATCTATATAAATATAAATATATATATATATATGTTACTGTGGGCAAAAAAATGCAATTGCAACGGAACCAGCCATTTCAAAATTTGCTTTCACAAATTTCAAGGTTCTGGAGCAATCTAATAATTATGTGGTCAGCCTCGTTTAATCACTATTAACCTACAATTCCGAGTACAAGTAGGCTCACATCATTCAAACTATACTTGTCTTAAAGTATTTAGCATTTAGATCGTATACTGTAAGTAATTTGTAGTGTGATATTCTCCGGCCGAAGCCAAGGGCTGAACCCGCAAAAGTTCAGACTGGCCGGTAAAACTGTTTCTGGACCGTTATTAAGATTTGTAGCCTATTCTTCAGGAAAAAATTAACGTTTTAAGCGTGGTATTCCGTTTTAGCGTCTTAATAGATTGAATTGTTTATAAAAAAAGAGCATCGGTCTTGGTCTTGGACCTCTCGGTCTTGGTCTCGGTCTTGGTCTCGAGGTTTTGGTCTCGTGCCCAACGATATATACATACATACATAAATACATACATACATACATACATACATACATACATACATGCATACATACATACATACATACATACATGCATACATACATATAAACTATGTATCTTCGTATATTGAACATGTTAGGCTGTCAAAACGCAACAAGTTACATTCATCAAGTGTTTGAAACTTAAATATTGCACCATAGGTGGGAATATTAAATATTCTAAGAATATTAAAAAAAGGTATGTACGTATGTAAATATTCACACGCACATGCACTCATACATAAATATATACATACATACCTGCAATCTTACATACATACATACATATTTATTTATATATAATACATATTTACATAATATATATATATATTTATATATATATACCTATACTAGAGATAAATGTACAGATACAAACACAAATGTTTACATACATTATATGCATATATATATTTGCATACATAAATATTAACATACATGGGGCCTACATACATAAGCATGCATGCATGTTCATACATGCAAATACATGCATTCATATTTATTACAAATTTCCCATGTTTTAATATGGTCTGGCAACAGTCATAATGAAACTTGTATGCAATAGTAGCTCTACAGCAGGGGCAGGAGGGGTCAGTGCCCCACTTACAGAGTTTGTTGCCCCTCCGCAGTGACCCCTTCAAATGTATATGATTATATATGTATATATATAGTGTATTATGTATGTATTATGTTAAGATTACTATTATGGTTTAGGATTCGTGTTTATCGGAGTGTTATTCCTGGTGGTGGGAATCGTGTGCGTTCTGGTCGGCTATCTTCTTCCGCAGAAGCCGATCCTCGTTGGGATGGTTGGATCGGACAAGGAGGTCATCGATCGCCAGGCGATCATCTACAACTACAACCTGGACGCCTGTAAGCTGATCGGTCTCATACTGTTCTGTCTCGGCGGTCTAACCCTGGCCGTTGCCCTCATGATACCCAGCTTTCTCTATCGTCACTGCGACGACGACAGATTGGAGGGTCCGTTCGCGGCGTCTCTCGGCCGCGACGAGGCGCCACCGTTGTTCTCGAAAGATCCGCTGCTAATGGCCGTTCCGACGACGGAGGTCACCGAAGTTCAACCGGCCAGAAAACACGACGAATCAGCGCTGATCAGAGAGGGCACGGCGTCGTATCCCGGCCTCGAGTGACAAAGGATCGACTCCGAATAAAGACGCGAAAATGGGGGTGGTCGAGACAAGGAACGACAGAAATAATCACGCCAGCTCATTACTTATGGATGCCTTCGCGGTGGTCTAATGTCCGGAAAATAATTCTATCCTCGTCCATTTTTTTATCATCTGAATCAGATTAATTTTTGGGCAGAAACCCTGAATATCGCTCATCTATACAAGTGCCCAATTCTGCAATTCTGATTCATTATCAAGTAATCTACGACACAGAGGTAGTGGCGGTTGAAAATTTGGTACGCAGTTTTGAACTGTACTTTAAAAGCAAAATGAAAACAGATCGTTTTTAAACAGGAAATGTTCAATTATCGTCTGCTATGGAAAGCGGGTAATGTATATCAGCTACCCTAGGTCTCGAAAACATCAAAAACTTAGTACTTAAGTTACTTCTGAACTAATTGTAACAGAGGCAATATCGAATTACAGTTCGATATTGCACCGTAAGTTACACCGTAACTTAAAAGTACTAAGTATGTTCTGAGTTCTGAAAATTCATTCCATTTACAAATAATTTGGTTAAATATTTTATTTCGTAAAAGATTGTGGTTGAAATATTTTTGGTGATTTTTTAATCTTTTTTGGGACGCGATTGCGTGTTTTGCGTCCATGCAGTGCCGCCACTACAGAGAGGCAAGTCGTCAGACACTGATGCGAGGTTTAGATATTATGTTAGATACTTCTGTTGACTGATTTTACTCTAATTAAGGAGCTATTCATTTAATTAATCTGTTGTTACTCTGTGATGATTGCTGAACAGTACAAAGCTGCAGTAAGATTTATGATTATCAATTATTACATTTAAAATACTTGACTGTTATTAAATTTAAAATACTTGACTGTTATTTAAATTTAAAATACTTGACTGTAAGTGGATTATTTAATGAAACGCATTTTCAAAACTCTGGAGATTTATTTGATAACTGTTTTGCTGTAAAGTCTGGTGTTTCTCACAATGAATTAAAAGTGCCAGTAGTTTAATTCCAAAACCATGACCGATGCATTCGAGACCAAGATCAAGACCACAGTTTTCCGGTCACGAGACTGTCTCGAGACCAAGACCACGGTCTCGAGACCACATCCTTGGGTGGTAGTAGTAGCAATAATACCAGTAGATGGATTTTGTCTGCTAAAAGCCTTGGTAAATAATTAAAAGCATCAGTCTTCTCCACAAAATATCTATAAATTAACAGGTTTGTAAATTTTGTGAGCACCACAGAGAATAGACATGTTTCTAGTCAGAAATTAATTGTCAACTTTTCTTAGGGTACAAAAACGTTTAGCATTTCCCTCAGTTTTCCAACTCAAACAGCTTCAACAAAATAAACAGAAGCAGACAGACATATTACTGTAATGTCTTCAAATGACATGACAGTAATAAATTAGCAAAACTATTGACCATTTATATAATTGACTGAATTTATGAGAAAACAAAAGTTAAATCTGCTAATCCAACTACAAGTACCAGAACACATCTCGCTGTCCACGTTACTTCTTTCCGGAATGCTTTCTTTCCCGAGTTGGCTGTTCTTTGTTTGACAGTCTTCGCTCTTTAGGCGAATGGCTCTGGTTAATCTCTGGCGTTCTTCGCCCTAGAGGTGAGTGACTCTGCTCTATACCACTCCTATCCAGTTGCTCTGTTCCAGGTAGCGCTCCTTCCATATCATCCGTTATTGCTGTAGGGATCTTGATGAGGGTAAAGACATGCTCCTGTCCTGGAAGCAGTCTGTTGTTCAACTCCAGCTCAGCCTCAATCTGTAGAAGCCGATTCAGTTTGCTCACTCGTTCTCCTCGACATGGTCCTCCAATTCTGATGAATTTTGCTGCACACCCAACAGCCTTTCACAGAATTCAAAAGCATTCTTTTATTTATATCACCATACAAAACTGCTGCATTCATAAAAACTCCTACAAAACATTGTTATGATTAATCACAACATGGTCAAAAAACATAGATCCCAAATATAATTCAGTATCAGAACAAGACTCTTATTTTGACCTCTTAAGAACACAATTTCTTAAATTCGTAGTCATTGGTCATGTTATTTTGCTCAACATTAATTTAATCTACTGAAGACATGATTATTTTGGGTAGGTTACAGTCCAAGGTTGCACGATTCTGCAGTGATTAGTAAACTGAACTTTGTACGGAGGGCATTATCAAATTACAGTTGCATTATATTGCACATCAAAAGAAAGCAAGTATATTCCTTACTTAGATGTCAACAAATGCACGACATGTACAGAGAAAATGTACATAGTACTAACAAAACATGTATATATAATTAAACATAAGTAAAGGTCAGAATTTCTGAAGAAGTTTGGCACCACTTTGCACCCCAGCCAACTCAGTCATAGTAAAGTATATAGGCCTATGCTCACCGTATCCACGTATGCTGAGGCCAAGGAAAATGAAGTCTCTAAAACTACAGCAGTCCCTTGGAGCCAGGTTTAGGAACTGTTCTCCTGTCCCAAATTTTCGTGCTTTTCACTGCTCTTTTGTCATGTTGTGCTAAGGGAATGGTCTTTTGGAGTTTCTATCTATTTTTGCTTAGGCTTAGGACATTATCAGAACCTGCATGCAACATGGACATAACAGAAATTGAACAAATAAAAAAATTATTTGTCTATGTTAACTACAATTATGATTTTACTTTGCTCAGCCCTTTAAATATAAAAGTGGTCATGGAAGGCATTTATTAATGTCCAGAATAGAAATGTATTTAAATTACATAATCGTACCAGATCAGCTATCAACGAGTCTGTTGTCTCATTTGCCAAACTGCCAATGACAATGTGATGTCCAGCATCTGGAAAACAATACAAATTTTATAAATTTATATGTGCATATATACAGTCTAGTTATTTTATAAGTTTAGAGTTGTTATTATTAGTACTGGTAATGGTACTGCTATAAGTATTACTACTTCAAATAACACTATTAATAAACTTATGAATAGTTGATGGAAATTATGAATAATTATTTGCTCTTATTACACATTGGCATGTTTGACACATCCAAGAGATAATATGCAGCATATTACAGACTGCTTGTGCCCATGCAAGAAGTCAATGCCATGTCGAAATAGAGCAGCCACATGGTCAAGGTCAGACCGAGGAGAGACGATACTCAGCGGAGAAGACTGAGACTGTGGTGCACAACCTCTGAAGTTTCTTGCAGGAATGGGACATTTCCGGTTCATGAACTCCATATAATTATTTTCATGGAGTGAGAAACAAAGTGTGTAACTTAAAAAAATCAAATATCCAATCGTCCACAACTCTCAGTATGTTTCTCACTGGAATCATCTAATCTAACCTAACGTATCTTCAATGATCTGTAATTATCTTTCTGTAATGATCTGTAATGATCTATCTGTAATGATCTGTCTGTAATTATCTATCTGTAATCATTTATCTATAATCATCTATCTGTAATCATCTATCTGTAATCATCTATCTGTAATCATCTAATAATGTGCACAATGTTAACTGGTGGTCAGTGATGAATATATTCCTACATTGTTTACGATTGATAATATCATCAATATCTCTATCTCTCTCTTTCTCATCCGTCAGTTTGTGTGCCAATGATGAGGCTTTTACACATCACACAATGGCTCCATTTCTGCTTGTCTCTGATTGTATCCAGGGCTCTTATCATGTCCATGCTAATTGCTTTGAGATCTTGTCTCACACTTTCCATCTATGCTTTTTTTGTCTTCCTTGACTCTGTGTTCCCTCCACTGGCAATAAAATGGTAACCTCTTATAGTCCATTTTCCATGGGCAAACTATATGTCTTCTTTTTTGACCTTGTCTACTGTTGTTTCTCTCTGTACCAGCTCTGTCCGGGTTACCTTATTGCAAATCCTGCCCTATCTGGTCCCCCGTTATTCTTCATAGCCAGCTCATCAGTATCATCAATATACTGGTTAATTAATATTTTGGTGAATATTATTATTCTATTATTATATCTTCATTTATTAAACAAGCTGACAATTAACAGCAAATAACATTCGTGTACAAAGAACAGAAAAATAAATGAAAGTTAAATAACTAATAAAAATAAATCATGTAGGCCTACTTTGGCCTCACCATGAACAATTTATATAGACAGATACACGTCAATATGACTTCCTTGCCTTCCAGTTTCTTGATGCATGCAAGTATATCCGAGATGGTATTCATCTGTTCAAGACGAAGAGTTACTGCAGATGCCCTGAAGTCACCTTCAAGTATTTCATCTTTTAGTAAACCTGGGCGATGGTAGACCACGTCTCCAATAACGTAACAGCGATCAGAAACGGCTTCACATAAGCTCATCCATTGTGCTTGCTCCTGTATATCAAGCAAAATGTGAGTATGCACATATTTGAATGCTAATATAGCATGTATATATATCTGTAATTCTGTATATATGTATGTGTGTGTGTGTGTGTGTATGTATGTATGTATGTATGTATGTATGTATGTGTTGGGGTTAAGATTAGGCTTGGGGTTAGGATCATGGATCATGGATCAAGGGTTAGAGAATAGCATACTAAATTTTGCAGAAAATTAAGCAAACTACAGCTCTTTACCTAAAAAACTGAATAGGCCCTGCGTGCAAATGCGTCTTATGCGCTGGTATTAAATTATTAGTAAATTATTATTAAAATATTAGTAATCGAGCATTAAATGCAATAATGATCGTGATTACAGATTAGGATTGGTTTCTGTAATACTAAAATAAAAGAAATCGTCCAATCTGTATCATAGAGAACATATTATTACAAATTTCGACCTGTTTTGTATATTTGTATACACCAACATAATTATTACACATACTTGAAACAATTCAAAAATACAAGAGTGAAATCGTACACCAGGTGATTACTTTGTCGACAGACACGTTGATGATGAGAGTGTACCAATCGCGGTTTGGAAAGCCAATGCAAGATGTTGAAGGACATGGTGGCTGATTGTGTAACCCTTTAGAGACCAGTGTTATTGGTCATGCCTTACGTTTAACCACGTGATGGTCATAAAAGGGCTAAGAGCACTCGCCTTGCAACGTGGAGATTTGGTTACAAGTCATTCACTCGCCAATTATCAGTGCCAATAACTAAAGCTTGGTAACAATAATAATCTTCGTCTAATTTCAAAACTGACAAACCACAGTATGATTACAAGAACAGTATGAGCGAATGATGACGAGTATTACAGGAGTTGAATTTAACCGTCAGCAGCCACGCAGGGCGCCCATTACGCTATACATCTCATTTTTAACAAACGCCGTTGCCTAGCAAAAGAAGTCCACCTTAGGGAGGATAGGGGTCTCGATCTCAGTTCCTCAAGCACTGTGTCCCAGTGTTCACCACTACTCTACAGCCCCTCTGTGCACTTCTACATCATTAAGACCTTTATAAACCTATGAATTATTCAGCAGTCCTACTTTCAGACACCAGTCCTTGGCATCTCATACCTGTCTACGCATTGGATCGATGATGGCAATGATCGACGGATAACGAGCCAACAGATCAATCCAGAACTTAACCAACTCATCCGGTGTTTTTGACAGACCAATCGTCACTTCATATTTCCCTTTGTCCTGAGTAATCAACAATGATATCATTACTACTTCCATCATAAAGCTACTACAAAAATATGAAACCACAAAAATTCGCACTTAATAATTTAATCTGCTAAACTATCACTGTCATTTCTAAATGAGAGCTGTCATTGTCCAGATTCTTCCAACAGTTACTACAGTAATAATAATTGATGCTAATTGTCCATTACCAGTTTTCATCATCATTTTATGCAAACATTAATAGCCATTGACAGAGAACACCATTGTCAATTTGTCATAGATCACAAACTTGTCGTCACAAACGTGATCATGATTAAAAAACAGCATTTACAATACCAACAGAGGGTCATTCAGTAAGGGCCAAAGAAGGGGAGGCAGGGTTCACCTGAATGTGGAATGGGGTTATTCTTAATGTCAATTTCTCCATCTAAATTTGTAACAGTAATTTCGGCATAGCTTGCTGTTAAATGCTGACTTTCTATTAAATGCCGACTTCAGTACAACTGCAGTCTGTACTGCATTGGATCCAGTATAGTCCATTTGCAGGACATCATCGAATTATCCAACTTCTATCCAAATGTAATGTAATGTAATCAAGCATCTACATGGCACCCCTTCAAGATATCAAAGGCGCTCTATGAGCTGGCCTAACTGCTGTTAAGTATTAGCAAAACTCTGCAGTTAGCTGTAGAGAGTCACCAGTGGTTGGCCCACGCATAAGAGTGGAACCAACCAATGGATTCTCAAAGTTAGCCAAGCAACATCGCAGAAGGCAGACGATTGAGAGAAGTTGTTCAGCAAGAGGATGGAGAGAGTTGTGCCAATTGTGGACAAAGAGAATAAGGAAATACAGGGACAAGCCAAATTTTGTGGACATTCTTTATGGACGTTCCCTAGCCACCACAACAAGCCTTATAAATGCTCATCATGTGTGAGATTTAGCTAACTTACTGGCGACAGTAAAATGCCCATATGTAACACAGTTCTGGTGGTTGTCAGCAAAATTCACTGAACAGTTGTCATAATGAATAAGAAAATAAGTAAGTAAGAATATTCTTTATCAGACTACCAGCAAACACACATTAGCTTAAAAATGGTATAAATAATAGCATCAATTTTAAACAAGGTCATATAGCATTCACATAAAGTACTTTTGGCAAATATACCAATTCTAGCCATCAACAGCATCTGCAAACAGACCAAATGGATCAGCAATAGGACTCCAACAAATCAGTCTTTTAGTCTCAGGTATAAATGACAGCATCAATTTTAAACAAGGTCATATAACATTCACATAATGAGAATAGCATTAAGACTTCAGCCTCCTGTCAAATTGCACTAAACAGCCAATCATTCAACATCAACGGACAGTATGACAATATGGAACAAGCGTGTAAAACGCAGGTAAATGGTACCCACATGATCCAGTATTTCATGTCCGGCACAGTTTAAAGCCAAACTAAAATCTTGTCCTGGTGTCAGACCAAGTTGCTTGATGGCATCTTCCAGCAGATCAAGTCCTTGCTCAGGGCGGTCAAAGTGAGGGCAAAGGGCACCCCAATCGTTGCATTGCCGTCCCTGTTGAATATTCATATTAACAGAACATCTACAATTCTACATCAACCGGCAATTGCAACTAACCTACAGTTCAAAAGATTGCTTTACACTACAAATCTAATACTCAATGTTTTTTATTTTTTCGTTTAATTCCAAACTGACAAACTGCAGTGTGATTACAAGTATTGTATGAATGGACGATGACAAGCTATTACAGGAGTGGAATTTAACTGCCAGCAGCCATGCAAGGTTCCCATCACATCATACATCTGATTTAACAATGCCGCCACCTAGCAACTGAAGAACAAGTCGACCCAATTGGGATATGGAAACGAACACACTTCCTAAGCTCTGCACGCCAGTATGTTAACCATTATTCTATACTCAATCCTCAATGAATCTTAAAAGTCTTTAAATTGCTTATAGCTAGTAGTTAATCATATTATAAGTTTCCTAAGTCACTTAATAGTGGACACTATACACTTCCGGTTTGGAGATTGTGAACCTCCCTTTTGGCCCAAAATGTGCCCAATGAGATATTCTCATAATTGTAAAAACATTTGATTTAGGTAGGCCAGTACAGTTCAAGCATCAACAAAATACAGTCGAGTGATGAGTACAAAGAATACTTTACCATTCCACCTTTCCCAGTCAAACTCTTTGCACAGTGGTTGTAGATATTCAGAATTCCTTTTACTGCCTAAAATACAAAGTGCCAATGCATATTAGGAGATATTTAGAAGACGGTAAAAAGTTAGCAAGCAATATCGATAAGCATAATAATTGTGTTTTGTAGAAAAACCTTATAGACGACTTTTCATGGTAAGACAAAGTTGTCAAAACTCACATCCATTAAATCACGTTAAGTGTATTTACACGTCAATGGAATGAGATTTAGACTCATAGTCGTGCATCTAAACATCAACATATGTATAATTGTATATAACTTTAAGTGTGTATATTTATTATGTATTTAGCCTTAGTTTATATCTATGAACATATCTACATAAGTATATTCAATTTTATTTGGTAACTAAAAAACATGAGAAAGTGACAAGCAACAAGTTTTCATAAATGAACATTCTGGTTACACAGGGTGACCTAAAGGGGTCATAGACCCCGCTAACCAGAGGTCCCTATGTAGAATTTATAAACTGGCAATGGGTACTAATATTAATAACATTCACACATCAGGTAAGTAAAAATAGATAGAAGTTAATTTTAACCAGTGCCTTAACTAAGGGCTCATTGCATCCACTGAATAGATACAAACATTCAATGCTTAGAGTTATCTTCAAGCAAAACAGAGGCGAAGTTTATTTTAAAATAATCTAATAGTTTGCTGGTGTTGAATATATGTCGGGAGAAGATTCCATAAATGGGATCCAGTATACTGAATTAAAAATAATCCAGCATTTGTGTGTGCATAAGGATAATTTATTTAATTTATATGTATGAATCATCTAACTTATATAGCACCTTTTATAACCATAATCTCTACATTTCTACAGCATCCACAACAGCAAAGTCATGGGAAACGGCTGATTCACAGGTGCTCAATCAATAAATCAGCGATAACACTATAAATAAAAAATTACTTGACTCATAACTACTTTCTTAGCTGCCACTTCAAGAAATGTTTGCCACTGACCTCTTTTAGGGGCATAGTTGGTGAGGGCACAACCATGAACTCCTTGATGCAGTTCAGTTTACCAGGTGCAGTCCTACCACTTGCCAACACAGACACCATAGGCAACGGCAGCTGCAACTTCTCTGGAACCTTCAAACAGAAAAGTGGAGCTTCAGTCACTCTCAATCAAATAAATTTGAGCACAATCACATTTTTAAAGTAAATAAATGAAAACTAGGTAATATTTATTACCTATTATCTGATCTCCTAAGTATTATTATTTGAATGCAGAAATAAAAAAAAGAGCAGAGGCTTTAACAGATTTCCAGACACTTTGCCTGTGATATACTAAACCTCTTCAGAATAACAGTATCCTGTGGGAAATGCTGTACTCCAAAATCAGCTAAAGTCATTAATAGATTGCTACCTTTGACAGCCTTACAAAATCAGCATTTCTAACAGTCTGCAATGCACAGACACAACGTCTGTGCATTGCAGACTGTTAGAAATGCTGATCTTTGAAAGCTGAAGCTAATGTTGTGACTGACTACAATATATCATTCATTCATACTATAATGAAATGCAACACAATGTTTTTGGAGTTCTACAGTTATTATTACTATTACAGTAATTTCTATAGCATCCCATCAAGTTTGCCTACTCAGAAGCGCTCCCAGCTCAACCCCAGCAGAACAGTCTTAAGAGTAGTTAGAAACAAGGCAGACTGATTAATAGGTATTTGTCAAGGGATGGTAGGGAGCCCATTCCATGTCACAGGACCAGACACCGAGAAGGCGCGGCGCTGCCTCATAGCAGTCCGGGAATGGGGTACAATAAGTTCGCTTGTCCAGCTGAACGGAGAGAGCAACGACGTTGAATATGCGCAGTGGAGCAGCAGAGCTCCCGCAAACATGGTGGGGCTAAATCCTCAATACAGCGCCGTACCAGAACAGAATAGGGCATAGAATGTGATGCTTAGTACCATTGCCTTTCACATGGTACCTCTTCAAGTCTCAACGATGCAAGGTAGTCGTAAAGTGGAATCTGATGGAGATTGGCCGCACCGAGACAGACGGCCTGAGAAGCTGCGGCAACTGCACTGCATCCAGGCACAAGACTCTCAAGGGGTTCGTCTGGTGGCAAGAGAACAACCACTGCCTTCGATTTGACTCTATTCAGACAAACCAGAACAGAACCACATAATTATTATTCACTTCAAGATCTTAATCAGAACTCAAACAAATACCACAAGGCATAATAGTCAGTAAATCCTAGAATCGTTCAGATGTCTACATCCGATGATCATTAAAATAATGCCATAGAATAAAGTCCCAATACACAAGAAATGGCATCCTGCCAATATTACTGACAGAGATGATTTATGACAAAGACAATGATGATTAAGCTGCTGATTATGATGATGATGACATCATCTGGATTGACAGCTCATCAGTGCCATCGCTCTTGCAACCGACGAACGCCTCTTTACCAACTCATGTTAAATGCACTAGATCCTGAAATTGCCAAAGTTACTGTTACATTTGTATCCAAAGTCATACTCTGAACTTTGCCCACCTGCTGCCTTCCTTGACTGCAGGAAGGCAGCAGGTGGGCAAAGTTCAGAGTATGACTTTGGATACAAATGTAACAGTAACTTTGTTTAGCCTTGTAATTGCCAATGTTACTGTTGTAACCAGGGGTGGCGATCAAAGGGGGTCAAGGGGGACAAGTCCCCACACCTTTTACAGCGAGGGGACAATTAATACATGAGTCCCCCACATTTCCTACTCCTCTCATTGGGTGTCCCCCACCTGTCAAGAGATCGCCTCCTCTGGTTGTAACCTTTGTATCCGAAGTCATGCTTTGTTTGATCTTTGCCCAGATGAGACTACTGACTTCTTTGGCTGCGAGATAATTGCAGTCCCTCAACGATTAAGCCTTGTAATTCAAAATCTGCTAGTTTGAATATTTCCTCTGATATCGTCGCTATTTAGGTTCCTAATTGTGCAATTGCTTAAAACAATCATCTTATTCTTTCTAACCGACAAGTGGTCTTATTCAACACTAACAATGATGCATCTATAATCATTTGAGTGTGCGGGTTCAATCCTCGTCCGAGGCATCACTGTGTAGGACCCTGAACAAGTCCTTTGCACACAATTGCTCTGCAGCACAACTGAAATTGAACTTCTGAGCAAAAAATTTTGGAAGAAGAACGATGTCAAATTTCAGAATAAGTAAATAAAAAAATTTGCATACTTTGGTGATTTGGAAGATTTTTGTTTGCCAATTGATTCAGTAGTAGTCCTTGCAGAAGTCTCTTCTTCTCCTTCCTCTTCTCCTGCTTCTCCCTTCTGCAGTTCAAGCTCCTCTTTCACCTTCGAAATCAGCTCCCTACAAATAAGCTCTATTCTGTTAATTGACCATTAAAACAAAATAAGCTTGAACTTTTACAGTATTCGTGTTGCATTTATAACCTGTTTAAGGTTATAAATAGACACAGTTACTTATGTACTGCTGTGTAAGTACAAGGTAAGCTGCTGATAATATGTGAATACCAAAATTACAAAATATGCATAATATGGAAACTAAAATTCAATCAGACTGGTATATTTTTGTTAAGGACTTTGAGTTTAATTTTACAAAACCCTGTAAGCACATATCAAGATAAGTACTTACAAAAGAATGGCATCAACACCAGCCTGATCCTTGAGATCTCTACCAGACATCTTTTCAGATAGAGTTTCATTGATAATTTCAATGGCCCTTTTGACAGACTTCTGCCTCTCCAATTCCATTATGTCTCTTTCTTCAGGCTTCATCGAGTCACTCATACCAACTGAAAGGGCCAGCGACGAACAGGACGCAAACTGAAAGCACCGTAAAAATAATATGCACATGATTTATAGTCACAACATCAACTTACAAGTTTAAAAGAAGTTAGAGTAAAAATGTCATATCTCTTTCCTTTAGCCAGAAATAATATAGAACAGAAAGTGCGTATTGGAAAAATTGAACCCCACTAACTACTTCGAGTCTGTCACGCATGACACTCTGGACGATGGTGCTATATAAAAGTCATCGACCGGCAGCACAGGCGTGGGAGGACTACGGATGACACCGTCTACCTGAAACCTGAGAAAGAAGACCTCAATGGGTTTCGCCGGAGATAGACAGCCTCAATACAGACGGCGAGAAATATGCAAATAGCAACGGAGTGTCAAGCAACGAAACCCGACACCTCGAGGCAGATGCTAGAGGCACCTGCCCCACCTCTGCAACCCATGGACAAGAAATTCTTGAACCAGCTGAAAATCTGGCTGGAACCGGCCCGTTGACACGGATCATGAATAGGGGACAATTCTGATATGAACGGTGCAATCTGTTAGGTGGTATAACTGTAGTAATGGAATTCAATGACACTATTAAGGCCCAGCCTTATTACATAACAGCTGCTATTCAAACAGTAACTGGACGCCCCTAGGGACCTGACGTTATGCTAGGGACGCCAAGACCCGACCAACCAGGGTTTAGTAATGATTTCTGCAGGTGACCTGTCGTCCAATAGAGACACGAGTTTTGCCTTTGGGATGGCGAAGGAAATCGTTTCTAGAAGGATTGATATAGCATAGCAAGCAAAGGAACGGGACTTGTTTCGGAATTGGGGGAGACGCTAGATCGTTCTGATGACAAGGGTAATCAACGTAGTTGGGAATCCCGTCTCAAACGTAAACCAGGGAAACATTTCTAAAAGGACACTAATAACTCCAGTAAGTGTAGATAGGATGAGTGGTGTGTATATATATATCATTAAATATACATATTGAAACCATTAAGTGTGTCATGTTGCTGAGCTTGGTGATAGAGGAAAGAACCAGCGGGTACTCTCGTCATCAAGAAGAAGTGGTGAGAGTGAAACCCGCGACATAGTCTTACAAACATTTACAAGTTAAGATAATAAATTTTGCAAACTACAACCTAACCAACATTGCATAAACTAGGGATAAACTCAGAACCGTTAACAGATTGTTGATACGATGTAAGAAGCTGTTAAGTAAATGTCTTAGATATATATATATGTATATATAATATATACTTGTATATATATATATGTATATGTGTGTGTGTTTGTGTGTGTGTAGGTGTGTGTTTGTGTGCTTGCATGTCTCAAAGAAGCAGAGTAAGCAAAAGCCTAATACAAAGGCAAATTATACTCATTAGTAATTATGCTTTATAGCAAAGTGTTTGGATAAGGATCACATGTACTCAGGGATACAGTGAATTGGTTAGCAAATGCAGCTACCTTGACTTTGTTCAAAACAGTGCAGTAGAGTTCTGTTTGCAATGCAGTCTGTCCTCTACTGTCAAACACCTCACGCGCCACGATCTGTGAATACGTTCAGTTTATTAGGTTCATCCATTTTCAATGACAGTATAGTCATGCAGGGATTAGATTACATTAAAACCTTCATCTGCACAATCGTCAAGGGTAAACCTGTCTGAAACAGGCCACTGTAGCCAACGGGGGCATAGTATTCGCTTAGATTCCAAAACATTGCAATCTAGGATAAAATGTTTCTGTAACGGCAAAGTATTCAGTCAGTCTTGTTTACACGACTATCAATTTATATAAAGGAATCATCATTTTATTCGAAGAGGCAAAAATTATGAACACTATTTATTTCAGAAATTTGATACGGCCCTTCTTCCAAAATTTTTTGCTCAGAAGTGCATACAAACGCCTCAACAGCGCAATTGCAGTTGTACTGCAGAACAATTGTGTGCAAAGGACTTCCTCAAGGTCCCTACACAGTGACTACCCGGACGAGGGTCAAACCCGCTCTGCAAGTAAACGACAAACACTAATCACAATGAACGGGTGAAATATCATTTTGGGGAAAGTCAGAGTATTAATTAATTAATTAAATATAGAGTAATACTCTGTCCATATACTCTGTCAAGTTAAAGTACAAGAGCATTTACTTAAGTGCAGTAACGCATGCATTTGTTTAACTGCTTGGCAAAACTGGGAAACTGCATGACCAACTATTATTAGAGAGCATTTCAATCTGTCTGCTCAAAAAAGAACAAAAGATCTTAAGATTAGGACAGTGAAAGTACTCCTGATTGGCAATTATATCTAGTTAAATACCAAATAGTAAGCTAAAATATATTTAACAAAGTTAAAAATATTAATTTATTATTTTAAAAGGGAAGATTGATATTGCTTTATTTGCATTTGTAAAACAAACGTCCAAAGTATACCTTTGATATTTTTGGTGGCCTGCTAAGCTGCTCAAAGATATTTGCCTGAAATAGTACAAACAATTTATATACAAGCTACACAATATCCAGTAGTTACATAATAAACTAGAAACTTAAATTACAACTATCATATTTATTTTTTTACCATATCCCATCCCACAAGACAATGAACTTGACCAAACACAAATTCACATTTTGTGTGACCTTGTGCACATTATGTATTTAATTAATTAATTAATTAATTAATAACAATCCAACCAAGATAGGCCAATAAAAAATGCCAAAATCCTGGAACATGAAGCTACCAATTGCCTTTAACCCTTTAACGTTAGGCATAAACAATAACGCTGGTCGTTAAAGGGTTCGAAGCCTGTTATCCACACTTTGTACTGTAAAATGGCATCATTAGTGCACGGAAACCCCAATTTAATATTCCATTCTCAAAGTTCTGCTTTGGATGTGCAAAATAGGCTATTCCAGAAGTGTATGCAGCTAGTTTATTTAAAAATTCAATCTGTTAAAAGTGCAGACATGTTAACATGAGTGACAGTGGACAAAAACAGTATCTAGAATTGAACAACAATAAATACATATTTTTATATAATGATCTTTGGATAAATTGAGAATTGTCTCTGGGTGGGAGAATAGAACATAGTTGTGAGCTCTAGGTCTGAATAGGTGAATGGAGGAAGATGAAGTGGAGGCAGATGTTTGTGATGTGTAACATGGAGAAAGGAAGAAGTCTGGCATGTGATATGATGGCAAGTTCAGAGACTGTTGGGAACGATTGAAGGCCTACTAGGTAATCTAAGCTAAAATAGGGCCTTTCCTGGTGCTCTTTATCATAGCAATTGAATAATTATATGCATGCATGTATGTATGTATGTATGTATGTATGTATGTATGTATGTATGTATGTATGTATGTATGTAGGTACATACGTATGTACGTATGCACACACGTACATATGTACGTATGTACGAAAGTACGCATGCACGCACCTCATCAGTAACCATGAGTATTACTTACCAAAAACATTTGAGTTTTCTGTAACCACTAACTAGTCACTTTCACTAACAAATCTGATGTCATAGTATTTACAGATACCCACACAAAGTATGCAAAATTTCCAGTAAGGCAGACTTTAGTTACAATCATACTTCAACTTTATGTTTTAGAATTACAAACCCCAGGCCTTTTACACTGGTTCAGTAATGCACTAGCTTACACACAAAAATTGGAACGCAGTCCCAATTAGTATTCGAAACGCACCAACATACTTCCTATCAGCCATTCTTCATTACTCATAGCAGTGTTTCAAAGAGTTGCCTACATGTAAGTTGTTTTGCAAATGTCAATGTCATCATTTCGTAAGTAAGATGGTTAGCATCTTTCTTTTCAGCTGACAAACCAGCCATCATGTAATTTAGATAATAGGCTGACCCTAATTAAGTGAGGCATGTGCCCCATTTCGGTCTCTCAATTCCTAGACAATGCACGGAAACACACTGTGTGATGTTATAATGTCTATGTGCATTGTGCTTTTGGGATCAATAAAAGTTATCATTAGGTTAAACAATTAAAGTTATTTTGGCCAAGTTTGCCTCACTCAATTCTAATCTTATTCTCTGCAAAATGTTACAGACATAGTCTAGACTCAAGACAACGAGGATGCACGTAGTAAGTATTCAAAAAGGCGAAATGAAAATTAGGGCAGCATTCTTCAGTTTTTAAGAGGAAGCTAGGGGTACTTGGGCTGTTAGGCATTCCAGGTTAAGTTGTAGTGATTTTAACACAGATGAACGTCATCTGAACCACATAAAATCCTTCCATGTCATGCTATGCAAATTCACAATTGTCATTACTATAACCAAAAGAACAAAAGTTTGTGCCACTGATTAACTTCAGACTTCTCATCAGGCTTTGTCACTTCATGACTTTCCTGTCTCTGTCTCTCCCTTTATTCCTCTCTCCATCCTTCCCTCTCTCCCTCACTCTATCTCATTCTCTATCTCATTCTCTATCTCCTCCTCTCTCCTTGAAACACAAGTATTGTGCATTATATACTAGGCATGGCCAACTATATTTCATACCATGACACCCTTCAGCCATTCTCCTCTGCCTGGTATAGGAAGATTATTTTATGGTATAACTAAGAACAGATTGCTGGGAGGGAACTCTTTCACGCTCTCTCCCAGGCATTATGTTATATTATTTTGAAATGAGGAAAACATATTAATATCTTACAATGGAAAAAGTTTAATGTACTATTTGTCGAGGTGAATATTTCTGAATAGTTCAAAAAATGGGATATTCGGCTGAGGCGAATGTCCGAGGCGATTTCCGGTCAGTCCCTAGGCAAAACTATACTCTCGCCCCACAACCTTGATGAGTACCGGGGCGAATGTCCCTGTTGCCCCTGTGGAGTCGGCGCCAGTGTGTATGTCTGCACGTGTGTATATGTGCATTTGTGTGCTGATATGTCAACCTACTTTGGCACGGGTACTGATTTACTAAGTTGCTGTAAATGTTTCAAGACTTTACACGGTGGTCCCCTGCACCGAAAGTATTAAATGGCGCTTATATTCGAAGATATATAATGACTCAAAATATTTCTACAATCATCCAAAAAGAATAATAAATATTTTTTTAATTCTATATAAAACGTCCCTGTGCCCATAATTTTATGTCGTGATTGGATTTTATCAAAGGTACAATCATCTTACAATGTGACCATAGACGTCTTCAGGTTTTTCAAAGAAAGTGCTATTCAATATGCTTTCCATATGTTCAGTAACACCGCCACCAGGGCCATCCGATCTGTAATATTCCATTGCCTGACTTTTGAAGCTGTCACCATTGCTGACCGACATATTCACAAGCTCAAGAGTACAAATGGCTTATTCGCGCAGTTTGTGTTATAACTATATGAGCGAAACTGTTACTAATAAATATCGCACAGTAATTTCAAAATTAATTAAAATTATTTTGGCCAAGTTTGAATCAACAGAACATTTTTTCGTCAATTCAAACAAACGCCATTATCAGTTTCTATGACACCTGCAGATATTTCACAGAAGTGCCAGATAGTAGGTGTGACGGTCAATTTGAGTAGCGGTAATAAAACAAAAACGTAGGTATGTATTTAATTGAACCAACTGCAACCGCGCTACGGGAACATCAGATTTGACTTTTGCCTCGTCTTGAAAGTTATGCCGAGGCTCTCGCCTCGTCTTGCCTCATACTGTCTACGGCCCAGGTTGTCTGTTTGGTCTTTTCAAATCACCATTGTTTGGCTTTCCTCTGCGTTCATCAATCGGTAAAATTGTCTAACTTTTAGGATACTTTAGCGCTAGAGGAGGAAGGCTATCCCTTCATTTAATTTGATTCCTGTCTCAGACTAAGGGACATTACTGCTTCTGACACGGTGACACTAGGCTCATAGGCCTACATCTGAAGGATATTATGGGCTAACATTGACATGTCTGTATATTTGTCTGACCACAGGGCAATTAACCTGGAACCGAAACTGTGCTCATTGTATCTGCCGATTAATTATGATCATGTAAATTTAATTTGACAAATCGCCTCTATACTCTCGAGCATGAATTATAAAAAAATTTCAAGCTATTGAATTCATGTTTATTGTTTCTTGGTTCTCCTGTGTCAACATCGATCGGTTTCTTCTGGAGCGCCATAGACTACGGAGTGGGTAGGAGAAACGCCCGTCCTACAGTTCCATCACCTCCGCATTTACAAATTGACCGTGCACTGATTAAAGTAGACATGATGTAATGTAATGTAAATCTTAGAAAATTTCAGAACGTCCATTGAGCCACGTCAGGAAGATCAGCTTATTCACCGATATAACAACAGGTGTTTTATATGCCACATATATGTGGCTCAAGCAATCATGGAGGATGTTATGTGGTTGATTAACTGCACACATCTTTCAACGATCTTTGCTGAAATTAATAGTAACATAAGTTTGCAAAGGCATGTGAATTGCCTTCTTTACATCAAAATCCCAGGGTTGCAAGAAACCAAGATTTTTTAAAAATCAAAAGTTGTTTTTTGGTTTTTTGGCTTTATTTGGTTTTTGGTTTTTAGTTTTCCTTTGAATCTTGTCATAACAATTTTGTTATAAAAAGCATCAAACACAGCATTAAAAAGAACAACATGTTTATATAATTAATTTAGCTAGATTTTCGACTGAATAACACACAATTAGTAATATAATAGTAATATTAGTAAATTAAAAAAATATATATTTTAAAAACCCCAAAGCAAAAAAATTGCCATTTTGTTTTTTTTTGTAAAAAGAACCAAATAACCAATAAACCAACGTGTCTGTAGGCTGCAGCCCTGCAAAATCCACATCAGTAATCACGTGGACGTTAGATTATTATGTATACGCATCTATGGTGGTTCTGTAGGCGATGCGTATTAGCCATATATATCTATAATATTAGCCAATCAAGGCAACCGCTACATTTTTTGAATCGTTCTAAAGATTATTCAAAATATATAATAAATTATCGCGGATTTTTCACCTAAATCATTTCTGGATTAATTTTGGCTTAGTTATGGTGGAAGAGAACACCGACGAGTGGGAGCTGTCAAAGGAAAATGTCCAACCTCTGAGACACGGACGATCTTTCGCACAACTGTCTGCCGCTTTGAAACCAAACTCGACAGCTATTCGTCAACAGCAAGAGTACTTGTTCTTGTCTACTTGTTCTGTTGTTTCATTATCGGTGATTTTTCACGAATTAGCCTGTGCATACTGTTGCGCAATCACCAGAAGCGTAGTGTTATAGTTTGAAAATGTGTCAATGGATGCACGCGGCAACAATGATCCTACAACAGGCACCGTTTTGACCTCCAGTTGTGCTTAACTGAGCGGGCATTCTCATCGCACAGCCTGGGCAATATGGTTTCCATGGATCATCAAATTCTACTAACTGTATACAGTATTTGTAACTTTTGTTGCCCTTGACATCAATATTAATTTTAGTTCTTCAATGCTTATAACATCCGGTACATTTGTGAATATCTTGATCATATTTCGTGATTTATTTATTCAATACAGAATATAATTGGCTAAGTAAGTAAACTTCTCCTGTGTATGATGTGCTCACTGTATTCTCATTACCAGCAAACTGTTGTGCATCAATATGTAATTATTGCATCCATAAGTCTTGAGTCCTTGCAATTAACTGTGTATATGTATATATCCCATTGGATCTTTGACTCTTACCTGAGAACTCTCTACCCTATTTTTTTTATTCCACTCTGAAAACTGTCTTATATCACAGAGGTTGGCCCTGGAGTGTCTCTGAGTAGGTTTCTTGAAGAGGCGCTATATTAAGTTTCAGTGATTGATTGATATATGTTATTGAATTTTAAATACTTGTCTTAATGCTTAGCAGGGCTATTTTTTCTTTTAAAGGCATTTCGAGACAGAGATACGTACGTACGATGGGGAGGATCCACTCGGCATTTGGGTTAAGTAAGTAAACTGCTTCTTCTCAGTAGTTCTCATTGCTGATGACCCTTGCAATTTGAAGCACATAAACCATTTACAATAGAAAACTGGTTTCTAAGACACTTGGCTACCAAACTTCACTACCACATGGTCACTGTTTATTAGTACAGACTTAAATTGATGCTGCCATATTTTTTCCATGTTGATATACTGCACATTCCAATATCTGACCACATCTCTGGCTATGCTTGATTTGCTCCACTTTCTCTCTCTGCAGCAGCAGATCTGGTACTGGATCATCACTTTGATCAGGCGAGCTTTGTCCCAACCTATCTTTGCAACTTCTGATGACCTTTCTCGATTGCACAGGATCACTGCACTCTGCTCTGCTGAACGTGGCGTGCGCATCGGCGCTTCTACCCATACAACCACTGAGCAGAATCTTACCTTCTCAGTGTCTTGTGTTTGTTCCCCAGGCTCCTCTCTGACTTTTAATGCTCACCTCAAAACCGTCCTTTTCAGCTGTGCCGAGATCGGAAGCGTTCCTGAGTACTTAGATGGGCAATATAAAAATATTTGTAATGCCTGAATTCATGAATGAATAATCGTGAATGAAATACTGAGTGACTACAATTTACTGGTGGGTATTGAGTTCAATAGTGAATAAGTTGCACATTTTTACGGAATCTCGGGTGACCGAAAACCGATTTCATTGCCCGGGCAGTCAGCCAATATGACCAACGGAATATATGGGACATATGTTCAGGTAAAATCGCGCATTTTTACTTAATTTCGGGTACCTGAAAACTGATTTCATTACCCAGGTAGTCAGCCTCGGGCGGGTGTCCGTTGGCAGCCTTACTTACAAGCTTATGAGACACTCTGCTTCTCAATTAATAGCATCAATTTTAAACAAGGTCATATAACATTTGCATGCAAAGCTTCTCTTTGCAGAGACAAAGTCTGCTCTAGGCATGTTATTTGTGAAATACTTCTGAAAATATTTATGAAATTAAATGGACTGGTTCCATTGTCACCCAGAACATATTAAGAGGCCAGCAGAGGTCAGCGGTTAATATTATTTAGATCAGACTTGGAGAAGAAGACAGACAAGGCAATGAATTACTTCACACGTTTACATCATACTGTCTGTGAGGGCCTTGTACTGTAAATATGTAAATATAGTTATAGTCTCGTATGGTGGATATTCAGACAACCTTGCCTGCCTTTTCCCACATTTGTCAGATTTTGTAACAGAGGTCGCTCACATTGACATGGCTTCATGAATTCCATTTGACTTAGGTTGTAATTGTAATTACGAAAATTTGTATAGCGCCATCAGTAGCAAGCTACTTCTAAGGTGCTTTACATTAGAGTTGGTAGCAGTATACTGGCTGGATAGATAAGTTGTATAATGGCACCCACTCGCCCTGGTATACTGAAAGAAAATGCTATCACTCATTCCTCTTTCTCCTTCTTCTGTTCCTCCTGTTGTTCATCATCTACCTTTTCCTCCTCCTTTATTTCTTCCTCTTCCCGCCCCTCCGTTTTGCACCTGCTCCTTCAGATCTTTCTCTCCTCTTACACACCATCTTCTTCTGCTGCCACTTCTCTCTTCCTCCTCATGTTCTCTTCCTCTTCCTGATTCCCCTCTTCCTCCTCTTCATCCATCTCTTCATCCTCCTCCTCTCCCTCCTTCTTCTGCTTACATGCTCCTCTTCTTCCCCCTCTTGCTTCTCCTTCTGCTCCTGCTTCTTCTGATGCCCCTCATATCCTTCTCCTCTTCCTGCTTACCTACTCCTATTCTTCCACTTCAACCTCTCCCAACTCATGCTTCTGTCACCACGGCTGCTGCAACTGCTGCTGTTGTTGTTGCTGATGCCACTATTGATACAGCTACAACTACCACCATGATGAATATCATAACAGCTACAACAACAGCAACAATTGCTGCTTCTGCTGGTGCTACTACTACTTCTTTCATTTTCAACCTAGTTATTATTATGAGCATGTGCCGAATAAGTTGTAATTCTATTAGCCTGGCAGGCATCAAGACTGTGAGTCGGCGTGCTATGGCGTTGCGGGTATGGGTTTTCCCACATTTACGGGTTGGGAAGTAATTTGATTACGGGTCGGGTACAGGTAACAGTCCTGTGTTACGGGTATGGATCGGGTAGCAAAAATGTTTACCCATAGTCCTCTAATTGTTGCCCACCTAATCTCGTAGCCACAGAAATATCGAACCATCTTTTTGACTACCCACATTGGAATTGACAGTCTGGTATGCTGACCAACATGCTTATTCCCCTTAGAAGTAGTCGATTGAACAGATATAGCAGTGTTGAACAGAAACTACATAGGAAATGAGAAGGTTGGCGTCATGAATTTGCATTTACAATTCAGTCAATGGATTTACAATTCAATCAATGGATTTACAATTTAATAAATGGATTTACAATTCAATCAATGGACTTACAATTCAATCAATGGATTTACAATTCAATCAATGCCATCACCTTACTTTGGTAACAAGCAGGCCGTAATTAGTTGGATTTTGGTCCCTTTGGGTCTCCCTATTGGGCCCATTATTGAGCATTTATTGTGTATATGAAACAGCTTGACTTGTGAGATGTTCAATTGGACCAATGAACCTGTCAGTTATCAGAGGTACAGTGGCAGAAATGAGAGTTCTTTGCTAAGTTTTGTGTATTTTGTGGATGATTTTTCGGTTGTGGGCCCAACTGCTTGGAATGGCTTCCCATTAGATCTTTGACTCTTACCTAAGAACTCTCTACCCTATTTTTATTCTGCTCTGAAAGCTGTCTTATATGGCCAAGGTTTGACCGGTAGTGCCCCTGAGTAGATTTCTTGAAGAGGTGCTATATTAAATTTGATTGATTGATTGTCAGGTATATTGGCTGGACTGAGCAGACATTTCCAAAGGGTGGAAAGGATGGCGACCTACAAACGCTGCTGAAGAACTGTGTAATTCACTTTAAGGACGAGACCAGATACCAAAATGATCCAAGATATATAAAGATCTGGATAAAATTTGTAAGCAAAATGCCTTTTGTTGTTCAATTTGTAAATGAGGTCAGTTTTATCAGTCTGTTTTATGACTTAATGTGTAGTAGAAATTTTGCCAATTTAAATTTATTAGGGTTTTTGTTAGCAGTGACCATTTGCAATACATTGGCCATTTTATCTTTGTGCCCAGATTTCAGAATCCCAAGTGATGTGCATTTCATAGCAGGTTTGAGCCAACAATGGCAATTAATAATAGCAGATGGCAATCAACATGTTATAGGCATTTGCAAATTGGCAGTCTTAGTAGAATTTGGTGTTTATATACTAAAATCTTGGACAGGCATTCTTAGGTTTCTTTTTAAAGGTTTATCAAATGGCAGACATTCTGAAATGCCAGTTACTGAAATTAACCAGAAGCTTTTAAAGATATATCATTGTTTTAATGCGGCCGAGTTATAATGTTCTTTTTCTTCTAATTCTCTTCCTCATGGGCAGTTTCAAATGACGCCACTCCTCTCATTGTTGGACCTATTCTTTTAGCTTTCCATATCCATCTGTCATCATCCAGTCAAGCATCATCTGTCTTGGTCTTCCTCTTGTCTGTCTTTCCTTCATTTTTCCTTCTATGATTGTTCTTGGTAGTGAGTCTCCTCAATGTATGTCCAATCCATTTCAAAATCCAAAATGTCTGCATTTCAAAAGCCTTGAGTCTTCGTATGTCTGTTTTTCTCACGGTCCATGTCTCTGACCCGTACAGCACCATACTCCATATTAGTCTTTATTATTCTTATCTTCGGATTCCTGTTTAGTTTTCCTATAATTTATTCTATCCTTCTTGAGGACGACATTTGGCATCTGTCGTTATCTCACTAACAGACTTATACTGCCCTGCCTATAGATTAATACATTGAAGAATTGCTTCGTAAACAATATGCCATGTCTTGTCTTGCATTGTTGTAGTATGTTATTTTGCATTGCATTAATAGGCAGACTACACTACTAACCCAGGACAGTTATACGAATACCTCTTCAACCAGAAAATTGGATGCCAGATCGCTGATTTCTACGAAGCCTGGGCGGTATGGTTTGAACGCTGTGGTAACCCAAAAATGGCGGATGCTGTGTATAACAAGGGCTTTGAACTGGCTGCCCAGCCTTTTGACCGGCTACAGAAACGTCACAGGTATAGCTGCTTTGCTCAGAAAATTGATTGGTGCTGGCAACAAAATGTGATGTGATGCAGGGAAATTTTGAAGCTGTTTTGTGTTCTTCTTGTTTACAAATTATTCACTGCAGTGTGATACAGCACACCAAACTTAAGCAGACTGCTAGACTCAAATTAGGCTTACCAAGATTTTTTAATATATATTTTTATATAATTGAAAACCTAAGAGAATCTGTATTGTATGCGAGAATTTATCAAGCGCTTGTCACTGGCTTCTACAAATAACTGAAATCTGTGTATCCAGTGAGTTTCAGACTCGAGTGGCTCGTGCAGCCATTGACAATATGATGACCTCCAGTGAGGCAATGGATCAAGAACCAGTTGAACCTGAATTTCAACGCTCTCGACTTGGAAACCTTAAGCCACTTGGTAAAGCTGGTCAGGCTCCAGTTGTTCGCATTGGTTCAGATAGACCTGGTGAGCACAGCTTTGCCTCAACTTTTGAGAATATTTGTGTGTAACATGTGTAATAATATTTGTGTACACGTGTTTTGATTAAATATTTGTTAGATATTGCATTGCTAATAAAGGGGTGTGCAGGGAGATTGGAGTTGAGAATGATGAGACGTTGCAGCAAACAGCGTTGAGAAGGAAACTAGTGTTTTTTTGACATGTTATGCGATCAGATGGACTGGAAAAAGAAATGATGCTGGCATGTGGAGAATGAAGGAAGAAAAGAGGTTGCCCAAAGAAAAAATGGATGGATGACATATTAAAAAAGACCGGAATGAACCTGGAGGAACTAAGGAACGCGACTTCGGAAATAAAGAAATGGAGAAGGTTAATCGTGACTGTCGCTAGTGTTCAATGAACTGACAGCACAAGGAACAAAGCATTGTTAAGATCACGATTTTGGTTATCATTTACCAGCTTTGTTTTCAGCTAGAATGGTCATCACTTGTTTTTTTTGTTCAATTCTATGCACGTCAGAGGGTGGTCCTAACTAGTGGGGCCAGACCGTTTAGTCCTTAATTGGGTCTCCCGGGTGACCGACAACCAATTCTGTGTTTGAATTTTTCAGATTACTGAATAAACTAGGATTGAGTATTTGATGTTTGCATTCATTTGTTTGTATGTAACTCTGTTCCCAGCGCTCGTGAATAAGCTGGTGCCCTACCCGTAGCTTTTAAGTGGCACTTTATAAGTTAGGATTACCTATCCCTGTGTTGAGAGACACTTTATAAAGATGATCCTGCTTAAAGCATTGTGTTTGTCAAGAGTGTCTTTCTGATTTAGTGCGACTTCCTCATACAGCAACTCGATCACAGATACCAGGTTCTTCAGCGGTTCAGATTTACAATGACGAGAATGCTGTTTCTTGCCGTCTGCCACCACAGAACCATGAATTTGCACAGATTCCCCTTCCCGAGGTCGTGTCACGGGAGAACCAGCAGAGGCCTTCCAAATGGACAGATGTTCGGGTGAATATTTATTTATTTAAACACTGCGAAGATTTATATAGCGTCCCTTCAAGGTTATTACTCAAAATTGCTCTAGACCCCAGTGTGGCTGAGAGTGACAGTTTTAAGGTAAGTATAAAAAGAGTCTAAGTGGACCCTTTGAATATTATCGTTTATTTTTACCCTCTTTTATTTAACTTGGCTTGCATACAGTTTGTCATGAATAATGTTTGTTGCACATATATCTACTCTTTTTCAGGTTTGATCCCGTCGACCTACAGAGCTGAAATTTTGAACACATTTCAGGCTTGGCTTACAATGCAATGTATCAAATTTTTTGGACATAACTCAGAAATTGAGGGAAAAAATGACTCAATGATTTAGAAAAAAAATTACTCAATGATTTAGAAAAAAATGACCAAAATGCAAAAAGTTAAATATCGTTTAACCACTTGAACGAGTCCTCCTTCATGAGCTTCACTCTGACAAGTTTACATCATCAATGATTTGTAATCAAAAATTTCTTTTATGAAATGGAACGATTGCACCGTCTACCAGATAAAAGAGGGTCCTGAAAAGCCCATGTTTTTACTTTAACTTGTTCTCTGCTCTTGTTATCACAAACACTTGAAGACTGCGCTGTTGAAGTGGAGTCATGATTTCATATTTAACATAGTATGTGTCTGAATAGTTAAATAATAATGATAATAATTTACAAGGTTTAGCCGGCTCTTGCATTTTATTTTTTAAGAGCTTTATTAAGTCCAAAAAATCATTATGTACAATGTTAATAGCAATATGCATGATATGTGGAGATTTTGAATCTTGATAATGCAGAGGATAATACCAGCACTATCCTTCCCACATATGTTTAGTTCTATTGCATTCTATTATTTTATTTAGAATGCTTGGTAAGGTGAAGCAGAAAGGTGACCAACTGACCTGTTTAGTTCTATTGTTATTATATTCTATTGTCTTATTATGAATGCTTGATAAGATGAAGCAGAAAGGTGCTATTGGCGGATCAACTCGCCAGGCGTCCCAGGCGCCATTCGTTCTACATGAGGATGCCAACATACAGCAGCCTTTCATGTAAGAAATACTTTGTGAAGGATTCATCTTGTGCCACTGTTATCTTGCATTTCACATTATTTGACAGATGGACGCAGAACATTGCCATTTCTTACTGATTACAAACTGTATTGTTATTATTAAACGGACAATTTCTAGAGCGCCGTAACGCAGCCCTGCCGCTACAAGGGTGCTTGGGATGGATTAGCAACACTAACATGGTTAAGCACTGATTCATTCAGAAAATGAAGAGAATGGAGATCTCATCTTACTGCTTCCGTGGTGTCTTCATAGTTCTGCTTAAGGCATTGCCTTATTGTGCATCAGTGAGTGTAATATTAGAGGCAGCTTGAGATGAGTCAGTATGTTGAAGCGGGTGGTTTGTGGGGAGGAATTCTGAGGATCGTGAGAAACATAAACAGGTTTTGGCTAAGCATGTTGATAGCATAATTGTTGCTTGCTCGTGATTAAGGCTGTCAAAAAATGTTGAAATGACAACCAGGGTACTCGTGGGACCATGCGAATATTTTGTCAGGAAATGTAGAAAATTGCGCATTTTTACGGAATGTCGGGGACCAGAGAATCGATTAAATTGCCCAGGCAGTCAGCCAATATGACCAACGAAATATTTCTGGCATATGTTCAGGTAAAATCGTACATTTTTACGGAATTTCGGGTGCCCAAAAACCGATTTCATTACCCGGGTGGCGGCGGTCGGGTACCTGGGTACCCGTTGACAGCCTTACTCGTGATATGCCGACGGTAGATTCCTTGTAGCGGTGTTGCTATTTCTACAGAATTTCACAGGTGAGGTCTCGGGTGGGTAGAGACGAACAGACATTATGAACCTAATCTCAGTTCTATTATCCAGTTCTATCTTGATTTGTTTCATCGTATTTGTTTTATTGTGTTCCAGCTTTGTCTTGCATTTTCATTCCCTTCTTGTGGTATCCTATGGCTCTTTTTTCTGGTATTTTACTTATTATGATAGCATTTATGCTATCTACATTGTATGTGTATCCATGGTTAGTGGGATATGTTCATTTCTGGATTCTCTATTGTGAGGATCCATCACTATTTTCTTATTAGTCTATTGTTCAGTTGTTCCACCTGTGGTTGATGTCTTAAACTAAAAATGGATTTGATTTGACTATAAGTGGTACATAAAATGTATGTGCTGGAGTTTTTGTTTGTCGGCTCCTAGTTATTGAGATAAAGGTTGAAATAGGTGAGAGGGGTCAAAAACACAGAAACTCGTTTTATGGTATATTGTTACAAATAGATATGTCTTCTTCCAATATCTGAAATAAAAAATGTTTACTTGAATTATTTAGTTGGAGAAATATGAATTTTGATGCATGTGGTGTGAATATTTGCATTCCTAAATATGCATGTTTTCAGAGGTGAACAACCTAAATTTCTTCTGCCTACCTGCCATAATTTGCAAAGTAGTTACCTGATTTAGATGCTGTGTGCCTTATTTCATACAGAATATAGTCCCTTATTGCCCCGCAAAATTCTGTAGTGTTCGACAAATTGTTACTGAGAACTTTGGTGACAAGAATATTCTGAAACTTTGACTTCAAATTTCTCAGTTTACTAATGAAAGAGTTAAACAAGTACAATTTAAGTTAGAAAAAAGCTATTTTGATTCTGTGAAAAGTATTTGGAAACACATACATTGTAGAATATGATTTAATAAAAAAGTCAACAACGACAAGTGATGGCTTTTGACCCTTGGCCTCACATTTCTAGTTGTTTTATGTAGATAAAAGGTCTGCAACATTGATGTTTTATTTGACCTACTGGTGAGGCAGAGTGTCCAATTGGTTGGAGCGCTTGGCCTGTCATGTATGCACTTCTGAACTTAGGAAGGAAAACAAGATAATAATTCATTTGTATTGTATTGTGGTTGTGTTTGCAGAACTCCTCATAAAATTGCTGATGGAACTGGAATATTAAGGTTTGCAAGCATTTACTGTTTATAGGGTCATTCCATGCCAAATAAACCGAAATTTGCACAATTGGACGAGGTCATCTACTTGGACGATGAAATTAGAAATGAAATAGAACATTTGATTATTTAGAGAGTTGCAGATGCACACTTCTAAATGTTCTGCAATTTTCCTTATAAGAGAAACCTTGAATGCACTGTTAACGATTTTACTGTGGCTAAATCCAGAAAAGTTGCTTTTGAAAGATGGCTTAGAGGCCAGTGACTGCTCCGCCTATGGGACCAGAGTTTCTATTGCTGCCTATGATTGAATGTGTGATTAATCAAGGATTCATATCTGTAGAGTGTATTATTGAGTCCATCTATACTGTTTACTTTCTGCAATTGTTAATGTACCTGCATAAATAGCCAAAATCAATACTTTGATGACCTCTTCCTCAGAATACCAGCAGAAGTTTGATATCAACAATGGTTGTTCTTCAAGCTTTCCAGTGATGTATTTTTGATGTGTTTAACCGGTGTCGCAAATACCCATCGGGTCAGTTGCAATTGACCACAGAGATGAAGAGTTCCTGGCAAAGTGCTTCAGCAGTAATTGTTGACCAAGACACAAATAGGCTACACATTTACCACTCCACCAATATCGAAGTTGTGTATATCATATCAATATGACCATTTGCATTCAGATCATATAATATGCAAATCAGGCATGTTAGTTATATAAAACCATGGCATCATTCGGAGCAACAGAGCTCTCGCAATGGGATAGATTCACATAAAAACAATTTCATGAGAAAATTGGTACAGGTAATCCCATGTGAAGGTGGGTTGTGGGGCTAGTGTTAACATAAAACAACTTTATTGTGGGATGTTAATGCGTGAAACTGTCGATGTTTGTAGCGTGCGAGAAGTACCTGCGTCGTCTAACGCGTTCGATGGTGTCTTCTCGAATGCCGAGGCGTCTGATCAGAAGACGATGTACTGTAAGGAGAAGCTGTTCGTTGGTGTGAAAGAGTTCAGCTTTGAGGAGCTAAGGGCTGTGGCTTGGTTCCAGAAGAAACGCCAGGAAAGAGAGTTTGAAGAGCGACTGCAGCATGAGGTTCAACGACAGCTGCAGCTTGCCTTGCAAAGGTTTTTCCCCCCCACTGTTTTGACTGGGTACAGAGAATAAATTGATGTTCCCTTGAGTTCTAATACTTGTATAATGCTACAAGCATGGTGTGCCATCAAGTGCAGTTGCAATCTGCCTGTTGATGATCCCCTCCCTATATGACATGCAGCTGTTGTCATATCTGCTCATGCAGTTGCTAAGCTCAGACTGGAGTCACCAAGGACTTGCAAGTACCTGGCTATGCTGACTGTGGGAGGCGAGCGATTCGTGTACCATTTGGGTTGAACCGAGTATCAATTTCCTGCCGAGTACCGAGTTTTATGAGTCAGTTGTGCCAGGCCCGAGTTTTGAATATTTAAATAAGTCTTAATCTCTTGATTTTTAGTTTGGCAGTTTGCATGATTTTGTATTATTTCTGTTACCTATTGACGATTTTGCGCTTGCTAGTCAATATTTTGATTACTTCTTCCACCTGAAGTACATGCATTGAATGGTAACATTAAGTTTGGTACACATTCAGAATGAGATACCCTTGACCCAGGCTGTGTTTTCTGATATCGTGAAACCTGTGCTGGTTGGGTGATAAGAACATTTATGATGCTAATGATTTGGCAATAGTTTTCCTTCTCATGATGCTTTCAAGCATTGCTAGTTGCCTGGTGGATGCTTTTTTCGTATATTCTAGTCGAAAGTTTCTGCTTTTGAAATGCATTGTATGAAAGTGTAGAAAGTTGATGCTTTTTTAGGATATTTATTGATAACTTTCTGTATGTTATTATAGTATGAACTTTAATCAACTCGTTCCGCCAACTGGAAATCAGTCAACAGCCAGTCAAAACTCAGACCAGTCACAGTCTAGGTTAGTACTCTTGTTTGCTGATGAGTGGCTGGTTTAGAGCTTGCTCTTGAACTATGCACTGATGCACGTACCGAAGGGGGGGGGGCAGCGGGGCCTAGGCCCCGGGCGCAAACGTGGAAAGGGCACAAATTTCAGGATGGAATAACTTATTATTCCTTAATATGCACTATTTTCAAAATGTGGGGCGCCAATTGGATGCTACGCACAGGGCGCAATTAGCTAGGCACAGGGTGCAGTTATTGCTCGGTACGGCCCTGTTCATTGCAACTTTGACACATCTTCTCCAAGTATTCCGATCACATAGATTTCCTCCTCACACCGCTCGTTGATGTTGTTAACCCATTCTTTAACATAAGAATGGATTAGTTCTCATAATTATGGATAGACATGTTTTCATGCGTGTTGTTTTACATGCCTCTGTTTCTGTAGCGGCATGTGACTTTACACATTTTTAGATGTTACGCAGTGGAATTTGCCTCATGTGCTTTCTCTTTCTCCACAGAATGGCCTCAAATGGTTCTTCCAGTGGAGTTTTCTCACACAGTGGAGATGGTCAGGTGGAAGGGTTACATCCACATCAAAGTCTTTTCCCAGCACAGAACGAGAGTACATCCGTTTTGGAGAATTTCCCTTTGGATCTGGTTCCCAAATGCTCCTCAATGGAACTTGGCAATTGCGATGGTGGGACTCCAATGAGCGCGTTTGCTCATCCATTTGCTCATTCGGCAGATCCTCCAGCCTGGAAGTCTACTCCGTCTGCCACTGTGGCTCCTCATGCAGTCAAGAGGGAATCCGGTTTCAGTGCCTCGAACGCCTGCCATGACTTGGCTGGTGGGGTACCTGATTTGGCAGACGTGTACATGGCTACCCCAGATACAAAGCCAGTTTCGTGTGCAAAGGCCGGTTTCGAACCTAAAGACGCCAGCTATGTAAGTTGACTGCCCATCCTTGTGTCTGGTCATGTATTTGTTTTGGCTGTCAAAAATGAGCGCTGTGTCTGTAAACTACGACAGCTTTGTTTATTTCGTCTTCTATTTCAGACTTACTCGCATGATTTTCTGAGAAGGTCACCAGTCTGTAAAGTTTTGATTGTATCAATGAGAATTGTCTCTACCCATTCACCTCTTCTGTTACAGATGTTCTGTGTGTTTTGGTTTACTCAGGTGCATTTTATAGCATCCTTGAGACCGTTCATTCTTTTCGGCCAGAGTTGAGTCGGGAGCACTCCTGAACAGTAATCTTGAAAGGGCACTATGTAAATTGTCGTAATGAATGAATATATGAATTAAGACATTTGATGTAATCTCTGGGTTTCGACCACTTGTTTCCAACTTTATAAGCTGATGGCAGCTATATGTGCAATATTTGTGTATGACTTTATGAGGATCTTACACAAC
Source organism: Bimastos eiseni (assembly GCA_959347315.1). Classification (NCBI taxonomy): domain Eukaryota; kingdom Metazoa; phylum Annelida; class Clitellata; order Crassiclitellata; family Lumbricidae; genus Bimastos; species Bimastos eiseni. The sequence continues at coordinate 11,036,099 of OY365816.1, read as the reverse complement.
TTGATTGAGTTGTTGTAGCTCTTTCTCAATGGTCCTAACTATGGTCATGACTTATGCATCATATGTTTAAACATGCTTGCCAGGTTTTTAACGATTACGATAATTTATTGTAACCAAACCAAATCAATTGACTCAATGACTTGTAACATAATAAACATATAAATAGGAAATTAATAATCATCGAATAATGGTAAGTTACAAGGGAAGGCCTTAATGGGTTTCTACAGTGGAATAGAATGAATTACTTCAGTTTTTATCGAAGTTACCATCCATTGATACGTTGTGCATTTAGACATTCTTAAAGCACATAAATTACTCAGCATCTGTCTTGGAGGTTGGTTCATGTCATCATTAGAAATGTTGGTATGGAAACCACGACGATAAAGTTATTGAAACTGGAACAGGATTGCTGAATATGTTGATCTTGAGCTGTGGACCCGTTGAGATATTGATGTTGTGTTGGTTGTGTGTTTGTGGATATAGCTGACTAGGCCATCACCAACCGTTCACACAAAACATGCCATGGAGCTCGTGCGCAACATGTTTGGCTTTGACAACAGCATCAGACATGTCCAGGTCGACACCGATGCAGAGTTTGAGAATCAGTTTCTTTTGGACTCGGGTGAGTAGCTGTTGTAATATGCAGATCTCGCTTAGTGTACTTGTGCGTTTTGGCATCATCTGTAATACCTGACTAAATGGGGACCAGCATCTAAATATGGAGGAAAGCTTAGAGTACTGGATAACTCACTGTGGCACGGAGATGAGGAACCGAATTTGATTCCTGTATCCCCGTAATTTTGATTAGTCCTTGTTTCGCTAGACGGTGGCGTTTTAAAATTAGATGTGTAATGTAATGGGCATCTTGCAGAATTTGGCCATGACAGTTGAAGATCATTTTTGAGTTGAGTGGATTAGGATAACTTGAAAACTAAAGTAGTGTCAAATTTCACGATATCCAGTTGTATATTTTTTAAAAACTGTTGAGAATTTTGTGTTTTTCTGATTACAGATGAAAATATTTGTACAACTTCTGTTCAGCTGGGCCAGTGAGTTTTTTTGTAAAATTCAGTATATCCATGTGTTGATTGCTAGGTGCCAATATTGCACAACCTTTTCGTTAATGTCAACCGTATTAAAAGATCATATTTTTATTAAACATTGTTGCCAAGATATCTGGAATTAGGCTATTTAAAGGGTACATGACGTATTGTAGTGATAATTAAGATTTTTTTAAATAAACGTTGGTGACATCCAGAAGCAGGCCTCCAATGAGATCATCACTGTGTTGGAAGTTGACCAAGTCCTTCGTTATAATTATTGCTCATCACCATGGATTTAATGTGGTGTTAGAATAAGTTTTTGGCACCTAATAAATACAACAGACTCAGGACCTCAAAATTAATGGTATCCATCACTTTCAATAAATTGATTCGGTAACTTGCAGTTTGGATCTTCTGTATACAGTATGTGTGACTGTTTAGAGCGGTCGGCCCGTAACACTTGGTGTGCGCTGAGTGAGCGGGTTCGACCCTCAGCCGAGGCGTCAGTCACTGTGTAGGACCTTGAGCAAGTCCTTCAAGCACAATTGCTCTGCAGTACAATTGCAATTGCACCATCAAGGCGGGTGTGTGCGCTTCTGTGCAAAAGATGTTGGAAGAAGGGTGGTATCAAATTTCAGAATAAATAAATTAAAAAAATAAATCAGCTGTTCAATGTGTGTATATGTATTACTTATGTATACCAATTCAGCTTTCCTGTCTGTTTGGGTCCATGCATATGCTACATGCATGTGCCTCACTAATTATTAAACTCTTGTGGTGTTTTGCTGATTGTTGCATTTGCTCAAGGCAAGTTATAACTTATTATTGCCAGAGCCGGAAAACCACCAACTATCGCTATCTACTCTGATCCTTCTCCTGCAAAGTTTTCCCAGCCAGACATGAGGCAGCCAGCTGGCGGCATCTTAGTTTTTGAAGATTCACCGTCTCCGAAAGTGTCGCAGCCACCCAGAGCCTTTGCAGCTTTTGGAGGCCCATCGTTCACAAAAGTAGAAACTGGAGCCATTGTCGTTTATGAGGACGCTGCCCCTGCAAAACGTCCAAATGGGGGCATGATGGGTGATGGTCAGATGGCGATGCGAAGGGAGCCAGCCTCAGACAAGGAGAATGTTGTGGGGCGTAGAGCACTGCGAGCTCTTTCTGATCAAGACGTCTTGCCTCCTCCGCCTGCAGCCGAGAGAGACGAGGAGCCGAGCGTTTTTGTTCCGGTTCGTCATGGTCAGCACGATACGAGAGGTGCTGGGAGAGGCACGGTTGCTGAATCGGGTGGTCGGCGCTTGGCCAGCACCTCGGAACAGATGGTACCAGGCACGGAGAGTGTTGCTTCGATTGGTGTACATTTCAGTGATGAAATACTGGATGAACCGGAGGATGTGCAAATGGCGGATGCAGGCAATTGGGTGAGGAAATCTTATTTGTGGCTTACTGTGTGATCTTCTGTTTTACCAATAATTATAAATAGCTGGCAGCAAAAATTATAATGATGTTAATATCTTCATTTGATTTCAAACTGACCAGCTGCACTATGATTACAAGTACAGTATTAACAAGTTTACAAGTTTAACTGTCAACATCCATACAAGGCGTCATTGCGTTGTACATGTAGCCGTGAATATGGAATAGATTCTTATGTAATCAATTAAGAATATCAGATTTTGAAGTGTGCATGTATGCTAAGCAATGCTCAACTTGCCAGTGAAAACAGACCTTGTAGTTATGTCTTTGGGAGTCGTGCTCACCAAGTATTATAATGTGGTTGATAATAGTATTCGTAGGTTCAAATCAAACTGATATGCTGCTGTATGATTACAGCTATGGATTATGATTTGTCGGCCATGGTCTTTAAGTAATCTGGGCATGTCTCACGACATCCTGATAACTTCAAACATGTTTGCAAGTTTTGCTGTGAACAGATTTGTTTAATTAAGTTACCCTTCTCCTCACAATTTAACGACGAGTTACAATGTTTCCCAGTCTCCTTTGTACAACTGCTTTCTACTTTCAGTGTATCGATGCTTTTGACCCGGCTTCGGAAATGACTTTTGATCCCAAGCTGAGCTCCACTAGAAACCTCACCCAGATGGTTCGTCTTGCGGGTGCATCGGGTTATCCGGGGCAGCCACTGTCAGGTTTAAGAAAACCGATCTCAGATCACAGTAGCTTCACTCCTCAGCTTCAGGATGTGCAAGGAAAGACCTTCAACACAGAAAACAAATCTGTCGATATTCCACAGAGACCGACTAATAAAAGTTCATTCTACTTCAATCTCGAGTAAGTGTTTTATTCTGTCAAGGTCTTATACAATTGAAATTTGATATTGCCCTACTTACAATCAGCTCAAAAGTGCACATGCTCGCCTGGAGGGCACAACTGCAGTTGTAATGTAGAGCAATTGTGCGTGAAGGACTTGCTCAAGGTCCCTACACAGTGACTCCTCGGACGAGGATCGCACCCGCGCACTCAGTGCACACTGAGCGTTACAGGCCGACCCCTCTCACCAATTGGCCACCTTGCCACACTTGAACTGTCTTTGCTAGTTAAATGCAAACTGATAGTTTTATACTTGCTGTTTAATCTGAAACATTCTCAATTTTTCTATGTATTTGGGAAGTTCTTCAGATGCATTTCATGAATTTAAAACTGTTATCATTGTACTCATATTTTGTCCTCAAAGTCAGTTTGAAATGTGTTGTTCTGTAATCAGCACAATACACGAAGGCAGCGAGGAGAGCAAGAGCCGCGGAAGCAGCATTGACTCCCGCAGTTCTTCCGGTCGACCTTTGGGAGGCGGGAGCAGCAGCAGCGGAAGCAGCGGCTCTCGATCTACTCTTCATCACCATCTGTCACAGTCAACCAACAGTTCAGTAATGCGACAGTCGACCACTAGTTGTCATAGCATGCAGGTGACAGGCGGCTCATCAGCGGGTAATCGCCAGTCCTTTGGCATGCATACGATACCAGGCGACGGAACCGTTGGCAAGGTTGCCGATGTACAGGTTTTTGTCGTAGAGGGTGGGCCGGGCATTGACAGAGACGACGATATTCGTGAATTGAGTTTTCAACCGGACCAGTCTGCCGTTGAAGAGGCAGGTAAAGGTCTGGCAGATGCGTCGGTGTTTATCGATCAGAAGAATCCCTACAGTGCTGCCGAAATTCAGACTTTCCTGCGGCACCTGTCACCATCGCTGAGCACGTACGGCAACTATCAGCAGATTGAAGGATGTCTGCCCAAGTTTATCGTGAGGTCCAAAGTCAGAATCGGTGAGTCTTACATTAGTGCAACTGATTTTGCCCTGTGTCTCATTTTGGACTTCCCCAGATGTAAACATTTTGTAAGGCTGTAAAATATTTTTAAGACTTATTCATGTTGAAAATGGCTTTAAACTGCTAAGCATTGGTGTTTCGTATTACTAAGTGGATGCCAAATAGACGCATTGTTAGTTATTCGGTAATTGTTGTTTTGGAAATGATTAATTAGATCTCAGCTTACAAGGTACGAGTGGGCACGATTTCACAATATACAGCCCCTGTCGAATTATTCCCTTATATTTTACAAACAATTCTAGGCTGTGTTTGCAATTTTAATACCGCTTTGATTATAATCAGTGTCATATATATCTTGGGTTGTTAGATGCACCTTGATTATGTATGTTTAGGAATCTCTTATTTTGCCAATTTTTTTTGACTGATTGTAAAGTAAACTAATGCGATTAGTACTCATAATGTTGGTTGTTGATTACATTAGAGTATTATTGAAGCAGATGGTTTTTTTATGCCTGAGGGAAAAAATTCAATGGACTTTCTTCATCAAATAATTTGTGTACGGTTTGCAAACAGATTTGCTGGAAACACTGTTTTATTAAAATTGGTGATTGCTGCAGGAGACAGAAGTTACGCTGTCAAGGCTAAACTTGGAGAGGGAGGCTATGCAAAAGTTTACCACATTGAGGAAACGTCAGGGAAAAACGATGCAGGAAAGGCTGTTGTTGCAAAGGTAAATGAGTTTAATGTGTAATTGTAATTGAAAATTTACATGACACAATTTTAAGTGGAATTTTCTGAGACACTCTGTCCTTGATAGGATGAATGGGTTTAAAGGGCTTACAGAACAGTTTTTTCCTCTTACAGTGCCATTCCCAGGGCTGGATAAAGGAGGGCACTGCTAATGATCTTTGTTATCACAGTGTGATAGCAAAGAACCCTAAAAGTAGCTTGCTACGCACATCGCTATATAAATGGTCATATTTAAACTGTGGTTGTTAAACTGATGGTTACCATGGTACTCATGGTAGAGAATCGTGATGCATAAAATGAAAGAATTTATTAGTTTCCAAGCTTTTATTGACAAAGATGAAATGTATATACATAAAGATATGCCAAAGACATGATTTAATATTATCAATTCATCATATGTTACATTTTATATGACATTCTGATTTGTTCCGTTTCGTATAATTAAGTAGGCATGTGTGGCAATTTGAAACTACCATTGGCATGGTCAGTGAGAGCACATGTTAAAAGTTAAAGACTAGGGCTTTACATTCCTCTTTAAAGCGCCTTTCACGTGTCTTTCTAACCGATTTTAACGAGTGTATATTGCAGTTGTTTTAAAATATTTGTTTGTTGTTGTTTGCACTTTGATTTCTTCATAACTCTGTGATGGTTTCTTTTGTAATTTAGGTTCAGAGTCCAGCCTGTCCGTGGGAGTTCTACATAACAACGGAACTGCATCGAAGACTGTCGCTTTCTAAAGGTGACATCGATATTGTAAGCATTGCCTTGTTGTTCTCTTATTCAAGTGTAGTGTTACACATCTCCTAGCAACTTGATGTTCTGGTGTTAGAACCATTTGCAAGGAGGGGAAGGCCCGATACGTGTACGTAAAAGCTTAAAATATCTTTTAAGCCTGTGGCATCATCCTTCAGAACTAATGTTGGGTGATGAGTGTAATAGTTTACTTTACCCTAACTTTTTAAGAGCTTTGTTGTCATTTGCAAAATGGTATTAAAACATGGTATTGATAAAACCAAATCTGGTGATACCGTGCAAACTACCTGTTAGTCTTGTTAAGTTTGAAGGTGCATGTGTTAGTAAACAAATGAGGTAATGTGGTTTCTGTTGTTTCTTTTCAGTCACCATCAATCATGTTCATAGACAGAGCGTTCTTCTACGATGATGGAAACTGTTTCTTCAACCAGCGTCACTGTCATGGAACCCTTCTAGTAATTTCCTTGATGCTTCTTCCTGTTTTCTTAGAAATTCTCCAATGCTGTTGGGTGTTGTATTTTACTCATCTGAGCTATCTCAATATATGTTTTTCAGAGCCAGATTTTTTTATCTCTGAATCAATGAGATGCTTCAAGATGTTCTGTCATGTTTGATCACTTAGTGGGTGTATTCATTTAAGTTTTTGCTTCATGTGCACTGACTAATTAGAGCTGTACTGATATCATTTTTTGCAGATTATGTTGATACCACGTCAAAATAGTCCATACCGATTCTGATGCCGATTATTTCAAAATTTCATATATTTGCTCTTTATTGTGATTATTATGCACAAACGAAGTTATTTCAGCATTTCTGTTGACTGGCGCTGGGTGTTAACATGTTTATAAGTCAGTTCATGGTATCGTAAGTCATTGGGCGAGTAACAAAGCCACCAAAGAATATTAACATAAGATCGGCGCCGATTATTGTTACTGATACCGATTATTCAAACTATCTGTTGTTGTTCGAATATTCGGCCTGATTACGAGTGTTGATATCAGTACAGCTCTGTCTGTAATTTTGTTAGATTGTTGCATATTTATTGGTTCCATGTCTACTGTCTGGATGTAATATTATTTATCAGTGATGCAGTGTGGCGTTGTTTACACGCATTTGACAAAGTCCTGGTTTAACTCTTTGAATCCGTGATACGGCTACAGCGGGATAACCGTAAAATAGTAATCCCCGGTTTCCCACAACAGTGGGATGAACGTATAAACTTATATCTCGGGGTACAACAATAACATGTATGTATGTATGTATGTATATATGTATGTAGTATGTATGTATACAGAGATGCATGCATATATGAGTACATATATTCACAGCTGAAATGTGCTATAGTCCATGGATTATTACACCAGGAAGTCAGGGTTCAAAGATTTAAATGCCATTCAAGTTTTACTCAAAAGTTTGTCTCCAAAATTTATTGACTTGACACATTGCATCAGTTAATGCAACATACAAACTGTTTAATTGAAACTTTCCCTTGTTTGCACTTTGTTTCAAAAGGCACGTTCTAGAAAACTATGCGGTAGTGAATCCACACACTGTAACAAAGAGTTCATAACCTGAATTGCCACTAGAGCTTGACAATAACGATAATCCGATCTTGCTGTTTGTTGCTAAGAATTTCTTGATATTTACAGTGCAGACTGACCTCTGAAAATAGATCGAAGGGGCACTGTGTAAATGTTTGATTACATTACATTAACATGTTAAGCTGTGGCGGGTGTATCATTGCCTGGCTGTGCAGGTATGTATGTAGGTTTGAGCAACACCACTCATTGGACCTCTGGAGTTGAAAACCTTATCACGAGGCAGTGACTCGGCATTATAAATTATTGAGGATTTAGCGTAAGAACAATAAGAAATGTACATTGTGCTTCGTTCTACAGGATTTTATCAATTCTTATAAGCTGACCAAACGTTCGGTTCCAGAATGGTTGATTCTGTACATTAGCATTGAGCTGTTCCACATCATGGAACAGATGCACAAGTGCGAAGTCATACATGGAGACTTCAAGCCTGACAACATTCTAATCATCCAGCCGTGAGTTTCCTCCAATATCTGTGTGATTGTCCAGTTTCATATTCTTATTATGGTACAGGGTTTAAAAGGAGCATTCGAAGAACTGAAGCTGTCCTCTGTGTTAACATGGAGAGGCAGCTGTGGATGTGACTTTGTGTTAGTGTTTCTGTTTATCTTCGCCTCAGCACATGCAGTAGGTGACCCAATCGCGCCCCTTTGTCGTCCTCTCACTGGATTTTAAAACTGGAGCAGGACTCTCAAAATACCTTTCTGTCTACAACCTCTTGGTTGGAAGTCAGGCATGCTAAACAGCAAATAGTTAGTTACTCAACCCAATTGAGAGATTTAAAAAAAATAATGCAGTTAAATTGGAGGCATTTGCAAAATGTAATCTATTCAAAGCATTTATATATCGCCCCATCTACTCAAACGATGTTAAATGCCACAGTCGGCAAGTAGTAATACATCTTTCAGCAAAACTATGCACAGTCAGCTGAAGAGTCGTCAAGTGGTGGGCTCACACGCGTGGAACCAGCCAACAGATTCCTATCGACAGCTGACAGAATATATTGTTACATGTTGATTTGTGCTTTATGAGTTTGATAATGATAATTATAAAGATTCCTACTTGCAGTATTAGAAGCATTTTCCAGCAGAGGTCGGTTTGTTTCTGTTGAAGTCGTCATTTGAGTGCGGATGCGACAGGCTTGGATCTGATCCGTGGTTCCACGTCTTTCCTCAAGCTCATTGACTTTGGTCAGAGCATCGACATGACGATGTTTCCGCCAGGAACCACTTTCATGACGTCGACATCTGCCATTGGATTTCAATGCCCCGAGGTGCTTTCCCATCGGCCATGGACTTATCAGGTAGTTTTATCATCATCCTTACAACTTATTTGCGAATCAAGGTAATACCACAATGATCGGTGGTAAGTGGTATGCTCCATCTGCGTACCACTTGCAAGAGCCAACAGAATGTTTTTGTTGCATTATAATGGTTGCATCATCTTGTATTTGGCTGGATATTGATAATTGAGGAAGACTAAGAGAGAAAAATGCTCAATAATAATATTAATAGCAACAACCAAATCCTACCACTGTATCATGGTGCTTGTATGGCTTTTAAAATGACGGTTCTGTTAACAGCACTCGGCTATCTTTTGTCATGGAACTTTGTCGCTCAATAATATAAAGTTCTTGAGAAGAAAATAGAATGTTGTTAAAAGGAGAATATGAAGAAGGGCAGTCACTAAAGCTAGCCCTGACTCCCCTGAGGCAGCCAGATTTGAACCTTGACCTCACTACTGACCATCCTGCATTTGTGAACGTATGCCTCAACGCCATTGCCTTCCGCATCAGTTTCTTTCAGTCGGAACTCAATGACGTTTAGCCAGGTCAGACATTACATTTTTCTTGAAAGTCGGATCCTTTAGGATTTTAAGGTGCTTTAAATCTCGAAGGACAGGATTTTTCCTTTGATGCATAAATTAATGACATTTGCATTTTAGCCAGATTTGTTTGGACTTGTTGCAACCATTTACGTCCTACTTTCTGGAAGCTACATGAAACCCTTCTTTATCAACAACGAATGGTCGATTTCCTTCGTTGTTTCACGGTAAATGGAGTCAAGATTTCTGTCTTGCATTATCTTCATACGTGCTGTAAAAGGTGTTTGTCAGTTTTTATTGGAAATTATCTAGTGCCAGTTGACCTGTTGGATTTATGAATGTTTGATATACAACTGTATTTGATATTCCCCTTCTTCCAAAGTTCAGAAGTGAGCACACGACCCTACGACAGAATATTGAGTGTGCTGAGCAGTTCTGTGTAAAGGACTAGCTCAAGGTCCCTACACATAAACTGCATCTGGTGAGACTCGACCCCATACTCTCCATGTTGCAAGTCAAGCTCTCTAGGATATTGGCCACCTGACACATATATATATGTTTTTATTAATACTTTCTTATGCGTCAGTCTCCATCTTCTGCATCCCAGCACCGGGCTTTTGCTGCAGTGTGTCACTCACTGTGGAATAACCCTCTCCTCAGCAGTCCAGAGTAGGATTTCTTTTGGACATCACCTGCCTCTTTGTTGTTTGAAAACCTTGCTTTTCGTGGTTCTGTCACGCAGAGAGTGCTCCCGAATAGCCTGATGTATGTATGTATTGGAACTTTAGTTCTACTGAAAGTTGACTCTTGCATATTGTTCAGTTAACATTCCCTTATTTTTCAGATCGTCAAAGGCACGCGATTTCTGGAAGCATATGTTTCACGAGTTCCTAAATATTCCGGACTGCGATTCGCTGCCTGATTTGCAGCTGTTTCGCAGCCAGCTCGAGGCAATTTTCCTTGAAGAATTCTCTGTGAAAGCGTATAATAACATGGTCACTGAACTTGAAGATGCTAGTAAAACCAACTAACTCAGAAAACTTTGTGATATAGGGGTATGCCAACAGAGCAAGTTCTTAATATGAGTATTAGTTATTTGGGGTGTAATGTGCTCTTTGTTCAAACATTTCACCATGCATATTAACGTTTAAATGTTTACAATAAGTTTGCAAATGCAAATTGTGCACATAAATAATATGGGTATGCATAACTAAGATAGGTGTATATATTTATATATATAATATATATCTAATACATATATATATATTTGTTTGGAAATCAAACTTCACATAGAAGTTAAGTATTACTCTTCACACAGAAAAACATTTTGCTGAGGAATTGATTGAGATAGGTCTGCGAGTGCGAGGTATAAGAAATGTGAATCTTATCAGCAAACCATTTTGTGCAGGAATATTTTTGTTTTTCTCAATGAGACAAAGCAGTGGAAGAACCTTCACAATCTTGTCACACTTAGTAGGATCGTTGTGGGTTTATGTTGAAGCTACTGTGCCATGGAATGATCTGAATTCAGGAATGGGGTCGTCAATTTAGTAGTGTTTGTGTTGAGGGGAGTAGGATGATTAACCCAAATGCTTATGCTTGCATGGGGGGGGTATACACGGGTTACACAGTGGGTGAAATCTTGATGGTAATTCTTCTATTATTGGCCTTTTAAGATGTGTACCATGTTACCTCTGATTGCTATTAATTATCACACTGCTCAGCATCAAGCCTGACAAAGGATGGTTTGATTGTTTCTGCATGGATTAAACATGGACTGTCGTATAGGATTTGAGAGTCTTGTCAGGTGCGTGTGTACGCAACTTGGAAGGGCCAATTTTTCCAGATTTCTGCATAGATACTAAATGGATGAGCTCAAGTACATGATGTTGTTTAGTACATTCAAAGTTCATTATTTTCAGCTGAATTTCCCTGGAATGACCCACTGCTGCAATAAATTAAAGCACAAGGCTATAAATGACCTGACATGCTTGTTAATGTTTCTGTGCTGTCCTTGAGTCCAGTGTAGTTTCCATTTGGACTGGCATGAGACTATGTGCCACATCTGCCAGATGTACTATTTTGAAATACAGGAATGCTTTTGACTTGTGTCATAAATGCTTTTGACATGTGTCGTGAATAATTTTGACTTGTGTAGTGTATACTTGTGACATTGGTCATTAATACTTTTGACTTGTGTCAATAAAACGTGGGACTTGCGTCAATAATACTTTTGTTGTATTGTGTTTAGGCATTTTTAAGGTGCCTGTAGTTCAATGCCAGATAGTGAGGCATAATATTTTACACTGTCAACTCTTCCGTTATTAGATTGCCGGTGTTGTGCTTGAGGTGAGACTTCTGAACTGTTCGTAATGATGCTTGGATACAGCTGCGTTTATGCTTTGTTTACCTAACGTCTACAAACTCTTGAGTCTGGCTTCCATTGGAATTGACATTTTAAAAGGGGTCATTCACAAATGACGTCCACGGCTAGGGGTAGGGGAAAATTACGGACAAGTGCGGAAACGGGAGGGGGTCTTGAAGTATGTGGACGTCCGCATGTGACCATGCTAAATTATTGCCAAAATCACGTCTAATGGTAGGCCTAGTTACGTCATAATCTTAGTTGTTTATTAGTAGCGTTAGGTTATATGTCACATTTGAGAGAATGATATACGAAGTCTACATGCAAATGAGCGTTTAAAAAATTTAAGTTTTTTGCATAGCTTTTATTCATTCTCATTCTTTGTCAATAAATGTCTGTTACAAAGTGATGCAGTAAAATGATTATCAGCAGTTGCAATGGTAGCTGACACATGTGTGATGCGGAGGTCCGTACAGGGGTAAGTCGAATGCGGACGAAGAGGAGTAAAAAAGTAGGTTTTTGCGGACGTCCTTTATGGACGACCCAAAATGGAAATGGAAAATTTTTGCAAAGAAACCCTCTGATGGATTGTTGTCTAGTTGCAATAATAATAATAATGAAAGTAAGGATAATAGTTGCCTCAGCAGCAGGCAACCCATCTCAATCGTGCGCATCTGCGGCATCTCCATTACTAATTAGTCTGACCCGTCAACAGATCTGGTGGATCCCTTCCTATTGTCGACTCTGAGGATGGCTGCTACAGGGCGCAACAGCAACGAACAATGACCAGTTTCCAATTCGCCAGTTACTTCAGTAATGTCTGGTGCCGAGGCGGGATTTTCTGCTGCTAGGACTCCAGCTTCAATAGCGCCACTCGAAAGCCAAGCGCAGGGCACCAACTTATTTACGAACGCTGAGCTTATTCACGAGCTTTGAATGTTAAATGCAACAGACTCACAGCACTTGACTGTTTCTATTGTCTTTGAAATCCTCTGTAGGCCTACCATTAGCTGCTCTGGTTTAGCGTTCATCATCGGCGAATTTGGAACTCTGCCTAACTCGCATTTGCGGAGATGGGAGCGAAAATAGCCCCATCTGTTTCAACGTCTGTCACTACTAGCCGGCGGTCAGAGCCGTTTCAAACGTTCCAGATGTGAACAGATCCGCCGACAGAAACTCCGGACCCCTATAGGCAGTGAAATTTCGGGCCCCTAAGCAGTGAAATTTCGGGCCCATAGGTGGAGCAGTCACCAGCCTCTTAGACGGAGGTGACAGTGTTCTATAGCAAAGTATGATAACTGAGGTAACGTTCAGAAACTTAAACTACTGTGTAGTTAAGTGTCAGTAATATTCTTTTCAGCAAGGCATAGATCATAGACCTAATCATTGTTTAACTGATAGGAGACAGGACCATATATATTATATGTCTACAGTCTACCCCTAGCCAGGCCTTATGAAAATTTAAGAATCGTATCCCTCGATGAAAACGCATTCCACAAACTAAAAATTTAAAAGAGTACATTAAAAATTCAAAAAATAAAAATAATTTACATTAATTTTTTAACATGTACCTTTATTTGAGGAGGTATTGATAGGATGCCATATAAGTAGTGCAACGCGTGTATGATTATAGTTGGGAGTGGACGGGTTGATAGCTACACGTTCTGAGGATAGGCCCTATGGTCCAGTAAATGCACAATTGCATTTGAGGAGGAATGTGTAGCGGTTCCCCGGCTCCCAACTTTTGCAAAGCTTCCGTTTTGACGTTTCAATTTCTTGTTGAAGAAAGCTTCGACTTTTCTGTCCAACAGTAATCATTGATGGACAAAGATAGCGCTGCTGAAATTAATACTAGAGGAACTTTATTCTGTAGAGGTATTGCATGGGTTACAATATAGTGCCTGTTTTGTACTTTCTCAAGACGAATTTCTTTTATCTGGAAGCGATTGGTGTGCGCTGAGAGAGGCGCTATATAAATTAAGAGATTTAAATACAATATAATGCAATAATTATGTGATGGCCACTGTACCTGACTTCAGAGAGAGTAGGCCAATACTTCTGCCAATGCCCCTCAACTTCCACTCCCTTTCACCATCTATTATCCTCTTCCTCTTTCTCGTCCCCTCCTCTTTCTTTCTATTCTCATGGATCCTCTCCTTCCGTTGTCTATCACTATCCATTGTATTCTCATTCAATTCCCATGCTAATCCCCTCATCTTTCCCTCCTCCCCTTCACTACCCTCACAATTTTCCTCCACCTCCCTCTCATTCATTCCTCACCTGCACTTCCTCTCCGTAGAACCCCGTGGATTATGCGAAAAAATTTCGTAAATTATGCGAAAATATGCGAAATCGAAGAATCGCATATAAACCACTGATCCTAGCCATCAACAATGACGTCGTCTGGTCAGTAAAGTATAGCTCCTATAACTAATAATAGCCTGGACAAGCCAATTATAGTTGATACTGACCGAAATTTCTTAACTTTATGCAATGATTTGCGAAAACTTTCCATTCATTTAAGCGATAACCGCCAAAATATGCGAAAATATGCGAAATCGCAATAATCGCATAAACCCCGTACGGGGTCCCACCTCTCCGATTTCAACACTTCGTCTCATTTCCATGCATGCTCCTGGCTTACTATTAATCCCATCCTCATTAGCCCTTCCCTCCGTTTTAATCCTCGCACATCTTCCGTTTTCCACCACTCCTCATCATCCCCTGCCCTCCCTATTATTATAGTGATCCGTTAACATACCCGGTTTAAGGCACATGTCGTTAGTGTAAAGCTGCTGACAAGCGGACAGCAAACACACTGTAATAATTAATTCTAAATAAGAGTCATTCATGACTTATAGTTGTCGTTGCCAGAGGTATAACAAGCAGAGGGCAGGCGGGCACCGGCCCCCCAGTTTCAAAACTGAGTGGGCATAGCCTTCCGTTTTAGTGCTCAGTGCCTCCCATGTGCCCCCAAATCGGTTCTTTCTTATGTTTCTCCAATGGCTTTTTAAGATCACTTTTGTTAAGATAATTTGTGCCCTCCATTTTCAAATTTCTGGGGACAAAATTCGAAAGTGGGGTGCAAACAAATTTTGGCGCTTCGCGCAATATTTTATAAATTACTATCCCCCACTTTTCAGAACCTTGTTACACCTCTGATCGTTACCGGACAGAGGTGGTGGTTGTTGCAGTTTAACGACACTGTATGATAACAAAGACCATTAGCATCGCCCTCCTCCTTTATCCAGGCTTAATTGGGACTGGCACTGGCCGAGTACTACCAGTGGCGGAGTTTACCGAACGGACGTTCCGAAGAAAGAGTTTTATTGGAACACATGCGTTCCGAGGGCTCCATTGCATTGTGAGCAGTGGGAACGCAGACACAGGATTTCGAGAGCAGTGGGAACGCCGTTCCCACGCGTTCCCAATCACATTAAACCCTGACTGCGGGACCAGCTTTTACTCCTAAATATCCTCTGGGCATTGCCCCTCCCTCTTGACTGACTTGATCATGAAGTCTCTCCGCGGGTGATTTTTTATCCTCTTAGGCCTAGGTAAGTAAAAGCAAAAATAGTGATGATGGAACTAATGAAATTATTACTCCAGGATTTATAATAGGCCTATATTAAGATCAGGTTAATATAACTAAGTATGTGACTAAGTATCGCACAAGCGGCAAGCCAGTATTGCTAGTTGAAACAAATAAAGAACCTGTTGTCTTTAACTGGACTCAGTGAATGAGTGGTCACTAGCATCAGTAAAGGAAGTTAGTCATTGGCGGCGATAGGTACAAACAAATCTCTCATTTGTCAGACTTATTGCTGTCTTAGTATAAGTCTTGCTATGCCTTCGTTTTTAATCTGATTGTCGATCCAGTGTTACAGTAATCGTGCTCATCGTATGCATTTATAGTAGGCTCAGAGGCGTCCAGATAGGGGGGTTCTGAGGCAAATGCCTCCAATTTCAGGTAGGGGGTGGCATTTTTTGAGCTTATTATACGGATACGGTACGGTTTCATACTTTCATTATGCCTGTCAACTGTTACTATTAAAAAATTTACTTTTCTTGCTTTCCCTGCAGCAAAATTACTAATAACCTTGTCAAAGTTAAATGTGCTTGTCAAAGAGCGTTCAACTGAAAGAATTGCTAAATTGGAATGTAGTGATTCTCTAATTGTGGGTCTTAAGTAGCTTTTAATTAGTTTTTTATAATTAGTTTTAGTTTTGAAAATTCAAATTCTGTTTAGGCAATAAATCTTTCATCAACCCAGGTTCTAATTAAGAAAGATTTTTTTATAAATCCAACTTCTATTTAAGTTAGATTTCGATTGCGAACCCAACTTTGCACTAATTTTTTCATCACAGGCAAGATCCAACTTTCATTACTCAAATTTCTGTTTCATAAAACTTTATTTGCATCAATACATATTTTGCAAGTTTTATTTCATTTGATAGGTGCGAAAGTCATGGCAAGATAGACAGAGGCGGCATTTCCATTTTGTAGCGTGTCTATTGACACTAGGTGCCATTCGATGGTCCTTCGGTATATCGTATATGTTAATTTTAAGTCGAGAAATAGCAAAAAAGCTTTAGGTTTAGACAAGAGCAGCAAGAATCTTGAAGAGTGCAAGTTATACAAAAATAATTTTTTTAATTTATTTTTCCCGAAAATTGCCGCCCCTAGGACAAGTGCCGCCTGGGGCGGTTCGCTCCCTCGCCCCCCTCGCTACGCCACTGATTAAAGTTGTCCCCCTTTGACCAGTCTTAGGACTGGCTCTGCCAAAGTACGAGTAGTGGCGCAGTTTTCTATGCTTCTCTTGCACATACCGCGTGTATGGTTACGTCGTTCAGTTCATCCTATTCGTAACAATTAATTACTTGCGTACAGAGAATATTGCCGACAATGGTTGACAAATGGCGTTTTTCTTGGCGGACGGATTGACAGCCGTTTGACATCTGTCAATCAGATTCTGATTGCCCCGCCTCTGAGTTCAGTTGTCATCGCGTAGGCCGGAGTCAATAGAAAACTCGGACGGCTACAGTTCGCTCCTCCCTTTCCTCCATCCATCCATCCTTCCTTTTTATCTACACCTATCGGTTGCAAGTGACATTTAAGTAAGTATGGCATAGGCTTTTATACATCGCTCAGAGATTAACGTCAGGCGATCGGCCTTCGTGTCCTGACGTTCGTGATAGACAGCTGTCATTGATCATTCTGTCCCGGAATTTAGAGGCGTATCATTCTATAGGCCTATAGGCCCGTTAGGTCGTAGTTTAGTCACGGCGAAACACCTGTAGACACGAAAGGTTTTCGGCATCAAGAGTTTGGGCATCAAAGGTTTTGGCATCAAAGGTTTTGTCATCAAAGATTTTGGCATCAAAGGTTTTTGGCATCAAGAGTTTTGTCATCACAGGTTTTGGCATCAAAGGTTTTTGGCATCAAGGGTTTCGGCATCAGAAGTTTTGGCATTAAGAGTTTTTGGCAGCAAGGATTTATGCATTAAGAGTTTTGGCACCAAGGTTTGGACACCAAGGGTTTTGGCATATATAAAGGGTTTTGGCATCAAGGGCTTCGGCCTGAAGGACTTCAGCATCACGTATTTTGGCAAGTGATGATCCAATCAGTGAATCAGAGCGAAACATATCAAAAGAAAATTTTAGAACGAGTAGAAACAATCAGTTTAAGTGCTCCTAGACAAGCTGGTGCCCTTCACTTGGCTTTCGAGCGGCTCTTCAAGAACTTATCGTTAACGATCAGTTCGAAAATAACTAAATAACATTCTTTTCTGACATCAGTCGCTGTCCGATAATTGCTTTCGTTGATAATTAAATTATCAGGCCTAACTGGTCCAAAAATTTAATAAATCAACCTTCCATCGTTTCTCCACTCGTTTTTCAGAAGTCGAGATTGGAATTACGCGTGAGGCGCCGTTGGATAAGCTGACGTGGCTTTGTGGAAGTTGAGATAGTTTGAAGATTTACATAACATTAGGCTCTAGGCGTTCTCCTGCACACAGACACTTTCAAGGATTCATCTCGTCATGTTCAGCCCTCTGCCCGTTCTTAACTTCACGGTCCAACAGATCGCCAGAGTGTGCGATACCCTCGAAGAGAGCGGTGAGCTGGACCGTCTCGGACGGTTCCTCTGGTCGTTGTCGTCCGTTAACCCTCTGGCCAACGAGGCGCTCGACCGTAACGAGTCGGTAGTGCGTGGTCGCGCCCTGGTCGCCTTCCACGCCGGCAATTTCCACGAGCTGTACGACCTGCTGGAGACGCACCGCTTCACGAAGGAGTCACAGGTTCAGATGCAGGGCATCTGGCTCGAGGCGCACTACCGGGAGGCGGAGGGCCTGCGGGGCCGGCCCCTGGGACCCGTCGACAAGTACCGGATCCGCAAGAAGTTCCCGCTGCCGCGAACCATCTGGGACGGGGAACAGAGGACGCACTGCTTCAAGGAGAGGACAAGGAATCTGCTCAGGGAGATCTATCTCCAGGATCCATATCCGAATCCGTCGAAGAAGAAGGATCTGGCGCAGGCGACAGGACTGACACCGACGCAGGTCGGAAACTGGTTCAAGAACCGACGGCAGAGGGACAGAGCAGCAGCCGCCAAAAACAGGTAACAGATTAAATGCTGAACGTAAATATAGGTAACCGATAACAGATGAAATGTTAAAGGTAAGTATAGGTAACAGATAACAGGTGAAATGTTGAAGATAAACATAGGTAATAGATAACAGATGAAATGTTGAAGGTGAATATAGGTAACAGTCTACAGGTATAAGATGACATGTTCAAGGTGGGCTTATATAGATAACAGATAACAGATTAAATGTTCAAGGTAACTGTAGGTAACATATGAAACATAGAAGGTAAATATATGTAACAGATGAAATGTTGAAGGTACAGAGGTAACTGCTACAGGTGGAAGAGGTAAACAGGCTACAGATAAAATGACTACAGTAAGTAGACTAGGCTAAAGATAAAACGTGAAAGGTAAAAAGGCAACAGATTAAATGTAGAAGGTTACATAAATGCGAAAGGTTATCATAGAGATCATCCATTGTTCTAGTTCCATTACTATTACACTCTAACTTTACATTGTAGCGCAAAGGTGTTACCATGGAGATCGTCCATTGTTCCAGCTCCATTACCACCGCACTCTTAATTTATAATATAGAGAGACACAACAGTTCTTTCACCGTTTTCAAATTTTAATATCTGGGCCAAAATGATTCGATTCTCTTAAATATTTTTCAAGCCAGAACATGACTCAAATATATAATATCGCTAAAAAATTTTAAGTCGAATGTGCTTTAAATGACGTGACGGTGAACACCGCGGCGCGCGAGCGTCATTTCCGGCTTGTGTCTGGAGATGGTGTATATGTCTATGACCATTATTCATGCCGCTTAATTGAGTTAAAATAGGAGCATAGACATTAGACTGTGGACGATTGGTCTAACGTTTTGTTCCCCGATGAGTAGCCGTTTAATGTATTTTATGTACTGAGTGCACAAAACTATACAGTTTGGGTTTCATAGGAGGAGAACGATCTGTCTGCTCTACAGATGCAGTTTAGTCCGTCAGTGATGATGTGGGGTGGGATGTCGTCCTGGGCTCTCACTAGCTTTCACTTTGTGCAAAATGGTACCAAACTGAACTCGCGGTATTGCATTACATGTAGGCCTACACATTCTCGAGCAAAACGCGAAGACAGCGTTCGAGAGACAACGGTAGTGTTATGCAACGAAAGTTATTTGTTGGCAATTGGGAGTAACATCAGCCGTGACGACGAAGTGGCTATAGATTGCAAACTCCCGTCACGAATATCGCCAAAAGATTGGCCACCAAAACTCTCCGGATATC
The DNA here is from genome assembly GCA_959347315.1 of Bimastos eiseni. Classification (NCBI taxonomy): domain Eukaryota; kingdom Metazoa; phylum Annelida; class Clitellata; order Crassiclitellata; family Lumbricidae; genus Bimastos; species Bimastos eiseni. Next base: position 11,016,613 of record OY365816.1, on the reverse strand, counting down.
TCATATTGAATACTTTTGGAGTATTTTGCCTCTCAGCGCTTATAAAGATCCTGAACCAAAGAACCTTTATCAAGTTATTCGTCGCCTCTAACGAGCATGGAGATCGGTAGAAGTTGGGACACTTCCGTCGCTGATCCAGTCTATGGCGTATTGAGTCCGTGCTGTCATTAAGCAGAACGAATATATTGTACAATAATAGCCTACGTCTCTAAGACCTTGGTAACAAGATTGTTTTATGGTCAATATTCTGTTTTACAGTGATTTAATAATGAACGAATGACAGTTTTCCCTGGAAACTGGTCCTCTTCAATTTTTATAATATATAATGGTACCCACTGACTGAATCAAAGCCAAATTTGTGCCAATATCTTTCATTTGACTTTTGTATGCACTGACAAAATATCAGAAACAAATATGAAGCCCTTACTGAGAAAACGCATTTTGAAAACGGTGAACGAACTTTTTGTGTCACCCAGTATATACTACTGCGTGGGTATAACCATGGAGCTCGTCAGCACTAGCCGCTCCACCACTATTACGTCTAACAATGTAGTTCGTGCCTGAGGCGTATTGCATTGGGATTTAGATATGTGTACTTCGTCCTGCACGTGTGAAGTAGAACTGTGGAATCTATCGAAACAAAACACGTACTCAATTGGTTTCTGCCTGATTCAACGACGCCTTCATATCGAAGACGGCGACATATGCATCAATGGCAGAAAGACGTCCCACTTGATCTCATTTTTCTTTCATGCATGCAGGATAATCGATCAACCTCACGCAAGCCTAAATATAGGTTTTTCAATGTTGCGTTAGGCCACACAATGCGACGTCTTTGTTCAAGCTTGAGAAAGCTGGCGCAATACAAATAGCTTGTCAGCAGCGATTTCTGTAGATACGACAACTCTACAAGACTTCTTTGATATGTCATACCTTGCCTACAATTGAACGACGCAGTCTTGATTCCCCTTACAGCAGGTATATATCTCTCGTGGTCCTGTCCCCACTAAGCGGCTGATGATAGGACCCGTGCAGTGCGGATCTTTAGTGGGAGCAGATAGGCCCAGACCCCCGGGATTTACGATCCGTTACAATATACGCGGAGATGTTCGGGGCGTGTGAAGTATGACATCTGATGCTACTTATTTAGGGCAATTCATATGCGCTGTATGTTTTGTCCAGACTTAGGCTTCCTGCGATGGACATCGTGGACACGATGGATCATGATATTATCATGATACGAGGGAGGAAGCAATATCTTTATTTCCAACACATCCATGTTTTCCATCCATTAGACATGATCTATTTAGTGATTAAAATAATTATCATTGAATGCAATTAAGTGTGTTCGCGAAGATTCGGTATCAGCCTACAGCCACGCTTGGACACTGTAGGCAGAGTTTAAAACTGAGGTAATCGCCTATCGAATCATTATTTTTTTGCCTTCGCCATCACCTGTCCATGGCATTTGGTGTTACTCGGAAGCAGGAATTGACTTTTGCTCCTCACTCTGTCACTCAACCGTGCCTGTTCTTATCATTGTTTGAAATCGCTCCATTTGTGTGGTCTGTGGGTCATCCAGTCCCACGTGCATCCCTGCTCCTTATGAACATTCTCATCGGTCTGCTCAAATGAGAAGCTCGGTACGACTATCCAGCTGCTACCTTTGTCTTCCCAGGCTGATCTCTCGGGATTTTAGCTCGCTCAGAATAAAAACAGTCCACCTTCATGGTCACACTTTTTTGGAGCTCGTACCCCGCACTTGCACGTATACAAGCGAAGAGTAGAGGCCCTACTTGATCGCGAATGACGTTCCGTAAAAATTATAGACCACGTGTGTCGTGCCCATCGCAGGTTCTAATGACACCGATCTGCGTGTATAATCATGGTGTATACTGTCCCTTACACCGGTAGACATTCAACAACGCCATCATGGGCACCTTTAGAGAACATGAACTTCGCTCATCATCGATTCATTTAATTCGAGTCCCACGCAGAGACGAAATAACACACAATTATTATGGAAGGCCAATCGATTGAGACAATAGGTAGTTTTGTGTGGATAATTAGAGATCACGTTGGTGTCTTCGAAAAAGCGAACAGCATGCAGCCTACGATTAGGATTCGTATGCCACGATTGAAGACACCTCAACGAGATACAAGACGACGGACGAATGAATAAATGAATGGATGGATGAATGAATGAACGAATGAATGGATGAATGGATGAATGAATGAATGGATGGATGGATGGATGGATGGGTGGATGGGGGGGGGTGAATGACTTAGTACGTAAATGTAAGGGTGATTGAATGGATGGGTACACTTGAAGGAATAGGTGGATGAATGGATTGGTGAACCGAGGGAAATATGGACACCCATGGTAAAATGAAAAAAGCGGAGGAAACAAAAAACAGAAGATAAAGACAGAAAAGAAGAAGGAATGGAGGCAGAAGACATCCAAAAGGAGGAAAAGTTAGAGAAGGAGAGCAAGAAACGGAAGATAAAAAAGAGACGAAGTAACATGAGGAGAAAGACGAAGATGGAGAGGACGCAGAAGAAGAACAGGAAGAAGAGTAAATAAAGATAAAATTGATGAGAACTCTTGCAGATAGACAAAGCTGATATATATATATATATTATGTATGTATGTATGTATATATATATTGATCAGTGTGAATACCGGGATTACGTTAATCATCATCATCATCACCATCGCCGTCACTACCACCATCATCACCATCATTATTGTCGCCATCATCATCATCAACACCAATCATTAATTATTTATGAATTCTATCATTGCTGCATGGTGCCTGTCATCAAGCGGCATTGAATCAACGAATATAAATGATTTCTATTGTCGGCGGTCATTTGTCATTTGTCCCTTTCAATGTAATTTGAACTCTCATCCAAATATCAGGTGCTCATATTAGTGTATGAACTGGCAGTGATGGGCACTTTTAACTACTGTAGTTATTAACTCGTAGTTATAACTACTAAGGAACAACTAGGCATAGTTGCCTAGTAGTTACAACTAGTTTTTAAGAAGTAGTTTTAAAAATAGTTATAACTACTTTCATCGAGTAGTTTTAAGTTAACTACAATGTTTCATATTAACTACATTTTTCCTATATACTAGTTCCGTCTTACAGGCGTTTCTGTTATTTCACAACAAACATGGACGTTTCCCATAATAATCTCATGGGTAAATTCGCTATGTAATTGTTTCATTAAAATTTGCGCATGCTATTGTGAGGTAGTGGGTTCCTCTCAGAACTATAGAGAAAACCTAAGGCATTATCCTGTTTAATGGCATACCTGAAGATTGTTGCGCGATAAGAAAGTAGTTAGGAAGTAGTTTTAACTATTAGTCAAGTAGTTGGTGCTCATCACTGTGAACTGGTATACGTCCAACTAAGACATAACAATCTCAGTGGGGCATAAAGTAAGCGTTTTACAAATTGCTCCATCTTAAGTCTAGAAACTTCCATGGTGCGCGTATCGAAGCGCAGTGTATTGTAATTGTAAATGCGATCATGAATTCGTATAGCGCCTTTTTGGGAGAGGCTCATCGGAGGAACTCTCCACTTAATGCCGGAAAACAGCTTCGAAGAGAATGTATTTCAACCACTGGATTGTAATAATTCTTAGTAGCTCCAGAACTCCTCCCGATTAATGTATGGGGCTTCCGACTCAGTTTAGAGCATTTCACATAAAATACAGTATGTGCTGAGACATAATGTCAGTGAAAAACTGGAAATGTAATAATAATGATCTCACTATCTATGTTAGACAGGCTTAGAAATTTGAAAACCTACAAGAATATGTATGGAACATGCGAAGAAACTCAAGAAAGTACAAAGAGAAATATGATTTAATCCACAAACCTCGAATAATTCATAACGCCTGAAAACGCTAAGTACAAGCAGATGTTGTTTTTCTTGTACAGATATAGGCTACTTCTGTGACTTTTGATTGTTTTGAGCAAGCATCTGTTTCATCGGACATAATCAAAAAACATCCCCCGCGATTGATTGAAACTGCGGATTTAGCTTTTCCCAGTTGAGACCACGTATTGCATTGTTCGTTGGCCCACCGATTTTCAATGAGAAGATATATTCAACATTTGTAATATTTTTATTATATTCCAGGAGGGCTGTTTTCATTTTTGTCCATTTGTGGACAAATTTTCCGTACTCCAACTTATTTGGGATACTGTATTTTCCTGAAGGACTCTTCTCCGTTTTCTGGAAAATGGTTTACGTTTCTGGACGATTCAAAGCATCTGGACGGTTGGCAAGCCTAATTATATGACAAGCAAGACGGTACTCGCCACTCCCATCCTGATTCATCCTCTTCCACGTAGCTCTTTTGTCACTTCAATTCTGACACCATGCGTTCACCATATAGCGGCGTATATAGCCGTATGACTATCTGCCCGTCTCTGATTATTAACAGTGCCTGAAACCTCGTCTCGTTCCTTGCGCTCTCCTGATCGTCTCGATCAATTCTTTTCCCAGGTCTATAGGACTGCCTCGGCCCAACACAGGGTGTTTGCTGTTGTAGGTCCCTCCTCCCTCACTTGGAGTTAAACTAATGACTGGCTTTTCTCCATCGACCTCTCATTCCTCAAGGGCGCTTCTTTTCCTCCCTGGGATTTCCGTACTCTGCGCGGCAATTCTGCGAAATCAGTATAAATCAGTAGATGCGAAACGGTAGATTTTGACCTGTAATCGATTCTGAACTCATCTGCCTCTCAATCTTCCTTTGACTGAGCGTCACGTGACTTAGCGTTTCTGGATGGTCGAATACCGTTCCCACACAGTTTTTTCTCTGTAGGCCTATATCTAACGGTTCTAACCCAGACGTGTCTATGACGCAGACCAAGCGTGCATTCGTATCGTCTCAAGGAAGTCTTGTGTCTTGTATTTTGGACATCAACTTGTTGCTTGTGGACATGCTTGTGTAAACGGTCGCTATCTCTGGCAACATCAAAAGCTAACAATAATGAGTCAATTGAGACAAATGGAAGTTTCGGTATTGACCCTTTGCTTTGAAACGATTGCCCTTCGGCAACCATCAACCCACGCATATGTCCCACCGTCACTCCGTTTATCTGTCCGTCCTTCTGTCTATTTGTACCATCCATCCATCCACCCATCCATTAATCATCCATCCATCCATCCATCCATCTACCCATCCGTTCGTCCATCTATTCATCCATTGAACCATACATCCATCCATCCGTTCAACCACCCGTCCATCCATAAATCCACCCACGCACCCATCCATCCATCCACCCATCCATCCATCCACCCATCCATCCATCCACCCATCCATCCATCCATCCATCCATCCATCCATTCATTCATTCATTCATCCATCCATCCATCCGTCTCTTTAGAGCAATTATTAACTCGGTGCCCATAATCGAGTCGAGCGCTGACTCTGTCACCAGAGGTCGTCTTAGAGACAGCGTTGGCAGACAATGATGGAATTAGCCGAGGGCCAGACAGCAACGGTCCCTTGGCCGATCGAGCGACGCCGCCAACCCTTCCCTGCCCTCTCCTGGCCTCCCCTGGCCTCGCCTGGCCTATGGCGTTTGCATCGGCGGCGGCGCCTCTGAGGACCTCCTCTGCGTGAAATCGTTCGGTTGAGAATTTTCCAGTTCACCGAGTTTCAATTTCGAACAGTTAGCCGCCAGTGAGGCGCACATCTGGGCGACTCCTCTGTCGTCTGCCGCCCTCATCCCTCGCCCTGCTAAACCGACCGCCCGACCGACTGACCGACCGGCTGGGTGGGTGGACTGTCAAGAGTCACCGTGAGGAGTATCAACGGCCGTATCAATTCTCAACGCTTGTTAATATACACTGTATACGCAGCATAAGGCATCTAAGCGAACTCTACGTAATGACTGGGCCTAAGACAATTAATGACGTTTTCATAAAGATTGTTGCTAAGACAAGTAAATTATAATTGAATACTCACAATGACAATAAAATGGCGTTTTCATGAAGGCTGGTCGCGAGACAATCAACTGACGTTTCATAGCAGTTTATTGACGTCAATGATTTTAGATTAATATGTCTCTTGTTCTGTGGTTTTCTCCCACCTTTTGCACACTGGTCTTGGCCAACCTGTTTATGCTGAGGGGTATTTTCAGTCATGCTTCAAATCTGCTCTAGTCGCGCCTTTACCCAATTGACCTGACCTTGACATCAGCACCATTTCTAACTTCAGACCTATTGCCAACCCCAATAAGATTTCCAAGATCATATTTGTCTTACGCATATCAGGAAACACATTACTTCATGCATAGCCTACACTGCAATGGATAGCGTCTTTGCGTCTATTAACAATGGAAAAATCTGCCTCTCGGTAGGTTACGTCTTAACATTGGTGCAGCCTTTGACATCATATACATGTACACCCCCATGCAGACATGCTTTCAAAACTCATAAAGAGCTTAGGTCAGTGTCTCTGAGTCTGCCTTAGACTGGGGTTGACTTCTTACCTGGTTGACCGTAATCAACAGGTGGGTATCGGTATCGCTTGGTCTGAGCCCGCACTTTGCCCTGCTGCCCGCTTTAGGTCCACAGTGATCTGTCCTCTACCCTTTATTATTAATTTTACCTCCCCAATCAGTCGTAAAGTTGAGCACTCTGGAGTACAATAGCAACAGCATGCGAATGAAATATTTACATTTTGCTCTGTCACACATTAAACAACAAGTTGAGTTGTGTCTCTTATCTATGTAAGCATGACTCTGTGGCGATGAGGCAATTTTTCGGTTCATGCCAGTGGCTGCGTTCTTTCCCTTGCCTTTCTGGCATCGACCTCGCAGGCCGATACTGTCAAAATGCAATATTATATCAACGGCTAGAAATACCGATCTAGGTTTAGAAAATGCGGAGGCTAAAACCTTACCAGGATTTAAAGATGAACACTAGTAATGAAAATGTCATAGACTGATTACGTCACAGTGTTCTTGTAAAGATGACATCATAGTGACATTGACAACGTAATAATGTGCAATTGAATTGCGTTAAGACATGGCCTTATTAATAATAGCTATGCTATCTAGGAAAGCTATTTATTGAGACGTCTGTGGTTTAGATATCCGCTCTTATGCCATAAAGTCCTTGAAGACTAGCGATTATGACATCATAAGTGGAACAACATAAGCCGGTGACGTCATAATGTTCGTGTCCCAGTAAAGATTACAATTTGTAGAGACCTTGATAACATAACTGCGAAATTGAACCGCATTAAGATATCCGCTATTAGGGCTTATGCCAAAAGTCCTTAACTACAAGCGATAATGATATCATAAGTGAGACAGTCACTGGATGTTCAACGTAGAGCATTAGCGTCATATGCTGACGTCACATATGCTGATGATTCTATGTTGAAGCACTGATGACGTCGTAGATAGAAAGACAAAGTTGAGATGACGTCATAGATGCAATGGCAAGGCAGGCCTATACTGGCGGCAATGGAATTCGTTTTTTTACCTAGGAATCCGACGTTCGAGAACAGCGCGTCCCTGATTTTTACAATCATGCGGGTATTTTATTATGTTCCTCAAGTAGTTTGCTACTCTTGAAATATTATTATTATGCTGGTAATAGTAGTAATAAACATTAAGTGTGCAAGGAAGTGTGCCTGCATATTCCCATTGCAGAGACTTGCGTTTACTTGACTCTTGTCCACATTTGTCAAAATGTCTTTTGACGGGTCAGCGCATGTTGATTGGCCAATCTATTAAACACAACTTCGGTTGAGTCGCGCAATGCGTTTTTTTACAATAGCGAGAATGACAAGAAGTGGGAGAGGCAGTGAATATGATGGAAAGCAACAGGAGGAGGAGGAGGAAAGGGTAGAGGAAGACGACTGGGGAATGGGACGAAGAGTATGATAGATGTAATTTTTTTCTTGTGAGCTGCTTTGACGTGTTGTAACCGATCCAGCGTACGATCATGATCCAGAAGCCCGTCGATCAGATAAAATCCTCCTATTCCTCCTTGTTCTCGTCTTTCTCCTTTCTTCGACCTCCTTCGTATACACCGACAGGGCAGCGCAGACTATACGCAGACGACGCTCAGCGCCCGAACAAAGCTACGTCGGCGCCTTGTCCTGCACGTCGGCAGCCGTTCGGGCGACGGGCGCAGTTGGCCTCAGACTGCGCCGCCGCTAAGGACCAACGACGGCATTGTTACCCGAGCGACGGACGACAATTAAGACATCGACGAAGGACAGACGCGCAGCCGGCAATTAGGCTCCGTCTGGGAAGACCGAGAGCGATCGACGGTAAGCGGCGAGCGAGGAGGGCCCTTCCACGGCCGCCCGTGACGGATTTTCTTCTTGACTTGATCGGGACAAAATGCCCGTGCGGCGGACGCTTCCGTTGTGCGATCTGTTCTCATGTCATGACGGATTGACTGCGCGATGGAGAAGAGAGGGAGAGAGTGGAGACTCTAAGGGAATGAAGGCGACAGCTGACGACGATGATTGACAAATTGGCGGCGATTCTCTCGTCACGGACGATACGTTTAGTAGACAATTAACACGAATCACTGCTTTCCTTCGGCTTCGTCGTCGTCTTCGACTTCGCTTGCGGCGGTTGAGTCGCTTTCAAGTAGGAAATGCCGTGACGCAGCCATACGTGACGTAGGCCATACCCGATGGCTGCCCACCACATTTGGCCTACTTATTGCGTAACGCCTATTTCATGGTCTTCATCAGTTTTTATATATCCTTTCTGGTGTCATTTTTTCTCCACTCTTCCTTTTCCCTTCCTCCCTTCCTCACTCGCTCCCTCCCTCCTTCCCTCCCTCCCTCCCTCCCTATCTCCTTCCTTCTCTCTCTCTCTCTCTCTCTCTCTCTCTCTCTCTCTCTCTCTCTCTCTCTCTCTCTCTCTCTCTCTCTCTCTCTCTCTCTCTCTCTCTCTCTCTCTCGCAATCTTACTCTCGCTCTCTTATTTCAAACCGTTTTCTCTGATTCAGGCCTCAGGTTTCTCAGGTTTTCAGGCCTCTTACAATCGGTCTTTCCCAAATTCGCTCTCAGGCTCATTGCCATTTCTTCTTCCACTAGCTGCGACTCTTGTATCCTCTTCTATCGTTGTTCACCGCTTGAGTTTGATTCCTTGCAATAGTTTCAAAAATTTCATACAGGATTTGGTTGTTCTCTTTAATATCGAAGAGCACAATGACCAATATTTCTAATCACATTAGGCGTGGTATATATATATATATACATGAATTATATATGAATTATATATATATGTATATATTAGGTCTACTTTGTTTTCCCTCAGTTACAAGGCTCTGAGCCATCTGAATATCCGCCAAACATTCTACAGTTGCACTGGATCATGGTCACTTTACCAGAAACTAGCTGTTCCGATGAGCGTGCACTCAGCAGGCTACCATCCTCAAACGTCGCCAGCGGTCAACTAGAAGTGATAATTGGATGAATGCGCGATAATGAATTATTTCAGCCGAAAAATACTCAGAGCCATTGTCTTCTATAAAGAATAACATCATCATAGCTGTGTCTGCGAGATAGAGTGACTAATTTAAAATAAATCTGATCACTGTCTAGATTCTAAAAAGTTACTCAAATTAAGACAGTCTGGTAGCGTAACATTATCGGCTATCATAGTGATAGGCCTACCTACACGTTTCAGTTAATTAAGTTCAACATGATGGCGTTGTCGCTGGGCTAGTAGCTGGGCTAACAATAAATCTTCATATTTCTATGCATTTTAGTCAAGTGACGTTAATAGTTTTGCTAGTGTAGCCTAACAATGTTACTTACAAGAGTAAAGCTACTTACTATTGTAAGCAACATTACTATTGTACATTAGTTAAGTAACATAACTATTGCAACTTGTAAGACGATGCAATGTCTGAAATTCTGAGTACCGGAAGTCGTAAACCGTTACAATAATTGTTCATTATCTCTGAAACAATCTGCGTTTCATTAAGAGCTTGTCATTGACTTATAGGCTTTGTAGAGAATTTTGCTTCCTTCAGTCTGAAAGAAGCTGATATATATATACATATATATATATATAAGGAATCTTAAATTTCTGAGACGTTGCGAGAAGTCGTGGGCTTCACAAACTATCTCTTCACTCGTAGAAAAGAGAGCGCATCGAGGCTTGATAGTACTGCACCATGGCTTAGTGGTGTGTGGCACCAAAGATTTATTAAAAATCCTCTATATTTTCCCCGAACGTTCCCAGCTCCATCATGACCTTGTACCACCACCCAGACAATGTCTATGGCTGCTGTTCTCAATGAATAAAGAATCAATTCACAAAGCTGCATTCCTAAACTGTCTCCAAAATAAAGGATCACGTGTTCCCTTGGAAAACCCTGCAACCCATTTTGACATTCACTTATCTTCATCTCAGAGAGTATACTGCCAATAATCGTTCATTTCTGCATAGTTACCTAGCAATACCGTTGCTTCATGCTTGCTTCTGTCGTATTCTGCTGCCTATGTGACCAACAATTTGCTCAATTATCAAGGCCTTTATGAGTTGCTGTACTGTACATATCCTCTTGTAAAATTACACATTTTGTTAGGTGGACGATCAACTCTTTCAGGCAAGAAATCTCACAAAAAGGCCTTTCTGTAGTCGTTCCTACTTCTCTATAGTATCAAGATTAAACGGTCAATTAACTGAATTAATTGTTGTTTTAATAAAAAATTAATTAATTAAATTAATTAATTTATTTAAATTAATTTCCCCTCCGGTCACTGAATGTTACCCCCCCCCCAGGCAGTAGGCCTATTGGAAGCAGTCTGCTTTCACTGGCATTTGTGTAGAAGCCCTTGGGTTGATCAACTGAATTACTTGCTCACTCACTCACTTATGATTTCGATAATAAATATTATTGCTTTACTGATTAACTTCGTCGTATTTTTGCCAACAGGTCTCGACAGAAACAGCAGCTGGACAGAGAGGGTAAAGAAGATGATGACGAGAGACGTGACGAATGAAGAGGCTCTACGTCATCAATTGGACTGCAGAATAGGCGCTCCCATTCCATTGGCTGTCTCTTGAGCAGACGACTAGCACGTCACTGATGACGTCACCACTGCTCATTGGTCATCCGACTGTAGTAATGACGTCAAGATCTAACGACGCTGGTTGCGCGTCACGTACTTTGCACGCCAGTCACTGTGACGTCTCAGTGACGTCGTGGTCCACTTTGTAATTTTTTTGAAAGGTCCCATTGCAAATTATTTTTATAGCGCCAACTTAGGCAAATCGTTTTTTCAGAGACGCTCTTGTGTGATGAAATGGACGAAATCACAAATCGTGCATGAAACTTTCACTGTCATGACGACCAAAGATCATCATGCCCAGGAAAGAATCCATGACAGTGTCGTGACTTCGTTGTTGTTGATCTTTGCCATCTTCGTCATTCTTGCGCCATAATTGAATCAGCAGAAGGCACTGCAAGATAACTCACCTTCTTTGTTTGTTTGGCTAAATAGAATTTGTTAAATAATAATTATTGTTAGTTAATATGAAATCAATCAGCCAGTGCAGCTTAACACTACATGTGCATCAAGGTCCTAAGGATCTAAAAGGACGCCAGAACGAAACATCCGACTGGAAAAACCTCTAAGAGTAAATCAGGCGCTATATAAAGACGCTGTTTGCTATTATCTTACATTTACATTACGGACGTCTATAAATTAAAAATAACTTTTCGATGCATATGTCAATTTCAGCATTGCAAACAGGGTTTTCAGAGATTGGAATTTGGAATACCAGATCCACTACATAAAATAAGATTCCATGACAACAAATTCTCCTGATTTAATAGTTCATTTCTGTAGGAGACATATATAACGCCCCTTCGTTGTTATCTGCTCATGAATACTCCCGACTCAGCCCCGGCTAAGGAAAACAGTCTTAAAATGAGATAGAACTTGGTGGCAAGGATGTTATAAGCATCAAGAGAAGACCCACTGGAAGCCCATTGCAAATTGCAGGACCAGTAACAGAATAAAAAATGCGCACCGCGCTGCTTGTTGTGTTGTCCGTTGTAATCTATAGGTCTGACTGTATCGAGAAAAAGTAGTTTAATAAATGGAATAATACATGTCAATTATTACTTCGTAATGTTTTCAATATCTGAGGTCCTTTCTCGTGTGAAGTTGTTCTGCTGGTCCCACCTATGATAAACCCCGATTGGAAGAGGAGTGTTCAGTTCATTCTTACCCTTAGACCTCACGTGGAAGTGATTTCATAATGAATCGCTTGTCGGAGGGACATAGTGGTCATACAGGGGTAGGCGTCATAGAGGGTACCCGGGACATATATAGGGGTAAGGACCCAATAATCTAATCTTATAATCCAATCCAGCACTTGATCCATTCTCTAAACCACTCATGAATTGCAAAGCGTCTTAGTATTGATGCAAAGATTACAGAAGTCAAGAAGTCTGAATCCGTCTGAGGTAAGCAGCCTATACAGACAAGATCCGATCAGAGACCATATTGAACGGAGTTTTGTGATGCTGCGACTGTCTCTAGAAGTCCATGCCTTCTTCTTTCCATTCAGCTGACGCTGCTGTGGCGACGGACGTAATAAGGAACGACGACGGAACTCCGTTCCACCGATCCTCTGGAACTGGCGACTGAAACACAGAGTAAGAAAATGCGCATCATGAGTCAAAAGGAAAAGAAACCATGACAGTACAGAGAGCAGAGACTCTCAACCGAAGAACAGTGCACCTGCCCTATATAAATCTTTGATTCTGATTAGGACTACTGGCCGAAAGTTTTAGCCCATTCATCGCTCTAGAAATGCGCTGTATAAATAACCACAAACTCCTGAATTCGTGTATAAATATACTCACGGTCAACTGTCCGTTGTGTTCAATAACTACTTCTCCTCCCTTTCTGTTATAAACCCATACAGTCTACGATTCTCCACCAGCTAGAGACCTGTGTTTTCTAGAACTAACACACGAATGTTTTCAATTAGATACTAATTAGATACAGCCCAACGGCTTGGAACAACCTACCAGAGGAGATACGTTCCTTCAAAAATCTCGGTACCTTTAAAAAAAGAATGCTCGAATAGTTGACTATTTAATCAATCCAGATTATGTGGGCACTTATAGATATCTAAACTTACTGTCATTATGCACGTAGTTAACTAGTTAAGAATTGTTGTTTCCATGTTTCAATGTCATATCAGCTGTCACGATTACTGTCGCTTTAGGGTGACCGGACTACGGGGCTCGTATCCTTTTGAGTTTTTTTCCTTATTGGCTTCTTTTTCTTAAAATCTACACTTGAATTATATAAAAACCAGTTGTTATGTTATAAATTCTAAGAATTACTGGTAAGACTGAAATATAGGACAACGAAATTTCCTACACGCAGAGAAAATGTTTCTGGCGAATAAGTGCAAACCGGAAGGAAGTGTGAAATTGATGTGGCGCCTCGTTCTAATGAAGCTCAAGAGTGGCTCTTGAATTATCGACCGATAAGACTTGCGCAGAAGTCACAACTGTCGAATACACGTAACTGAATATCCGGAATAATAGAAAACAAACGTCCATGTACAATACTTACTTACTTACATACATACATACATGCATGCATGCATTCATACATACGTACATACATACATACATACATACATATATATATACATACATACATACATACATACATACATAGATACATACATACATACATACATACATACATACATACATACATACATACATACACACACACACACATACATACATACAAACAAACAACAACAAACATAATTGTTTTTATTGACCTTGGCATTTACATTATGACAAAGTTGATAATAAATTGATATGACATGTAAGGCTCAACAGGGAGGATAAGACCCGAGAAGGACTGAGGTTCTGTAGGGGGGCCACCCACATATATCAAGAGGCAAAAGTTGTGATGGTCAGAGGTCGACACTTAAATAATACTAAGAAGGAAAAACGCAGCTTAATTAATTATTAGCTATAAACAGCATTGGTCGAGTTGAATTTACATACATACATACAAACATACATAAGCAATGTCATGGCCTACATGAATTCAAAAAGGCTGCACGCCCGCATAGTGAATGGAAATAAATAACTTGCTTTGTGTGTATATGGACCTATATTATTATGTTAGTATTGTACTATGTTAACATGTGAACCTATGTTCTTATGTTAATATTATTGTGTTGTTATGTTTTTATGTCGCTAGTTAAGATAAAATAATAATCAATTAAGTCGTAATTGGATTAATCGTATGATTAAGTGAAACTGTTCATCATATTTTGAAATATGTTAATCGACTGTCACTCATGTATATTTAGTAAGTACTTTAGGTGACCCTAGTTAGCGGGATCTAGATCCCTTCAGGGTCCCCAATTGTTACCAATGTCTATGGAATCTTGTAAAATTATCTTGCTGCTGTAAAAATCTGGTTGGTTTCAATTAAAAAAATTGATTTATTGATTCATGCAAACATACATGCATACAATACATACATACGTACATAGATATATATAATATATATACATATACATATATATACAATATATATACATAAGTTTACATAAATGTATGTACATTATACACATACGTGCACATATACGTACATTCATACGTACATACATAATTCTGTATATGCATGGGCCTACCTAGTCTGGGCTGTGAATGTATTTCTATGGCCAAGATTGCCACCTATGTGTTAGTCGTTTGAGAGTACTACGCTATGTGGTAGGAGTTCTCAGGGGGTATGGTGTCATGAGATTAGTTTGTCATGGGTTGAGCTGCTATTTGAGGAAATTCAACGGGGCAGGATTGCAATGGGGTGAGATTGTAATGGGGTTGGTTTAACAGATGTGTGAGGCTATGCGGTGACAGTGCTACGAGGTTGGATCACTATGTCAATGTGGTGCCATCGGGTAAAGTTAAATGAGGTTGAATAATAGTATAGCAATGTAGTGATGATGCTATGGCTATGGGGTGGGCTTGCTAGAAGAATGAGGCTATGAGGTCGATTGTTTTGTAAATGTGGCGCCATGGGGTTAGATTTGATAATTCGGTTGCAATGGGGTGAAGACGTGGCACTCTGGGTTGGTCGGGCAGGAGAGGTCCGTATACCCACCTGCCACTGCCAATTGGACGAACGTCATTCCCCAGATGATGCTCCATATCCAACCGACGATGAGGACGAACGTCAGCATCTGAAGGAAGCTGGTGATGATGTTCAGTAGGAACAATGGCACCGGTCGATCGTGACGTCGATTCGGTCGACTTAACCCACACAATAGGCTGAATGCCGACACCAACGTTCCTGCAATTTACATGATAATTATACCATTTCAATTCCGTAATAATCGTAATCTCAAAACTTGTAGAGCGCAACTCGAAATCCAAAGGCCCATGGCAGGGCACCAGCCATTCGTTAGCGCCTTTTCCTGATTACGGCTAGACAGCTTGTTGTCAATATACAAATATATAAAAAAATATTTTTTATGTTATATGTACATTGTATATATATATATATATATATATATATACACTGTAAGTATTATTGAATGTTTGAATGTGCGAGTGCGTACCGTCTGAGTGAGTTGAGCGCAGCACTCGTACGTTGGCAACCAGTCTGAAGAGCACGATAAGGAGCGGATTCCGTTTCTTACACGTTTGTTATTTATTCAAACCGAGATATTTTTAATATTCACTCATGTTCTTAGAAACGAGTAAGAAGGTACGGTTGTATGCATCCAATATCATTATTATTTTTGTCCTGAGGTACTTCCTTACCAAGGTACTTAGAGATTATTAATGCGTTAAAATCGTTGTCCGGATGGTTAGACCTCGTCTTCTGGGGGTGAGGGGAAGGTACCCTGGAAGGCTACAATGTTGTAGCCTTGAATACAGATAGATAAACGCTGGAAAGGGAAAGAAGCATTATAATAATAATAATTATTATTGTTGTTATCAATATTATTATTATTATTATTATTATTATTATTATTATTATTATTATTATTATTATTATTATTATTACACTGTTGTTAGGAAGATCCGACGGCTAAGGAGAGAACTGGTAGCAAACAACCGTCGCGTATCGAATAATCGAAGATAATTTGCTAACACTGCATGGCGCTGAGCTTAGCTATAGAGACTGTTTTAATTACTGTCATGATTTTTTGAGTTCCAAGGCAACAGCCAAACTGAGCTGAAGGTCAGTTGAACCAGCACTCGCCATCCTCAATCGCACTGGACCTCATCTGATCACTCACACACTCTTCCCACACACGCCTACACGCCCCACAATACCCAACCCACACACTCTCACACACACATAAAACACCCGATCACACATACATACACGTACAATGAAGAGGAGGACACGGAGGAGGAGGAAGAGAAAGAGGAGGAGGAGAAGAAAGGTACTCTCTCTCTCTCTCACTCACACACACACAAGCACACACAGAGGAACACCTATGCGGTATATACACAAGGACACGTAATCCGGGGATGACTGATGAAGGCCGATAGCTGCCGAGAGCGATGGCAGGAGCAGCAGCAGTATCATCAGCATCAGCATCATGCAGTGTTAAATGCCAAACGACGACACGACTTTCTGCGACATAAGGTCAACAGTAGACGTCGCCCTGTGCCTGTGATTGGTCACTGTGGACCTTTGTGTCTGTGTGTGGGGGGGAGCTTGTATCTGTGTGTATGTCTTGGTGTATGCCTAAGTGAGCAAGGAACAGATTGCTCCCGTAATAGGCGGGCATGCAGCAACGACGAATTGTCCTGCTCATAACGACATAATGTGGCTAATACAGAAGTGGTAGGGAGAATGTAAGAGAGGGACGAAAAGAAGGGGGAGCAGAGGGATACACGAAGGAAGAAGACCAGAAGGAGAAAGACAAGAAGGAAGGAGAATACAAAGAGGTGAGAAGGTGCAGGGTGAGATAAGGAGATAGAGGAAGAAAAGGAGGATAATTGGAGGACGAGAATGAGGAGAAAAACAAGGAGAATTGGACAGACTGATTGGTGCACAGGCAGATTAGAAGGAGAAAGAGGAGGATATATGAGGAATAGGGGAGACAAGGAGGAAGAGGAAGACAAGGGGAAGAGGAAAATAAGGAAGAGGTAAAATGTAGGGATGGAATGAAGACAAGAAAGAGGACGAGGAGGAGAAGGAGGAAGAGGAGGAGGAGGAGAAAGGTGAAGGCAGAGGCAGAAAATAGGAAATGAAAGGAAGGTGAAGAGAGAAGAAGCAATCATCTAGAGAAATATATCAAATTTCCAAGATTTGTGATAGAAGAAGAAGAATACAAGGAGCAAGAAGAGAAGTATGAGTAGAAGGACTATGTGGAATCTAATGGAAGAGTATGAGGACTATGTGGAATCTAATGGAAGAGTAGGAGGACTATGTGGAATCTAATGGAAGAGTAGGAGGACTATGTGGAATCTAATGGAAGAGTAGGAGGACTATGTGGAATCTAATGGAAGAATAGGAGAACTATGCGGAAACTACTGGAAGAGTAAAAGGACTATGTGGAATCTACTGGAAGAGTAGAAGGACTATGTGGAATCTACTGGAAGAATAGGAGAACGATGCGGAAACTACTGGAAGAGTAAAAGGACTATGTGGAATCTACTGGAAGACTAGAAGGACTATATGAAATCTACTGGAAGAGTAGAAGGACAATATGAAATCTACTGGAAGAGTAGAAGGACTATGTGGAATCTACTGGAAGACTAGAAGGACTATGTGGAATCTAATGGAAGAGTAGAAGGACTATATGTAATCTACTGGAAGAGTAGGAGGAGTATGCGGAATCTAATGGAAGAGTAGGAGAACTATGCGGAATCTACTGCAAGAGTAGGAGGACTATGTGGAATCTACTGGAAGAGTAGAAGGACTATATGAAATCTACTGGAAGAGTAAAAGGACTATGTGGAATCTACTGGAAGAGCAGGAGAACTATGTGGAATCTACTGCAAGAGTAGGAGGACTATGTGGAATATACTGGAAGAGTAGAAGGACTATATAAAATCTACTGGAAGAGTAGAAGGACTATGTGGAATCTACTGGAAGAGTAGAAGGACTATGTGGAATCTACTGGAAGAATAGGAGAACGAAGCGAAAACTACTGAAAGAGTAGAAGGACTATGTGGAATCTACTGGAAGACTAGAAGGACTATGTGGAATCTAATGGAAGAGTAGAAGGACTATATGAAATCTACTGGAAGAGTAGGAGGACTATGCGGAATCTAATGGAAGAGTAAAAGGACTATGTGGAATCTACTGAAAGAGTAGGAGGACTATGTGGAATCTACTGGAAGAGTAGAAGGACTATGTGGAATCTACTGGAAGAGCAGGAGAACTATGCGGAATCTACTGCAAGAGTAGGAGGACTATGTGGAATCTACTGGAAGAGTAGAAGGACTATATGAAATCTACTGGAAGAGTAGAAGGACTATGTGGAATCTACTGGAAGAGTAGAAGGACTATATGAAATCTACTGGAAGAGTAGAAGGACTATTTGGAATCTAATGGAAGAGTAGAAGGACTATATGAAATCTACTGGAAGAGTAGAAGGACTATGTGGAATCTAATGGAAGAATAGGAGGACTATGTGGAATCTACTGGAAGAGTAGAAGGACTATATGAAATCTACTGGAAGAGTAGAAGGACTATATGAAATCTACTGGAAGAGTAAAAGGACTATGTGGAATCTACTGGAAGAGCAGGAGAACTATGCGGAATCTACTGGAAGAATAGGAGAACTATGCGGAAACTACTGGAAGAGTAAAAGGACTATGTGGAATCTAGTGGAAGACTAGAAGGACTATGTGGAATCTAATGGAAGAGTAGAAGGACTATATGAAATCTACTGGAAGAGTAGAAGGACTATGTGGAATCTACTGGAAGAGTAGAAGGACTATATGAAATCTACTGGAAGAGTAGAAGGACTATATGAAATCTACTGGATGAGTAAAAGGACTATGTGGAATCTACTGGAAGAGTAGAAGGACAATATGAAATCTACTGGAAGAATAGGAGAACGAAGCGGAAACTACTGGAAGAATAGGATAACGAAGCGGAAACTACTGGAAGAGTAGAAGGACTATGTGGAATCTACTGGAAGAGTAGGAGGACTATGTGGAATCTACTGGAAGAGTAGAAGGACTATATGAAATCTACTGGAAGAGTAGGAGGACTATGTGGAATCTACTGGAAGAGTAGAAGGACTATATGAAATCTACTGGAAGAGTAGAAGGACTATGTGGAATCTACTGGAAGAGTAGAAGGACTATATGAAATCTACTGGAAGAGTAGAAGGACTATTTGGAATCTAATGGAAGAGTAGAAGGACTATATGAAATCTACTGGAAGAGTAGAAGGACTATGTGGAATCTAATGGAAGAATAGGAGGACTATGTGGAATCTACTGGAAGAGTAGAAGGACTATATGAAATCTACTGGAAGAGTAGAAGGACTATATGAAATCTACTGGAAGAGTAAAAGGACTATGTGGAATCTACTGGAAGAGCAGGAGAACTATGCGGAATCTACTGCAAGAGAAGGAGGACTAAGTGGAATCTACTGGAAGAGTAGAAGGACTATGTGGAATCTACTGGAAGAATAGGAGAACTATGCGGAAACTACTGGAAGAGTAAAAGGACTATGTGGAATCTAGTGGAAGACTAGAAGGACTATGTGGAATCTAATGGAAGAGTAGAAGGACTATATGAAATCTACTGGAAGAGTAGAAGGACTATGTGGAATCTACTGGAAGAGTAGAAGGACTATATGAAATCTACTGGAAGAGTAGAAGGACTATATGAAATCTACTGGATGAGTAAAAGGACTATGTGGAATCTACTGGAAGAGTAGAAGGACAATATGAAATCTACTGGAAGAATAGGAGAACGAAGCGGAAACTACTGGAAGAATAGGATAACGAAGCGGAAACTACTGGAAGAGTAGAAGGACTATGTGGAATCTACTGGAAGAGTAGGAGGACTATGTGGAATCTACTGGAAGAGTAGAAGGACTATATGAAATCTACTGGAAGAGTAAAAGGACTATGTGGAATCTACTGGAAGAGCAGGAGAACTATGCGGAATCTACTGCAAGAGTAGGAGGACTATGTGGTATCTACTGGAAGAGTAGAAGGACTATATGAAATCTACTGGAAGAGTAGAAGGACTATGTGGAATCTACTGGAAGACTAGAAGGACTATGTGGAATCTAATGGAAGAGTAGAAGGACTATATGAAATCTACTGGAAGAGTAGGAGGACTATGCGGAATCTAATGGAAGAGTAAAAGGACTATGTGGAATCTACTGAAAGAGTAGGAGGACTATGTGGAATCTACTGGAAGAGTAGAAGGACTATGTGGAATCTACTGGAAGAGCAGGAGAACTATGCGGAAACTACTGGAAGAGTAAAAGGACTATGTGGAATCTAGTGGAAGACTAGAAGGACTATGTGGAATCTAATGGAAGAGTAGAAGGACTATATGAAATCTACTGGAAGAGTAGAAGGACTATGTGGAATCTACTGGAAGAGTAGAAGGACTATATGAAATCTACTGGAAGAGTAGAAGGACTATATGAAATCTACTGGATGAGTAAAAGGACTATGTGGAATCTACTGGAAGAGTAGAAGGACAATATGAAATCTACTGGAAGAATAGGAGAACGAAGCGGAAACTACTGGAAGAATAGGATAACGAAGCGGAAACTACTGGAAGAGTAGAAGGACTATGTGGAATCTACTGGAAGAGTAGGAGGACTATGTGGAATCTACTGGAAGAGTAGAAGGACTATATGAAATCTACTGGAAGAGTAAAAGGACTATGTGGAATCTACTGGAAGAGCAGGAGAACTATGCGGAATCTACTGCAAGAGTAGGAGGACTATGTGGTATCTACTGGAAGAGTAGAAGGACTATATGAAATCTACTGGAAGAGTAGAAGGACTATGTGGAATCTAATGGAAGAGTAGAAGGACTATATGAAATCTACTGGAAGAGTAGGAGGACTATGCGGAATCTAATGGATGAGTAGGAGAACTATGCGGAATCTACTGAAAGAGTAGGAGGACTATGTGGAATCTACTGGAAGAGTAGAAGGACTATATGAAATCTACTGGAAGAGTAAAAGGACTATGTGGAATCTACTGCAAGAGTAGGAGGACTATGTGGTATCTACTGGAAGAGTAGAAGGACTATATGAAATCTACTGGAAGAGTAGAAGGACTATGTGGAATCTACTGGAAGAATAGGAGGACTATGTGGAATCTACTGGAAGAGTAGGAGGACTATGCGGAAACTACTGGAAGAGTAAAAGGACTATGTGGAATCTACTGGAAGAGTAGAAGGACTATGTGGAATCTACTGGAAGAGTAGAAGGACTATATGAAATCTACTGGAAGAGTAGAAGGACTATGTGGAATCTACTGGAAGAGTAGAAGGACTATGTGGAATCTACTGGAAGAATAGGAGAACGATGCGGAAACTACTGGAAGAGTAAAAGGACTATGTGGAATCTACTGGAAGACTAGAAGGATTATGTGGAATCTAATGGAAGAGTAGAAGGACTATATGAAATCTACTGGAAGAGTAGAAGGACTATGTGGAATCTACTGGAAGAGTAGAAGGACTATATGAAATCTACTGGAAGAGTAGAAGGACTATGTGGAATCTAATGGAAGAGTAGAAGGACTATATGAAATCTACTGGAAGAGTAGAAGGACTATATGAAATCTACTGTAAGAGTAGAAGGACTATGTGGAATCTACTGGAAGAATAGGAGGACTATGCGGAATCTACTGGAAGAGTAGGAGGACTATGCGGAAACTACTGGAAGAGTAAAAGGACTATGTGGAATCTACTGGATGAGTAGAAGGACTATGTGGAATCTAATGGAAGAGTAGAAGGACTATATGAAATCTACTGGAAGAGTAGAAGGACTATGTGGAATCTACTGGAAGAATAGGAGGACTATGCGGAATCTACTGGAAGAGTAGGAGGACTATGCGGAAACTACTGGAAGAGTAAAAGGACTATGTGGAATCTACTGGAAGAGTAGAAGGACTATGTGGAATCTACTGGAAGAGTAGAAGGACTATATGAAATCTACTGGAAGAGTAGAAGGACTATGTGGAATCTACTGGAAGAGTAGAAGGACTATGTGGAATCTACTGGAAGAATAGGAGAACGATGCGGAAACAACTGGAAGAGTAAAAGGACTATGTGGAATCTACTGGAAGACTAGAAGGACTATGTGGAATCTAAAGGAAGAGTAGAAGGACTATATGATATTTACTGGAAGAGTAGAAGGACTATATGAAATCTACTGGAAGAGTAGGAGGACTATGCGGAATCTACTGGAAGAGTAGAAGGACTATATGAAATCTACTGGAAGAATAGGAGAACGATGCGGAAACTACTGGAAGAGTAAAAGGACTATGTGGAATCTACTGGAAGACTAGAAGGACTATGTGGAATCTAAAGGAAGAGTAGAAGGACTATATGAAATCTACTGGAAGAGTAGAAGGACTATGTGGAATCTACTGGAAGAGTAGAAGGACTATATGAAATCTACTGGAAGAGTAGAAGGACTATGTGGAATCTAATGGAAGAGTAGAAGGACTATATGAAATCTACTGGAAGAGTAGGAGGACTATGCGGAATCTACTGGAAGAGTAGAAAGACTATGTGGAATCTAATGGAAGAGTAGGAGATCTATGCTGAATCTACTGGAAGAGTAGGAGGACTATGTCGAATCTACTGGAAGAGTTGGAGAACTATGCGGAATCTACTGGAAGAGTAGAAGGACTGTATGAAATCTACTGGAAGAGTAAAGGGACTATGTGGAATCTACTGGAAGAGTAGGAGAACTATGCGGAATCTACTGGATGAGTAGGAGGACTATGCGGAATCTACTGGAAGAATAGGAGAACGATGCGGAAACTACTGGAAGAGTAGAAGGACTATGTGGAATCTACTGGAAGAGTAGAAGGACTATGTGGAATCTACTGGAAGAGTGGAAGGACTATGTGGAATCTACTGGAAGAGTAGAAGGACTATATGAAATCTACTGGAAGAGTAGGAGGACTATGCGGAATCTACTGGAAGAGTAGAAAGACTATGTGGAATCTAATGGAAGAGTAGGAGATCTATGCTGAATCTACTGGAAGAGTAGAATGACTATGTGGATTCTACTGGAAGCAAATGAGAACTGTAAGGGACAATCAGGGACTTGGGAGTACTCCTGGATGAGGGCCTGTCATTGGAGGAGCACGTCAACGCCCTCTGCAGGTCCTGCTTCTACCAGTTACGTCAGATCAGGGTCATACGGCGCCACCTGTCAATGGACGCCACTGCGACTCGGGTATACTCATTTGTGCTCAAAGGACTGGATTACTGCAACGCCATCCTCGTCGGTTTGACAAAAAACCGTATGCACCAGCTGCAGTACGTCCTAAATTGTGCCGCCAGAGTTGTTGCTAGACTTCCAAAGTTCTCGCACATCTCGACTTATATGAGGGACACGATACACTGGTTGCCGGTGGAGGACAAAGTCGTCTTCAAGATTGACCTCATGGTGCGTTCGTCGCTGGTGCCGCCCCGGCTTACATGTGCGACATGTGTATTCCAGTTGCCAGCCAGTCAGTCCCTGCGTTCTGCGTCTCAGGGCACCTGGTGG
>OY365816.1:10847857-10987857 GCA_959347315.1 Bimastos eiseni | reverse complement strand
AGTCCTCTGGCGTCAACCTTCTCACCACAGTGACCCAGATGAGGCTCACATAGCTTTGTTCCGAGTCGAATTCCAACTGCGATCCTTATGACTTCGTCTGACAATCGGAGACCCAATGCAGTAACTGGAGGAGCAAGCAACCATTTCCACGCGTGTGGTGATCGAGAGGCCAGGAGACGTGCCAGGTCGATTGAATTGTTTACGGACGCAAACAGAGTTGTCCATGCTTTACTTGTCCATCGGCTGTCCCATTCTTTTTGGCGATGAGCGGCCGATCCTGCTGGTGGTTCTGTACCCGTTTGTATTATCCAAGCCTTTAACGCAGCATTTATTACTTCGTCGTATGTTTTATTATTATTATTATTATTATTACTATTATTATTATTATTATTATTATTATTATTATTATTATTATTATTATTATTATTATTATTATTATTAACAATATTTTTTATTTGCCCTGAGGTAGTTCGTTCCCCAGGGGCTTAGAAATTATTTCCTATTCATCATCTTCATCATCATCTTCTCCTCCTCCTCCTCCTGCTCCTTTTCCCCTCTTCTTCTTCTTATTATTATTATTTATATTTTTGTTATTATTGTTATTACTATTATTATTATTATTATTATTATTATTATTATTAACGATATTATTATTATTATTTTTGTTGTTATTATTATTATTATTATTATGCTAAGCAATCGCTTGGAGTTTCAAATTATTATTATTATTATTATGTTATCGCCCATGATGAGCTAAGTGAGTGTTGGCAATGTCCCGAAGAGACAGGCTGCGTTCCCACGCTGAAGGACAACTGAGATACGTTGGAACAGAAATGACGTCTCCATTGGATCGTGGGTTGCAGCACTCGTTCGACTACCCAACTCTGAGATGAACTGCAGTCCTTCACTGCTCCAAGCGCCGCCGGATTCCAAGGAGAGGGCTACGAAGTCGTGGGTGTTGGTTATGGTGGAATACTTGGCCCTCTTCGTCTTAGCTGCGCGTTCGGCTGCTTCGCCAGCTCTGATAGATGTGTCGACAAGATGTGACTTGGCGTAGGTGTCGGGCACTGTCACATCCCATACCAGACATCGACCACGTGTCCAAGGAATGAGCGTGACGCCGTCCGGTCGCTTTCCATCTTCTCTTAGCAAGCCGAGAGGTTCCTTTTGCGCTGGAATCTTCGCCCTGCCAAGAGCTCTCCAGATGACATCGTTCAACATGCTATGTCGTTGATGTTTTCCACTGCCTCTTCTACAAATTAGTCCATGGAGCCCTTTTGCGTCGACGCTCTCTTGACATTGGTGACACAAATGTGGCTCGCAGAGCGTCGTTCCTAGCCTCAACCCGGCTGCCAGTCGTACATCCTCATTTGAGAGGCGCAGGCCTAGGGCAGTCACAGGGGGCGCTAGCATCCAGTCTCCAGAATGAGGTGCTCGTGAGGCCAGCAGGCGAGCACGGTCGCATGGATTGTTATTGGAATCCAGCAGACCTTTCCATGCCTTGTCTGTGAATCGGAGGTCCCATTCTTTCTGGCGATGACTCGCTGCTCCTGTTGGTGGTTCTACATCTGTCAGGGTCTTCCAAGCGTTGAGTGCTGAACTCGCAAGTTCATATGGTTCCTCAGCAGACTCTGTTGGTAGGATGCATGCCTGGAGTTCGCTTGTACTAGCAGCAGAAGCCAGAAAGGCAGAAAGTGCCAGCGTAGATGAACAACGAACTCCCAGACCACCATCTCTCACCGGCAAAGAAGCCTGGAGCCAGCGGTCATTGTCAAGGTCCACATTTAAAATGGTTATTATTATTATTATTATTATTATGTCACATATAGTGTTATTATTCATCATTGGCATTGCCAACGGATCTGTCATCAGGCTATCTGGGTCGCCGCTTGTCAGTGGATTGTAATCTTGACATAGTGCCCTGAAAAGCCACCGCATTGAAAAGTTGGATCACTGACTACAAGTTCTGGAAAAGGAAGTTTGTCTCTCGGGTGTCACCGGTAGTTGTCGAAAGTCGGCGTCCAGTCTCAGACAGAAAGGCGAGACCCTCACTATTGAGGGGACCGAAGGTTTCTATAGCGATTGGAAGAAAAGTGTATTTCTTCTCTAGCTCAGAATATTTTGTGTGTTTCCTTGTGGCTGCTGTCTCCGCCGCTCCTCCAGCTGTGGAAGCTGTCTCGGGGATATAAGAAGCGGCCACTGTGTCCACCACCGTCGCGTCCCAAAGTGAGGCCCGCCCCCCAATCCTCGGTATCAGGGTCTGCCCGTCCGGTCTCTTTCCATCTAATCTAGAAAGACCTGACGGTTCCTTGACCGCTGGAATACCGGCTCTGTTGAGGCTGCGATGGATAAGGTCGTTGATATTACAGTGTCTTGCTTGACGGCCAAAACCCAATGAACCATGTGCGCCTCTAGCAGAGACGAAGGCGCCGCATGCGCAGGTGTGCGGCTCGCAGATGGCCACCCCTAATCGTAGGCCACCCTCACGGTATCGTCCTCCTCCTCCTTATTATTATTATTATTATTATTATTATTATTATTATTATTATAATTATTATCGTTATCATTATCATTATTAGTAATTCGAGCTAATACATTATTATTGCAGCCTGTATGTGATATTTTCAACCTAATAAGACGTCATTATTGTGATACGTGTTCTATTGTCACGGGATGACATCCGTCATTTCTTCCAAGCAGAGCTAACAGCTTCTTCAGAGTCTAATCCTAGTTTTATTTGTAGTATGCGTGGTCCGGGAAGCTTCCGCGGCCGAAACTTCGACCTCTCAAGGCATGGCATAATTACTTCTGCGGCCGAAGATTCTTCGCGTATTTCTATAAACGACACTAATCCTAACCCTGGCCCTAACCTAACCTCATGACTCCTAACCTGACCCTAACCGGCCATCACGACGAGTAATAAACATTTAAGTGGTTTTAGCAGCGGTCTTCGTCCGTCAAATGCTGTACGTGTTCGGCCGTAGAAGTAGAATATTCGTTGGTATAGCGACCGAACTTTCTGCCGCAAAAGATTTATCCCTATAGTATACGCTATGACGCTGGTGTGAACATTGATGCTGGCCTTTATGTGCGAGTATTTACACGGCCATTAACAGACACCTAACTCTAACTAAACACAAACGAGCCATCACATCTTTATAATAGATCAGGGCTATTCAATTAGATTTAGTCAAGGGCCAAACTAGAGAAATCTGGAGATGGTGGCGGGCCAGAGGCTCAAGGAGGGGTTTGGGGAGGGGGGCTGCTGAGGGTTTGGGGAGGGGTTTGGGGAGGGGGGCTGCTGAGGGTTTGGGGAGGGGTTTGGGGAGGGGGGCTGCTGAGGGTTTGGGGAGGGGGGCTGCCGAGGGTTTGGGGAGGGGTTTGGGGAGGGGGGCTGCTGAGGGTTTGGGGAGGGGTTTGGGGAGGGGGGCTGCTGAGGGTTTGGGGAGGGGTTTGGGGAGGGGGGCTGCTGAGGGTTTGGGGAGGGGGGCTGCTGAGGGTTTGGGGAGGGGTTTGGGGAGGGGGGCTGCTGAGGGTTTGGGGAGGGGGGCTGCTGAGGGTTTGGGGAGGGGGGCTGCTGAGGGTTTGGGGAGGGGGGCTGCTGAGGGTTTGGGGAGGGGGGCTGCTGAGGGTTTGGGGAGGGGGGCTGCTGAGGGTTTGGGGAGGGGGGCTGCTGAGCACCCTCCAGTAAAAATTTTTAAATGATACATTTGCAAAATATATAATATAATTCAAATAATTATAATAATAATAATTCAAAAACATAGATTTAAAAAAAAAATCCTTAAAATTTTAAAATTTTGGCATAGGTCCGCGGGCCAGTTGTTAGGCCTTCGCGGGCCAGATTTGGCCCGCGGGCCGCTAATTGAATAGCCCTGTAATAGATGATAGCGAATGCATGCAGGGAGGATCTTCAAAGTCATGGCATATTCAGATCCTATGTATCAGTCAGGAGTCGTAAATGCTGTCGTTGACAAACGAAGCGATCCTATTCCAGGAACCGAAATGTCATTCATCTCTCCTGTAATTCCGAAAAGCTATTAGGATTATGAGAGGAAACCCCTTTTCTCAAGGAATATATAGGGTGACACAAAAGTTCGTTCACAGTTTTCAAACTTTAATTTCTCGTTCAAAATGATTCCGATCTCTTAGAAATTTTTCAAGCGTATGCAAGACTCAAATCTATCATGACTCTAAAACATTTAAGCCGAACGTATGTTAAATGACATAACAGTGAACACAGCGGCGCGCGTGGGGCATTTCCAGCTCGTACCTGGATATGACGTAACAATTATTCACGCCGCTTAATTGAGTAAAAGTAGGAGCATCGACACTGGATTGTGGAAGACTGGTCTAACGCTGTGTTCGCCGATTAGTGGCCGTTCAAGGTGTTTTATGTACTGAATCCATTAAATGATACAGTTTTCAGTTCACAGGAGGAGAACGTTCGTTCTGCTCCACAATTGAAGTTTAGTCCGTCGGTGATGGTGTGGGGGGTGGAATGACAACCAGAGGCCTCACAAGCTGTCACTTTGTGCCAAATGGTACCAGTCTGAACTCGCAGTACTACATTACAAACATTCTCGAGCAATACGCGAAGCCAGCTTTCGAAGCCGAAAGATTAGCCACCAAAGATTTCTGGATCTCTCTGCTATAAAAATTTGTGGAGTATTTAGTCTCTCAGAGCTTTTAAAGATCCTGAGTTAAAGAACACTGATCAGCTCAGACGTCGCTTCCAACGTGCGTGGAGATCGATGGCAGTTGGGACACTTCAGTCGCTCATTCAGTCTTTGCCGTATAAAGTCGGGGCCGTCATTAAGCAGATTTAACGAAAATACGGTACGCTAATCGCCTACATCTGTAAGACCTATAGGCAACAATATTGTTTTACGGCCTACTAGGCCCAATATTTTGTTTACAGTGATATTATGATGAACAAATGTATAGCATGGAAGTCTTTTCCGGGAAACTAATCCTCTTCAAATTTTATAATATACAATGGCACCCACTGACCGGATCAAGGCCAAATTTGTGCCAGTATCTTTTATTTGACTTGCGTATGCAAAGACAAAATATCAGAAAAAATATGAATCCCTTACTGAGAAAATGCATTTTGAAAACGGTGAACAAACTTTTGTGTCACCCTGTACAATAGGCAGGTCGTTCGAGTAAGCGAAATTTAGATCCATGGAACACGTTTTAAGGCGTCTTTCCGCGAATTTGATAATAATTACGAAGTGGATATGGTGGCAGTAATAATGATTCTATGCCTCGTGTAGGCTACAAGAGGCAGGTTGAGGATGGATATTCATATATCTTCAATCATTCACGTGATACGCCAAACATAATGTATGAATATAAATATATGAAAAAGCCTATAATGCTATCTAATATGTAATATATAGGTCTATAATTTAATTATATTTAGGCATGAAATATTAATAGAAGCATATAATACACATGCTGCTGATAATGAGTTCTCTGTCCGAGAGCAGGGTCATTAGTTATTTAATTGCGATCCGTTAATGAGATATAGTGAGGTTGCTTTTCGTTGCCTTCCTCACAGACAATATTATTTTCGGAGAATGATCTAACATATGTTTTGCCTTTTCTTGTTTGCCTCTTGATGTTCCTGGTTTTTGCGACGAATAAAGACATTTACATACATGCATCAATAACTGATTCGCCATCAAATTCAGAGGACATTTGCCCCTCCTTCAATAACGCCCGTGAGGATGGGGAGAGCGTCAAAGCCCCCAATTCCTACAATTCGGCGACGGATGAGGTTGCTGACATATTAGCGTGTTTAATTATTTCATAAATCATAAGCCTATATACCGTATTTTAGCGTATTTACTTAGCGTCGTAAACGTAATTCATTTTCCAGTGGATGTGATGAGATGTTCATGCTTTATTTGATGCTGAATGTGATGAAAAGATTCATACCTACATATAAGTAGAACCTGGATGTGATGAAAATAATTCTGTTTAAACGGAAGCTGGATTGATGAAATGATTCACGTTTGTATGGAAGCTGAATGGGATGAAAAGAATCATGACCTGAGTAGAAACTGGATGCGAAGAAACTTGTTTGAATGGAAGCTGGATTGATGAAAAGTGTCAAGGCGCCGAATTGTCCTGTCGTCGAATTGTCTGCGCCGAATTGTCCGGTCACCGTAATAACAGCAGACGTATGCCAATAGGTTATTATAAACAAATTACTCCATCATCCCTTGTCTTGCTTAATTATTTGACTGATTGGAGTAACTTACCTGTCAATTGTCTGAAGATGAACGGGATAAAAAAAAGGAACTGACTTTGCGTTGTTTACATTTACGGTTACTTCTACAAGAGTAGTTTCAGTGGGTCCTCGAGTGACGACATCCTTCTGTTAACCAACGTTCATTGCAGTTGTTCGCAATAAAAGCAAATGGCCTGGAGGACGGGTTCCACGCAGTCGGACGACCCAAGAAGCATCAATTGAACGGTAATTGAAAGCTCAAATTAGTCCAAGAGAAGACATCGCCACGCAGTAATGCTAAGATTTATACAGCGCCCTTATGCGCGCTTCAACAACCGTGGATATTTAGATTGAAATATATCTTGTTGCAATCTTAAAATCGTTTTGTATAGCGTAATATTTCTTGACTATTCAAACCATGCTCGTAGAGGCCTGAGTCAAAATATGCATTATTATACCTAGGAAGCCTGCTGCAAAGCATCGCCGTGTCTTACGGATCCTGGCAGTTGAGATGATTTTGTATTTTGTATTTTCAATCGACTACTCTAAATCTTAGTACACTCCTTACGTTTAAAGCCGGAGCTACATTGACGATAATTTGTAGTCCACTGCACTGAGAGGACTTTTTTTGTTCAGTGCACAATTAATTAGTACACCATGTTAAGAGGACCATATTTTTTCCAATATACTTTAGACAAGACTATAATAACCGTAGTCAGACGCATAGAGAACAACATGTATATTTTGCTACGCTATAAAGAGTAATGGACTGCGCTATCAAGAAGATTACATATATATAATTATATATATATATATCCCACAGAGCAGAGTTTAAAATAAGGCATCACCATAGTCCGCTGTATACAAAACACTAATTTTAGTTAATTCATAACGCAGAAAACTGTACCTCAATCCAGAGAGCAGAGACGACTATGTTGTAGTTAGAAAAATACTGTATCTTAGTCCGCTACAGAAAAGACTAATGATAGTTAATTCACTGCCCAACAGACTATAATTTAGTCCACGTTCGTCTGCATAGCAGTGGATGCAGCTGTCACCTGCAGCAATCTCAGCAGCAGCAGGTGCTCATTCCAGAACCCCCCGCTATGGAATCACGCGGATGCATCCAAGACGTGTCATCATCTCAGGGGTGCTATACACCCACTACACGTGATCGCTCCAGTGCGATGGCATTGCGTGGACGGGGACGGCTGCTGCTGCTGTCAGCCGCATCAATAGCATCGGCTGCTTGACATTCAGCCTCTGCAACAACCATGACCAGAAATAGATCGACGCCTCAAAGCAAGGTGACGGGCAAATTCCATTTAAGCTCACGTATAGGTGCAACATAATCATGAAGTTTTTCCATGCATGTACGACCTGCATATATCTATGTATATCTGCATATTTTTTCATGTGTTTGTGTATGCATTCATGTATTCAGATATCAGGTTATTTATATAACGTCATCTAATGTTCAATTACAATGCTGTGATCTCGCTATAGCTGAGTCACATAACTGCACAGAAAGATTAGTTTCAACCACAGATCACACATGAATATTAACACATTAGTAAATGTGGATCGGATCTACGTACATTTCCTAGGTACACATGTGGGTTGCCGGGCATGCATGTGAATAGCACAGATTTGAGTAATCCTAACTCATGGGGCCATTTGATTATTAGTTAAACACACGCTTTAGATGTGTTACCCACGAAACTATATATATATATATATATGCATGGCTTTTGCATGCATGCACATTTGCATAATGGCCACATACAATATTCATACTACGTACATTAATGTAATCTATATAAATAAAGACAAGATTCTATGTGTGTGTGTGTCTCTGTCCGGCTATGCATTTGCACAGTTTTAGAGCTATTGACTTGAAACCATCGCCGTTGGCTCGGGGAACACCTGGAACAACCAGTGGAGATGTTGATGTGTACCGCAGGGATCAATAAAAGAATTGATTTATTAATTCATGTAACTCGACTTCTCAGAACGGGATCTTGCTGAACGTGTCACGTGCGCATGATTCCATAAGCCATTTCTATTTGTTGTAGCAACTTGCATTGTTGATTGTACATAATTGGATACTGTCGCCATTGCCATTAGTTATGGGTGCAACAGAACTCCCTGTATATTTAATGGTCTGATCATCCAATGGTCTGGTATGGGTGCGTCGAAATATTTCTCTAGCTTTTCTGGTTTTAAACTTTTCCATAGTATAAGCAGACTACTCAAGTATGCTGATGATTGTAATAATTATGCTGATCTGAAGCTTCAGCTATTGTCACTACTGACTCTCAGCTTGTCCATCTGCAGTCACAAGCCAGATTATCTCTGCCATTGATTCTATTAGATTGCTTCGTTTTCAATCTTTTTTATTATAAATATTCGTTTATTGCTAAATATGGAATGTCACACCGCAAACCATTACAACGTGTTAGTTGTTCAGTACCATTGTCTAATCTCACTCTCGGAGATTTCACTTCGCCTAAATTTTATTTTTTTATTCAACTTTAGCTCACAGATTCATGTTCAACAATCGCAATTTTGCAGATAAACACCATAGACTTATCAAAAATAAAACGATACATCAGACTATGAAAAAATTTCGATTGTTTAGTGTAATAAAACCTTAGAGGCAGTTGATGGATTAGCTCCTCCATTTTCTTCTATAATGATGCCTTGTGGAGAGGGATCGACAATCTTACAGAATTCCAGAGTACAAGAATGAAGTTCATAATGTTGTTAATATGTTGCACAGGAAAAAACTGACGACTCGTGAATTTAAACGATCGCACATCCAACTACGTCTAGATGTTTGCCAGAATAATATACGACATAATTTAGGTAATTCTTATGCTTTAACTAGCAATGACAATTTTGAATTATGTCAAGATCTGAAACATCCCAAAATTCGTTACTCAAGCTTTGAGGTTAGAGGTAGAGCTACGGGTTGAACCCTCCTCCGACAACTTAAGGTAAAGAAACATTGCCTTCTATGAGCTCTTTACCAAGTACAAAGAGTTAGCTAGATCGTCCAATATCTACGAGTTTTATCGCCGATGCTTCTGACCAAGGAAAGCCAGACTGTCATAGACATCCATTCGTTACATAGACTCTCATACGATCCCATCGGCTTAACAGTGACCGTTCTTCATTCCTGAAACATTTCTTGAGGCATCGTATAATTCAATTCACGTCCCTTTCGAGAGTTGGCCAGTTGACAGACGACTTAGTATGAAGGCATCGATAGTAGTAGCTCACTGAGGTGCAACATATTTTTATGCATAGCCTACCTCAATGCATTAGCTGTATTAAGCGAAAAATAATTTATGTTTATGACGTCATTTGTTGCATAGTAATACAGTTCAATTGAGACGTCGGTTAACTCTGAATTGCTTGTCAAATTCTTCAGTTGAAGTATATTGTTGACGTCACAGTGAAGTATCAAAGCGACGTCACTGTAAGTTACATGCATGTTCTATCTATCAAAGCGACGTCACTATAAGTTACATGCATGTTCTATCAAAGTGACGTCACTATAAGTTACATGCATGTTCTATCAAAGTGACGTAATTGTAGGTTGTAATTATGCGTGTTCTTCTGCGGGTACAGAAAACTGGAGTTCTAGACTGTTCGCGAGCATACTTGTCAACGCTTTTGTCAAGTTCATAGTCCTAGTATAGTACGGAATTTATCTCATAAGGCGAATGAATATTTAGATTTGAACGGGGTCGACATGTAATGTAGGCTGTTATCTTTCATTTAGACGCGCTATCGTTACGTTACTCAGCAGTATAAGTATCCTGGAAGTTCATTACCTTGCAAACAATCGACTCTTAAGTGAGTAACGTAGACAGAGTGTTCCGTCTTCTCCGCGAAACGAAACAGCCAAACTGGAGCAGAGTTCGTCTGACGGCCAAGCTCTAAAATTGGAGAAAGTTTTGGCCAAGGGAGCTTAACTCAAGGACTCAACTGTTGGTAATGAACTCAGAGTTGAACAGACTTCGTCACCTCCGCAAATCGAAACACCGGAAGAACATCCACACAAAGAGGTCGGCGAGCCAGAACCTCCTCAAATCGCCACTCCTTCGAATGATCAGCCTGGCGCTGTTTTGAGAAACGCTCAGGGAAACGCTTCTCCATCGCCTTCTCCATCGCTCGAGAGCAGTCAGGATTTGCTGGCGTTGTCACAGCTCAGGTCCTTGGGACCTCTGAATTTCTTGTACTATGAAGCTCATGGTCCGGCTCATGCTTTGGAGCTAGCAGGCTATGGTTGGTCAGACACGCGAGGCAGTGGCAGCGGGAGAGGCAAAGCGAAGGGGAAAAGGAAGAAATGAGAGTATAATATTATGTTCGCTTTGTTTCAGCATTCATCAGCTTCTTTATTGCGCCAAATTGACTGAAACAATCGATACTAAATGAAAGAACAGAATGGTTTGATGTCTCAAGAAAAACACAACTAAAATTATTTTAGAATATTGTAACTCTTGCGTAATAAATTAACGGAGATTTAAGCCCCTAGTTGAGTTATATTATTGAGATGAGAAATATTGCAACTAAGATTTTCATACTTTGATGATATTAGCAAAGTACAGACTATACAAAACCTCATGCTCTCTATTAGCAAAGACAAAATGATTAGTGTTACAAAACCGTTGCACCGTCTAACTGTCAGATCAACATCGGAAAACTATTGGGAGAACAAGATCTTGGTATAATTCTGATGAGTTGTTGTGAGTCTTGTGAATGTGGGGCGCAAGGATTGATTAGGACAATGAATCGCCTGTTGAGAATCGTTGCAATCCAGTTTATTGATTAATAAATTCAAAGTTGTCTTTAAAGAGGAGTTATTTCAATGAATTAACTATAAATGATGTTTATTTATGATTTGTTGATCACTATCATTTAGCTTAAATTAGACCAACATCAGCCACCGCTGCGAATAAATCGCAGACCATTGTGTATCTCTTTCCCATTCGCAGCTTCATAAGTTTCTTCCCTTCTCCTCCTCTCCCTCCTCTCCTTCTCCTCTCCTTCTGCTCCTCTCCTGCTTTTCTTCCTACTGCTTCCCCTCTAACCGTCAGCTTGTAACTGTGTTACCGCTTTGCACGAATCCATTTACCTAGTGTATTTAGCACCTAAAGCATATCAACGCTTTCCCACGCAAATGGTGTTGTTGAATTGATTGGGTCGTCCAATGCAATGCGTGAATTTTTCTGAGATTTGTTCTAGTACGATATTCGGGATTTCATTTTAACAGCTGAATTCTTAGGACTTCTTATTGGTTCAAGTATAGATTGGAAAGAACTGAATCGACTTGAATCGACTTGAATCGATTTGAACCGATTTCAATCGATTCGGTTGACCAACCGATTTGAACCGGCTTGAACCGGTTTGAATTGGTTTGAATCGGTTAAAACTGGTTACAATTTGTTTGAACCGGTTAGAGCGGGTTTTATCTGGTTCTGACTGGTTCTGTCCAGTTCTATCCGGTTCTAGCCGGTTCTAACCAGTTAGAACCGGTCAGCACCGGTTAAAACCGGTTAGAACCGGCTTGAGCCGGTTCTGAACGGCTAGAAGTAGTTAGAACCGGTTGGAACTGGTTCAAACCGGTTCAGACCGGTTAGAATCGACAAGCGCAGACACAGACGCTATAGACCTTTATTTAGCCTTGCGCAGGGCCGATGTGATTGGCAGCTAGCAGACACCGCTGTCTAAATTCTCTAAAGTGAATCAGAAATCGCTAAAACCGATCCAGTGCGAGGGTGTTGCCCGCACTTCACCAATAGTAGATGGCACAGAGAGTGTGGATGAGATGTACATGTACATGAACATGTATGTTCAAAAGTTGTGAATTGCGTCTAGACAAGCACATAGACCTAGTCTGCAACAGGACTTTCATGCTCTATAGGAGTTTTCGTGGTCCATGGTCTCTTTGGAGTGGTCCGCTCTTGATGTCGAGCTCGATAATTATTACATTACACATCCTCTGCATGGAAAGATTTATCAATGCCAATAGGCTTATATCTCTTCACATCTATTCTTACAAACCCCCGACACATTCTAGGAAGTTAACAGCTGCGCCGACGTACTCATCATAGGTTCGTTTCCGTCCGAATGGTCTGACCCGCTGAGGATTCATTATCAGGATCTTACTTAAGCGTTTGAATATTCGCTCGTGAGATTTAGTTCGTCGCACTAACTCAACTTATCTGCTTATAAGCTCTTGTTATGTGTAAAGTGCTCTGTTAAATGTTTGGTCGTATACGTGCCATGCGATTACAGGCATTGGATTTTAAAGATATACTGATATACTTACATTAATTAATCAATAAATGATCACACATGCGTTCATAATATATGCAATTATACACAGTAATAATAATAATAATAATAATAATAGTAATAATAATAATAATAATAATAGTAATAATAATAATATTAATATCGACTACCGTACATCGTTAAAACGCCGTAGCGTTCAAAGGAACTTTCGTCGTTCAGGAGATCGATTAATAAGGCCATTCCAGACAACCAATATATTAAGTTGATTTTATAATCCCTGAGGGATCATATGTACCTCGGGAAGTAAATAAATAAATAATAATATACGCAAGCACAAATAAATAATGTAAATAAATAACGTAAACGCGGCCCTAACCACTGCAAAGGCTCCGTACAACCTAAAACGAAAAATAATTACATGCATGTAGCCTATATATACATGTACATGTATGCATACATACGTAGACAATTATACATACATTCATACATGTGCATGCCTTCGTGTATGTACGCATACTTGCATATATACATTCAGAATAATATGCAAGTGCCCAATCATGCATGATAACATCTATAGTCAGCGTTGTAGCTTCTTTTATAAATTTCTTAGCATACTCTGCACTGTTTTGCTAACTGTTTTAATACTTGTTGAAATGACGTATCCTATCATGTATTCTAACGTAGAGAACGTCTCTGAGTAGATTTCTTGAAGATTCGCTATTTCAAGTTTTATTGATTCACTCATTCCCGGAGTCATCCAATTTCAAATGAATTATCTTAGGGATTCTTAACAAATTGCTTCATCTATCGGTGTAAATCTTTTGTTATTTTAAGGTAATTGAACACTTTTAGACACCAATCTGTTACAACAGCAATAAACTTCTCTTAGGAGTTTATGAACACTGCAAGCGTGCACGATTGAATGTTATCCAACAGGAGCAAGCAATTGTGCTTAATTTTTAGAAATATTAATCTGCAAACTCATTTGTCTTCAAGAGACGATGGCAAATAATGCTCTTTGTAAACAGATCTCATAACATTGTACATGATGCAGAACTCACGAAAACTCCTCGACCAATGCGCTATAATTCAATCATCATTGATGACATCATAAAATCAGAAGCAAAACTAGAACGGTTTATCATGTTGATCAAGTTGCACCGCAATTTAAGCAACGTAGGCCCTATTATGATTTAGATACGCGTATATCGAACAGGCTTCACCAAAACCCAAGTTTGAAACGAAAAACCAACTGCAGAGGGTTGCCCTTACTCTGTGGAAGATATGATATAATATCCTTAAGGAACACGACATCTTAAAGGTGTGAGTAAATAAAAGGTGTGGGAAACCTCTTCGATAGATAATAATTATAGCTAATCAAACATGAACAAACAGATGCAGCTTCGCCAGGTTCAGCAGATCCAACGGTTCAGCTCACAGATCCTTAAACTCACACGTAAAAGTCAATGTCTTTGATGACTATATAAATATACATATTAATATATATATATATATATATGGAGACAATAGCGCTCTTCTTATATTATATAGCCCTGCTATATGCAAGAGAAACATATGCATAAATCAAAGTAACTATGTCAACAGTCTTTGAAGTCTTATTTCTCGGCCTTTAGTATATAATTTGGAGGCCAATTAATTTTCTATGAGACATAAAGCTTGAATCAAGAAAATATTTGAGCGATAGTTAATCGACAAAAATACAGCAGTTGACTAACATTTTTATTAAGGTTTGCCTGCCTCATAGGCTATACGGCGACAGAAAAGACTGGTTAATATCAACTGACTTAATTGAAGTTAGGTTAAATTAATTCTCCTGTGAGATCAATAAGTTGATCACAGATCAGACAAAGAAAGAATTACATCGTTCAGTTTCTCATAATAGTTCTAGACGTTTGAACACAGGAACACCTTTTCAAAAACCATATATCTTTGTCAGTCGAGGAAAGGCTCCATAGGACAAACTTGGCCTGTTATGATCACTTTAATAACTTAACAAAGAATGAAGATCAAGATCTTTTCAAATCAAAATTAGCCATTGTTTCAATTATGAATAAGTGAAACGGCAGTGGGTCAATTAGGTCAATTTGTACAACAATGGCCACTCAGTTGGTTAGTCATGGGGCCAATGATATGCTATTTATGAACCAGAAACTTCGAAATTTCAATCGCCTTCTTAAACTCCAAATTTCTTATTCAACAGCATAACGCTAAGCGCAGGGCAGCAGCTTATTCACGAGCGCTACGTCATATCAGATCCTGTCCAGAAATCGATGTCCAGCAGACTAAGTCTAGGATCCAGTCAAATTACCAAAGGAGAGAGATACGAGGCAGAGCCACTGCTAGGGTTGGCGTCATAGTGAACGTGAAAGAAATAGATCCATGGGACCTTCAAAGAAACTGGACAGGATTAGGAGAACTCTGGCTACGTTCTATATATCTGCGAGTGCCTGCCAGTGGGGCTTTTTCCTAATTGTTGAACTTTATTCATCTGTCGATGAACTTGTCGTTCCTACCGAGTTTCTAGCTCATCGTTTATACTACCGAAGAGATCCGTCTAAATGTTTAAAGACGCTATACAATTGTCTAAGCAAATAAACGCATTCAAACAATATTATCCGTACTGTAATAGTCCTAGATATGTGTGGGCGTGGTCCGGTTAAGTACTGCATGAGTGTAGTTTATACAGGTAAAAGGATATATAGAAAAGGCCCGAAGAACAAGAGTATAACTTCCAAACCGGTAGGTACCGTACATCGTTTGCCAATAATAATTTCATAGCCAATGTAGGCCTAAGGTTTGCAAGGAGCAAGGCAAAGAGGGATTTCCCGACGGAGCGAACAAGCCGAACAAGCCATGCGTTTGAATTGGTAGCATATTACTAAATAGGATGCCTGGGTACAACCTTCAAGTATCATGATGTTTCCAACCCAAATATTCCCGAAAAATTATTTCAATCCGTGCAAAAAACCGGCCAATTTGCATCCCCAGTAATGCCCAATATTGAGAAAATATTTGCCGGAAGTCCAACTAACTTATTCCCTCAAAATTGATTAGGAAAGGACAAAAATTAAACACACAGGCAGTCACGCAGTCACGCACACATACACTGAAAACGACAAACGCACAAACCGTAGGTTATAATCGTCCACAAGAATGCAGATTGCCAGCCGATGATACAATTACACAAACTTAATGAACGAATAAAAACTCACTCCTATTTACATCACCAGGTTATTTCTGATATATCAAATGAGAAGAGAATCACAAACTTCAGGTTAACTTAAGTCTTCGGGATCACCTCCATCATCTTCACATTAACTACGTGCACCAACAATGCATAGTCCTCGGCAAGCCCGCAGCTGCCAAAAAAAGTGCTCAGAAAAGCGTTCGCAATGCTGGAGAGGAGAAAATACCTGTGGAGGTCGCGAAAAGAAGAAAACTCCATATTAACGTTCACTATGTTTACGTTTGTGAAGATAAAAAACACTTCGGATCGGCGGAAAACAGATTCGCAGATGCGAAGAGAAGAGCTTCCGTGGTATAACCGTCACATCAGACGACAAAGAAGAAATGCGAAGGGTTGCTGGTTCAACTCCTATTAGTTCAACAACGGAACTAAATATTCATTCAACAAACAGCAATCGGAATATCAACCTCTCTTTCTCTCTCTCTCTCTCTCTCTCTCTCTCTCTCTCTCTCTATCACTCACTCACTCACTCACACCCTCTCTATCTCACTCTCTCTTTCTTTGTCTCACTATATGTTTGCCCTATGTCGTTCTTTCTCTCATTCTCTTTCTTTATCATATACCCCTCTCGTGCTCTCGCGCGCTCTCTCCTCTGTTTTTCTCTCTGTTTCTCTGTCTGTCTTTCTGTCTGTCTGTCTCTCTCTGTCTCTCTCTCTCACACACACACTCTCTCTTTCCCATTCTCTCTCTCTCTCTCTCTCTCTCTCTCTCTCTTTCTCTCTCATCCT
Source organism: Bimastos eiseni (assembly GCA_959347315.1). Classification (NCBI taxonomy): domain Eukaryota; kingdom Metazoa; phylum Annelida; class Clitellata; order Crassiclitellata; family Lumbricidae; genus Bimastos; species Bimastos eiseni. Next base: position 10,971,311 of record OY365816.1, on the reverse strand, counting down.
CTAACTCTTTCTTTTACTCCTTCTCTCTGTCGCTCTTTTACTCATTCTCATTTATCTCATTTTCTCAATCTCTCTGCCATCGCTCATTCTTTCTCATTCTCTGCCTTCTCCCAGTCTCTCTCTCTCTTTCTCTCTCTCAGTTGCTCTCTCTCTCTCTCTCTCTCTCTCTCGTGCTGTTGCGAACGGACACCACGAAAAAACTGTCGATGTCAACTTCAAAGGCCCAACTTCCGTTGCTTCTTCCATCTCTAAATTGCCAGCAACGCACAAAATAAGTCTCTCCCTGATGCAGATCCCCAAAATAGCTCGAGTCCAGCGGCCTCGCTACCGCCAACCTCAGCAACCAACAACTGCAACTGACGATGAAAGCGAGGCTGCGCCTAGAAGCCCTTGATGTAACAGTAGGACTCAAGCGACGACATGAGCACGTAGAAGACCCACAGTCCGAACAGGAGACCGGTGGTGGCGTATTTAAACCTGACCGGGCCTCCCAGCTCCCCGCGGACTGGAGGCAGGCGTCGCAGCAGCATCACCAGGATGCAGACGAAGGCGCAGCAGCAGAACATCGTGACGGTGAAGCCGAGGGAGCCTGCGTTGACGACGAATGGGGTTCCCTCTATGGCGTGGTAGATGGCGGCGATCGACCAGGCGATTCCGATCCCAAGGAAGACGTTCACGGCGTTGCTGCCCGTCACGTTACCTACTGAAGAATCAGCGTAACTGTCGTGGATGGCGGCCACCTTACTAGCAAAAGTATCTGAAATCAATGACAGCACGTCCGTCTGTATAGCACTGCATAGGTACTGCAATAGTACTGTAAGGATGCTGTAATGGTACTGCAAGGATGCTGTAATGGTACTTTAAGGATACTGTGATAGTACTTTAATAGTACTGTTATGGTACTATTTATAGCACTGCAATGATACTGCAATAGGACTATAATGGTACTGTATTACTAGTGTAAAGGTTCTGTTAATTGCATTGCAATGGTGCTGTAATGGAACTATGCGGGCATCGTAATGGTACATTAATGCATTGCGTCGCAAACTGTCTAATTACGCGGTCAGTTCCATTCGGACATACTTCGGACTACCCTTCTGACAACCCTTATGACTTGACGTAGCTCTCTTGAAAAAACTGGCTCTCTGTGCATGGCTTTAAAGTGGCGCTTCAGAAGTTTGGAGATTACGGTCCCGGTTAGCCTTCCGCGAACCTATGCTTTTTGACTGATGTCAAAATACATTAATGTGACGAGTTGTGTCATCCTACAAGGGCGTTAAATACAGACTTGTTGGATCGTTCTCGAAAGGAGCTATAGGAGCATAATGGAAGCGTTCTTGCACGCTTAAATCCCTGTTTGTCTCGAAGCAATCATTTTATCTCAGCGTATGTTAGAGGTCTGTAAACAGAGAATCTTCTCTGTCAACACCTTCTCCAAACGGTTAATGTTACGACCAAGGTATATCCTCTGTTACGGAACCAAACATCGTCTTAGTATTGGAGTTTTAATAAAACCTAGTGTTCTGGTTATCGTCTTACGTTCAGATTGATATACTGGTCCTCTGCTCTCGGTTACGCGGTGCACCCAGCGACCGAGACAGACGCCATAACTGAACGATTACCTACGAATAATATTTGGCTGAGTCTGTCTGGTTCTAAACGGCCGCAGAGAGCTCGAGAGATCGAATCGCAGAGGGTGGTAAATCACTCTTTCAAAAGCAATATCTGGTAATGGTCACTGCTGATGCGTATGGAACACAGCAATAGTTATCACCTCAAAACGTCTTAAGCGCAACTTGAAAGCTGAGCCAAGGGCACTAGTTCATCCGCGAGACAGAGGGGTTGTCAAAAGGGCAGTCTGAGTCCGGTTGCCAGAGGGTGAGAACTTGTGAAGTAATTAGGGATAGGGACCTTACTGTAGAATACGTTGCCTAATTCATTAAGTCGATCATCGCAAAAATGCACTTCATCCACCACAGCGTGCCACTTTTTTGTACCGACAAATTATATCCGGCCACAGCAATTGTCTGCTGGAACGAAACACCCTTAGAGTGGTAGGTGCATAGTGACTTTTGTTCACGGAGTTGCTAAGGGCGCTGTAAAACTAAATACATGTTGATCTGGCATACCCGCAATAGCGTTATAAAACTAAACGCATAATGACCTGGTAACCTGTGAATAGCGCTATAAAACTAGACAAACATTGTCCTGATAAACAAGTATATGGTACTATAAAACCGACTCCATACTGACCTGGTAAACCCGTTAAAGAGCTCTATAGAACAAAGCACATACTGACCTGGTATATCCGTGAAATAGCGCTATAAAACCAAGCCCATACTGACCTGGTATACTAGTTCCTAAGGCCACAAAGCTGAGAGCAGTGACTGCGTCCAAGAGACCGACAGTACACCCAAAGTGGGAGGCAATGTCACCGATAACGGCCGTCAGCAACCCAATGATACAGATGGACACACAAAAGGCCGCCCAGCCTCCCAGGTAATCTATATCAGCAAGCAGAATAGAAAACTCTTGCTATACCTAAGCACCAACAAACAATAAGAAACAGATGCAACGCCTATACCTTTGTTCAGCGCATCCTTTTCTAGGCTATCTGGTGATCTCCTGTAATTTGCTTCAGCGTTGTATTACTAATATGAATAGAGATTCATTAGCAGTAAATACAGACAGAGGTGCCAAAGCTGCATGCGGCCATTTTCTGGCCCGTAAACCCTGTTTTCTGACTCGAGGGACCTAAACTAATGAGTACACAAGTTTAGAATAAAAGTTAAAATTTTTAAGTTTGAGGTTTACGTGATGTTCATAACTGATAAAACAGATAAAAATTAAAATGTTAATTAAGCCTAGTTTGAGCGCTATAAAATATAAATGCACCATTCAAGATTTAGAGTAAAAGTATTTCCTATAGGGACAAACCAACTGCCCGCTTCCATATAGGCCCCTACATGAATCTGTCCTCATTCTGCTAAAATGTTTTCGACACTGTTACCCGTCACTGGCTTCATGGTATTGTACTGGCCCGCCATCGAAAACGCTTTGACACCTCTGCTATAAACAAATGCTGCTGCTGCTGCTGCTGTTGCTGATGATGTTGACGATTTTATTGATAATTTTATTGATGATCGTGGATGTGGTGGCGACGATGATGATGATGATGAAGATGATGACGATGACGATTATGATGACGATCAATGATGATGATAATCTTATTAACTGCTACCATGATGAGCATAATTATTTGCCTTTAGTCTTTGTATATCTGTATATGATCTTCAGTATAACACTCTGTTCTGTGTAAACCTTTGAATGACCTAAGTAACACTAACAAAAAGTAACACTTTCCAGTCATCTAAATATACAATCGAGTCAACTTGTTCATCAGCCTCTGTGAACTGAAGAGTATACAGCACACGCCTCCTGTGATCTGAGCAGAGTAAACAAACCCAAAAACTTAGTAAACTAGCCTGTGATCCTTTGATCATATCCTAACCTGTGACTCTCTCTCTCTCTGACTATATCTTACTTGTGATCCTTTGATCATATCCTAACCTGTGATCCTTTGATCATATCCTAACCTATCATATCCTAACCTGTGATCCTCTTGTCATATCCTAACCTGTGACTCTCTCTCTGACTATATCTTACTTGTGATCCTTTGATCATACCCTAACCTGTGATCCTTTGATCATATCCTAACCTGTGATCCTCTGGTCATATCTTAACCTGTGATTCTCTCTCTGGCCATATCTTAACCTGTGATCCTTTGATCATATTATAACCTGTGATTCTCTGATCATATCCTAACCTGTGATCCTTTGATTATATCCTAACCTGTGATCCTCTGACCATATCTTAACCTGTGATCCTTTGATCAAATCCTAACCTGTGATCTAAGTAGACTGATTAGCTACCAAGAATCATAGTATAAACCTACCAGTCGGTGGAACAAAGGCGAAGAGAACTTTCCAGAAGAAGCAGAGAGAGTGCATAATGTATTCGGAGCAGGAAGCCCGACGTCCTCCCTTCTCAGCTTCATCATCTTCATCGTCATCTCCGCCTTCACAAGACACCACACACACTCAGTCCATAATCGATCACATTAACATTCATTAACAACCAATCAACAAAACATCCAAACATCCATGCACACATACTCAAATATCACTCATGTATATTTAGTAAGTACTTTGGGTGACCCTATAGCTCGCGGGATCTAGATCCCTTCAGGACCCCCAATTGTTACCAATGTCACTGGAACCTTGGAGAATCTTGCTGCTGTTGTTCTGGCTGGTTATAATAAAAAAATATTGATTGATTGATCGATGCATACATATACGCATACACGCATACACGCATACATACGTAAGTACGTACGCATATACATACATACATACATACATGCATGCATACATACATGCATACATACATACATACATACATACATACATATATACATACATACATACATACATACATACATACATACATACATACATACATACATACATACATACATGCATACATACATACATACATACATATATACATATAATACATACATACATACATACATACATACATACATACATACATACATACATGCATACATATATACATACATACATACATACATACATACATACATGCATTCATACATACATACATACATATATACATACATACATACATACATACATACATACATACATACATACATGCATACATACATACATACATACATATATACATATATACATATATACATACATACATACATGCATACATACATACATATATACATACATACATACTTACATACATACATACATACATACATACATACATACATACATGCATACATACATACATACATACATATATACATATATACATATATACATACATACATACATACATGCATACATACATACATACATACATACATACATACTTACATACATACATACATACATACATACATATACGTAGACCTACATACATATGCGTACATACATGAAAAAATAATCAACTGTACTTTGGGAGTTCCTTCGACATAAACACTTCACTCTAAAACGTCTGAAGTACATGGAAACGGATCGAATAAACTCCTAAGCCAGATTCAACTCACCTTATCTATCTAACTTCCGCTCAGAAGAGGAGATACGAAGAATTTTCGTGGCACTTCTAAATTCACGTGGACCGCTGATTTCGAGATCTGGATAAAAAGCTCACCTATAACCGCCACTGACTCTGACAGTGCCAACCCTAAGCCTGGAGAGAGGAGGAGGGCGACACCAACACATCTTCGATATGGAACGGTGTCGTTAAGAAATCAACAGCAAAGGGGATATATGAAGTCGCATAGTGCCAGCCAATCAGTGATCATCTTTACTGATACATTGCAAGCAATGTCTGTGATCGGCTATGTAAGGAATAAATTGACATCCGGGTACTCGGCAAGGAAAATTTAAACGTATAGTCGCCGATATATTCACCTAAACTTATGCTATGTGAAAGTAAAAATATGGGGTTTTCGGGACCCTCTTTTATTGACTTTGGTACTCTGGTAGATGGCGCGATCGATCCATTTACTTAAGAGATCATTTATGATGTAAACTTGCCAGAGTGGAGTGGAGCTCGTCAAGGGGGACTCGTTCGAGTGGATAAACGATATTTAATTTTGTGCATTTTTTGTCTTTTTTTCTCAATTGTAGAGTTATGTCGGTAAAAATTCGACACGCTGCGTTGTCATCCAAGCGTGACATGTGTGCAAAATTTCAGCTCTGTAGGTCGACGAGAACATACCGAAAAACAGTTGACGGGACTCCGACGAACCTACGATCCAACGTTCATGACAACTTTACGCAAATCAAGTGAAAGAAAAGAGGGTAAAAAAAGCGCGACTGCCGATTTGTCCTCCAAAAGTCCCGAATGTAGTCACAGACATGACTTAGGTCAATGACCTAGTTTTAGAGGCTTCCTATCCCTTTCATAATAATCCCAAATATAACTTAGCGAGATCAACAGATAGAGCTGTTTACCTGAGTCCTTAACCTGACTGCCTTCGGTCTCTACTCCGTCCACTCTAAGAACTCCGTCCACTAAGAGTCAACAACACGACGAGATGGGAGACTAAAACAATCACCCAGACTCTCTAGACCCTTAAATACATGTACGTACGACATATGGGTGACTGGCAACCAGGGACATTAATGGGTACAGTTGATGTTTGTTGTTCAAACTCAGCCTCCGATTGCACTCTGACAGTGCCAGTCCCAATTCTAGATAAAGTAGGAGAGCGACGCTAATGACTTTAGTAACTATAGTGTCGCTAAACTGAAACAACAAATTTTGCTACTACTCGTTTAATGCCACAGCTTTGATCGAATTTTGAGAGTTGAACAGCTACTCTTCGTTAAGCTCTGGTGGGAAACTTATTTCGCATGAATGCAGCTGAGCTTGCATGACGGCAAATGATCTCGCATGAGTAAGGCTGACTAGGAATGAATGCAGAAACTGACCTGAGCTGACCGTTACTGCATCAATGAACTGTTCCCTCCAAGACGAAGTTCCAATGACCAAAGACATGTTCGCCTTTCTCAGCAGTTTATCAACAACACCCTGATGACAGATACAGCAAAAACAGTTACAGGAGATCACTTCGGATGTCTAAGTGTATTTAGTCTGTAATTGCTGTAATTGTAACTGTACTGTAGCCATGAATGAGATTATTCCTCTTTGACAACTGTATAGTATATATATATATATTCTTAATAAACGGAAATACAATATTAAAATACAATATTATTACATGTGGAACTTTTATTTACGTACTCGTGTATGCCTATATTTATGTATTCATCTTGATATGTAGCTTGACATTCATATTGCGTCTTCAAGTCGAACGCTCAACAAATCGGCAGCCATATCCTACCTCTCACTTTGTCTACCTGTATGCATAACTGTCAGTCTACCTGCCTGCCTGTCTAACTGCCTATATGCGTGCCTGCCCGCCTGCCTGACCGTGATAGAGAGGTGCGGAAATAAGTTGAGAGAGACAGAAATCCATGATACAGCAGCAGAGTTCATAACCGACTGCAGGGAAGATGAGCGTGCCTTGGGAAGGCCAGCAAAATAGTGAATTGCAGAAGTCAATTCGTGGCTTGAAACAGGTCAATCTATCTTTCAAAAATATATATATAAATATATAAATGAGTCTATACATTGTTTAGTCAACAGGTGGCTTGAACATACTTGCAGACGTTGGGCATATCATGCCACACGTGCCTAACTTTCAGTGCAGTTCCACCGACGTATAATATACTATATACTATATTATAGCTAAATATTGCTTCAATTCGTTACTACAAATGCATGATTTTTTAATAAATTCGTGGACCGGCGACTACGCTATAACTGAATTTGTGTTATATCGGAATGCGCTATATAACTGGTCGAAACTGTAGCACTAACACTGGCATCTGAAAAATAAAGCTTGGTTCTGACTAGTTAATGCAATGATTTATTCTGTTATGGAAATTGAAGAATTCCAGTCGTTTTTGTAACCAGGTCGAGTGAATTACGATTGAATTAGTCTTCGTGGAACCATAGTTGTTGCATTAGCCACACACGGTCAAAGGCGGTTATGCAATAGTAGGCATGCAGACAATGTGGGACAGCAACAGATAAAGAGATAGAGACAGAGATACATAGAGACAGAGTGATAGGGAGACAGAGAGATGAACGCAAAGAAACATACATGTACCAATAACAAGTTGTAGTATTCGGTTCACTTCTTGGCAAATATACTGATAAGTAGAATTACAAAATGGCAGAGAAGACAAAGAGAGGAACTGACAGAAACGAAGATTGACCGATAGATAGATAGATAGATGGATGGATGGATGGATGGATGGATTGATGGGTGGGTGGGTGGATGGATGGACGGACGGAGAGATAGATAGATATGAAGATATATAAATAGATAGATAGATGGATGGATGGATAGATGGATGGATTGATGAATGGATGGATGGGTATATAGATAGATAGATAGATAGATAGATAGATAGATAGATAGATAGATAGATAGACAGACAGATAGATAGATAGATAGATAGATAGATAGATAGATAGATAGATAGATAGATAGATAGATAGATAGATAGATAGATAGATAGATAGATAGATAGATAGATAGATAGATAGATAGATAGATAGATAGATAGATAGATAGATAGATAGATAGATAGATAGACAGATAGATAGACAGATAACTTCTCCTCCGTCAATTCCATCTGAACTACTGGACGGACGGACGGACGGACGGATGGAATAGATGGATACCTGCACGGCTGGATTGATGTGTGAGTGGGAGTTTGGATTGATCGATTGCTGGATGGATAGATGGATGTATGGAACTATAGGTGAGTGAATAGATATGAGTGGATGATTGACAGGTGGAGAAACGTAGTGAGAGAGAGAGACAGATAGACAGACAGACAGAGAAAGAGACAGAGAGAGAGAGAGAAGGAGAGAGAGAGAGATTGAGGGAGAGAAAAATATGTACAGGCAGATGCAGAGGTGAGACGAACTGGATGTGGAAATTATCGCTTGCATTATCACCTGCACCACCACCACCTCGACCTCCTCTTCTTCCTCCTCCCCCTACTTCTCCTTCTCCATCAATTCCATCTGATTTTTCTCGTATCAGATGCTGAGACTGCATTATGAAAGATGCAGAGGGCCTCGTATATACATCCACTGAGACCGATGTAATACGTTCGCAACCTAAGAACCGGAGCAAGCATTCCGAAGGCATCGTCCCACGCACGACAACACTCCGATCGACGGACTGTTTGAGAGCTTCATGGGAAGAATGGAGGCACGGACGGACGCATGGAAAGGGTGATAGAGAGAGAAAAGACTGGAAGAGGAAGGATGGAGAGATTGAAGGAGAAAATATGGGGAGAGGAGGAAAGACCAAGGCTGGATAGAAAAAGGAGGGGAAGGAAAGAGGGAGGATTGTAGCGATAAAGGGAGTGAAGATTGAAAAAAGGAAGGAAGAAGAGAGGGATGTTCAGAGTAACGAAGGCAGGAAGGGAGGGAGAGAGAGTGAGACAGAAGGAAAAGAGAGACGGAAGGAGATATAGTTAGAGAGAAAGCGGATAGGGAGATGAGCATCGGGAATGGAGACGACACTGGGAGAATGATGGAGAAATCAATTGATGGACGGATTGAGAACAACGAATGGAAGAAAACAAGGGCTGAGCTGATTGGAAGTAAAGAGTAAGCGAGAGAGAGAGAGAGAGAGAGAGAGAGAGAGAGAGAGTAAGAGAGAGAGAGTGAGAATTAGTCCGTTAAGGAGAGAGAACGAAAGGAAAGACGGACGGATTTGGAGAGTGAGAATGAGCGATGGAATGAAAGCGTTAGGAGAAGCACGGAGTGAAATTGAAGCCATGTGATGTAGGCCTATATCCCGTGCGTTGCGATGGATGATTGAAAACATCTTGCCTTGAATTCGATGCTTTCGCTGATGTTGCACGTGATCGTGTTGATCTCGCCGATCTGCGGTCGACCCAACGCAGCGATCCGCTCGTCTTCCGTCATCCGAGTCATGGATTCTTCGTCGATCTCAGCCGGGACTAAGACCCTCTCGCCTGCGATGAGAAAAAATCAACGACCAACGATCAGATCCGCCATAGTGGCAGACGACGTCAAGCTACGAAAAATTCCGGAACTCTCCGGACATCTCCGGATATTCCCGAAAATCTCCTGAAATCTCTGGACATCTCCGAAACTCTTCGTATATCTTCAGAAATCTCCGGACATCATTGAACATCTCTGGACATATCCAAAAATCTCCGAAAATCTCCGTAAATCTCAGGTCATATCTTGACATACCGAGAAATCTCCAGACATGTCCAGAAATCGTCGAAAATCTCCGTGATGCTCCGCTGCACTTGAATTGGGACAGGATACCAGCTTACGTTGCAATCGCAATCTAGAGTTTTATAGCAATTCCATAAACATTATGGAATTGCTGTCAAACTCTTTATGATCACAGGACCTTGGTCAAAGTCAAATAGGCAGGCAAGATAACAATCTGCTACCAAGCACCGAAGGTGTCAGGCAGAGGTCTTTTGTCCGCGCCATAATGCTAACCCTAACCCGAACCCTTGCCCTAACCCCAACTAATCCATTACCCTAGCTCTAACCCTTACCTGACCCTGATCCAATCCTACCCCTGTCTTATCGAAGTTATCCCTTCCCCAACCTTTTCCCGTATCTTTACCTCATCGCCCACACCTACTCCTATACCTAACCAAGTCATAACCCTAACTCTAACCCTATCTCTAACCCAAACCCTAACCAAAATATAACCCTAACTCTAACCCTATCTAGAACCTAACCCTAACCAATCCACAACCTAAGCTCTAACCCAAGCCCTAACCAAACTATAACTCTAATCCTATCCCTAACCCAATCTTAAACAAACCATAACCCTAACCCTTACCATGACCTGAACCCTAGCCGTACCTGTGATTGGGTCGAGGACAAACGGTCTTCCAATTTCGATTTGAAATGAGACGCTCTTCTCGTACTCCTCTTTGTTGAAGACGCGAATCTTGATGAACGCTCTGCAAAGAATACGACATGATTATACAAACTATCCTTCACTTGCATTTCCAACTATCTTAATCGTAAACTTCAAAAATCTTTAACGGCTCTCTAAAATCATGGCAGGTAGCAACCTAACTTTCCATCAATCAATATATTCACTGTATTCATCCTGTCTATAGGAGTCATTAACCGATTTACAGTACTTTTGTTATAATAGGCCTATGGTTGTATGTTTTTGTTAATCCACGAATTAGCAGTGCCATGGGTTCTTGTGAATTTCAAGTTGATGCCCTAGGGAATGGATTCGATTGCCAATGTTATTCCGTTGCTTAGACTGCTTTTCTGCTCTCAATAAACTTTTTAAACTTCTCACATCTTCTCATCGATTCTCAAGAAACTGCATGTATAATTTATGTAGAACTACAATTTTCATCTGACCAAACCTGACTAAACGCACCTTCGATTCTCATTGATTTATAAATGTCCTTGCGGGTGTATTAAAAATATTTGAGATTATAATGTTGTTGTTGATGACGGCGACGACGACGACGACGATGACGATCATGATGACGACGACGACGACGATGATGACGATGATGATGATGACAATGATAATAATAATAATAATAATAATAATAATAATAATAATAATAATAATAATAATAATAATAATAATAATAATAATAATAGCAAAGATTAGCCTATTGGACAAACTTATTCACGAGCGCTGGTAGGAGAGACGTTGCATCGATATGAATCACTGCATACAAAAAAATCTGAATATGTAATCTGATTCTTTGCAAAAGCGATCGTGACTGTGAGTCATCCTAGGAGGCACTTCTGCATCATCTGAATATTTATGTAGCGCTTTTCATCAAGCCTCACAAAGGTGGTATTATGCACGTCCAAATGGCAGCATAAAAACGTACACGGGAGGAATAAACATGAAAGATGTTTAGTGCTCGAGATGTGAGTGTAAGTTACACCCATTAAAAACTTAGATTTTACTTCCAGTTCCATTCTACCCTGCGGCTTTTATTGATGTGTATAATATATATATATATATATATAATATATATATATATACCTATATAATTGCGCATATACTGAAGAGTGAGCTTAGTTGTCTGGTAAGAATTGTCTAGTGACCGTTAACCCCTTGCCCCAGTGACTGTTTCCCCTAGTGACAGCCTGTCCCCGAATTAATCATTGCCTCTCTCCATCTGCCTCTCGCTCTTAAATGCGTTTGCCCCCGCGGGGCTTCCGTGTTGAGAGCGCTTCTGAAAAGTTGTCATGTGAGAGGCGCTATACAAATCTAAAGATACGCTACGATACGATAATCCGCAGATAGAGGTTAAATTCAGCGGGTTTGAGATCCGAAACTTCGGAAATAAGATTCACCACATCAACAATGAGATGCGCCACCAAGCAGATGAAATGCACCACCTAAATATATGTTTTCTTTCAAAACTCAACCATGCGCGCCTTGTTTCAAACATTTTATGCTTATCCGAATAACAAATAGCGATTATATTTATAGGCCTAGATTCGCCACTAAACCTGACTTGGGCTTGCGTTTTTGATTTATAAATGTGGAGATCCGGTAAACTTGGATGAGAAATGTAACTACTGTCCGTACATGATTCAATGCGATTAGTAAAAATATAGTAAGGTTCTTTATTAGTTTAAAATGAAAAAGTCGCAGCAGGATTACACGATACTGGTAGCAGATGCTTAGAGCTTAAAGAGGAATCGAATCTGACTGTAAGGCATCCGCAACCTGCTTGTTCTTGTGTCAGAGTGTTTCCATTCTACAATCTCCTCCCATATGTTTTATGTGTCATGCCTAGACGGGTATGTGGAACTCATACGGGCTTGTGAACTCAGACTGGCATGTGGAACCCATAGCGAAATTCACACGGGCCCCGTCAAATGCCTTGCTTTATGTTCGGACATGCTGGAGTGGATACTTTGACATGCGAAGCATTGTTAGGTAATTAGTTATCTTAGTCATAGACAATTTATTTGGCGCATTTTAAAGCAGAAATTACTCAAGGTTTTGACAAAATTATTCAACCACGCTTGTTTAATAAATATTCAGCTTCGGTGGAGGCAAATCAACGTAGATAGTCAATTTTGACATAGGCCTACGAAGCATTGCTACGTAGTTAATTATCTATATTATGGACAATATGCCTAGCTCCTTTTTATACAGACATGATTCTAATTCTTGACGGAATTCATGATTCAACCACGCTTGTATCAGAAGATTCAGTTTCGATGGAGATAACTCAACTTCTCTATACACCGACTGAGACGTGTACAACTGCTTTGCTTGAATATGAGAAATCCTGTGTGAGCTATACCTGGAAAATGGAGAGCATCAGAATTTCTGTGTTCACGTGAACGAGAAGCCGTCAAAAAGTGTTTCATGTGAAACTCGGATAACGTGTTGTTCCCATTGTTATGATATCATGATATGGTGACATGGTGTGAATTGCTTGGGACCCTATAGCAATATTATTATCAAGTATTATATCAATGTTATAGGTGGCGCTTCTGCGTGAAAACACCGACAAGGCTTGGTCTTCGTTTTTTGAAAAATTCCAGTTTCGTATAAATATTTCATTTTTTAATATAAATTTCATAGATTGATTGATTGATTTGTGTTCGATCCGCCGCATGAACATAACAGAAGACCGTACACGCTGCGTCACGAGATGCCTGTCGTGTGTATTGCGAAGTTGGATTAACAGGAAAAGATTTGTAGCCCTTGAAGTTCCTATTCTATCTACCTCGACGATTGTTCTAGTTAACATGAATGACTAATGGATCCTAAATATAATGTTCAAGCATGTAGGCCTCTGCTGTATATAAAGTAATGATTATAATATCCCGGGTTACAACAGTATTAGTTTCGCCACAATGGAGGAAGCCAGATTCAGAACGCAATCTCAACTGCCGAACAGGCTTTTTCGTTCCAGTACAGATCAGCGTTTAGTGAAAACAGACGAGAAAAGAAATACATCCAAAACAGCGTTGGCTGCGCTCGCATTCGCAAACACTGAGAGGCGCAAAAGTGAACTAAAACCATAGCTACGGGGCATTTTAATGCAAATGCATGGCTATCAATGATCTTGTACTTTTAGTTACTACTGATTATAATTATATAATCGGCAGTGCTGTATGATTGAGTAGATATGACGTACCATAGCAGAAGAGGGCTTAGGGTTGTTCAGAAGCCTGAAGCTTGTCTGAGATCCATTACTGGGCTTTAATATCCCATCTGTCCCAGCCTCAGCTTGAAGCCGTTGAGTGACTGCACTGAAACTGTCTCATCACTTAGCTCGTTCCATGCATTGATCGCTCTGCTGCTAAAAAAACCTTTGCTTTATGGTACCTTCTGACTTCTAGAGAATCTTGCATCTGTGTACTGGTGATCCACTTCTGTTAGGTAACAGGGAAAATCTCAAGAATGGTGTTGGACTTGCGTACGGTCCGGGACATCGTGAGATATATTTATATTGAATTGTATTGTATATTTGATTCACGTTTAGGCTCTATTGCGAAGTAAAGCTGAATTGCTTCTAATTACAATTATTAAGTAATTCACTATCGATAGCCGTTTGACATAAGGTGAGCTACACATGAGGAAATGTTTTTGGCTTGATTGTATATTTAATTAAAATTATTATCATGTAATTCACTGTTGAAAGTCGTTTGTATTTTAATTGGCACATGATGAGCGACAACTGAGGAAACGTTTTTAGCTTGATTGTATGTTTTTCATTGAGTACTGATAAGTAATTCAATAATGAGGCTGAACATTGCTAGACCCAAGTTCAACATGAAGAGTATTAGGCCTAAGAGTTTCCAATCTGGAAAAGGAGTCCGATAATAAACGATGCATTTGCAATCATGCTTTTAGCAAGTTACACCTGTAGTTGTCAAAATAATCGATGGGAAACCAACACTCGGCCAATCTTGTCTGCAGGACGGTCCCTGTATCCGCCTGCCAAAGTACTCTCGGCCTTCAAATGAGCTCCACGTGTAACACCCATTTGCACCGGCGGCCCGAAGACCTGCTGTGTAAGTAGAGGTAATACACTGGACGGCCAGATGCCGTTGGGATCTCGCTTGGCTTCTGCGGAAAAAGCTAATGGCAAACAGGTGTCAGAGGAGAGTTGTTTGATGGTAAGTAGACTGCTTAGGATGTAAAGCTGCCAGCCGACCGAACCACATCAAGGCCTGCCGTGGGGGAACAAGACATGCGGCATACATACGTCTGCCGGGAAGGGACCGCGATCGCAATGGACAGGCAGTCTACATGTATACACTGCCTATATTTAGAGGTAGATTCACCGGCTTCGCGTTGGCCTGAGAGGAGGCCGTTAAACGCGGCGACTGGGGGCTCAAGCGGTCGGGGAAGGCAGCGCAGTGCACTGCTCGCTATCAAACGGCACAACCGAACGGGGGATATCTCCGGAAAGAATACGGAACCGAATCGCCGACATTAAAGCGCCGCTTCTTTACCTCGGCCGTTGATTGAGACGAATCCGATTCTTAAACAGAGAAAAGACGCTGAGCGCGTGGAGGTCACGCTGTCGATCGTAATGTCTGTGATCACCAGCACACAATTGCCCCTCTAAACACCACCACTGTTCTTACTCAAACAGTGCCAGTCCTAAAGACTGGAGATTGGAGGAGGGCGATGCTAATGGTGTTTGTTATCACGCAGGGTCGTTTAACCGAAGCTATTTCCTGCCCTTCCAACTGCCACTACAACAACTTCATAATATGTAAGATATGCGTGCACGCGTTGGCACTGAATTGACGCCTCGTATAGTTTTATGTGCATTGTTTAGTTTGTTAATTTACAATTTTGACATTTAGACTCTTGATGACAATAAACAACGTATGGATTGGCGCATAATTATAATTCCTTAGTGAGCCACACAAAACGCAATGTGGTTGGTCTAAGTGTCCAGACACAAATATAGTACACACTAAAATCTTCCCATTTGTCCAGCATATGACATGACGTTTTGTTGTATAGCTGCCTGGCCCTCTGACCTCAACCATGAACTGTGAGCAGAACCTGACCTTACAGGTATGTTGCTTAGAAGCCTAGCTTAGACTGAGACTGTGCCAGTTACTTATGCAAACGATTGCGATAAGGTGACAGAACGTCATGCAGCAGTGTTTCTTAATCTGGAAGCCGCCACATGCAATGCAATGTAATGTAATCAGGCAGCTATGTATATATATATAGCGCCGCTCGAATCAGCAGCTGCGCTATCAACGGGAGTCGGTGATCAAGGGAAGTGATCAAGGGTCTTAACTAAGGCGGCTCCGAAACTGGCATGGTGAGAGGGTAAATAATTCCAGGCGCAGGGACTATGGACGATAGCTCAACGCAGAAGGGTCAACAATGGTGCAATGAATCTTGTTTGAAGGTGCCGCGGATGGATGACAGCATTTAAGAGCATTTGTAAACTAATAATTAACAAAACTGACTATGCGTTCTTTCTAGGCATGAGAACAGAGAACTAATTGACTGTTTACAAAACAAATGAAATTAAGGTCAGATGACACCCACTGTTTGATTATTAGTAAGAGCAACCTGTTGGAGAAAAGATTGCGAACCGCTATACAGACAAGCGCTCTCTTCTAAGAGAAGATCGGTATTAACGTGTGACCAGGAGAGGTGACAGTGCAGTGATTGGTTGCAGCATTTGTCACAGTCACGAGACAATTTATCTAAAAAGGTGTCGGGTTATAGTGCGATAATACCACAGACACGCTCCGTTCACCATCTAGCCACACTTATTCAGAAGTGTCTGTTCAAGATGGGGCTCGCTCAAATGGATTGCATCCAGCCAGCGCTGAGATGTTTTTGCGTGAAAAGCTTTACGCTCAGATACTCAAGTGCCACTTCCTCACGGTTATCCTTCTCGCTTTTTATAGGACCTATACTAACATTGGCGCTTTCTAAACCATCACACTTCAGAGGTTCCGAAAGGCACCATGTAAATTCTTGATTAGTAAACGTATCGTGGGCATGGTTTAAATAGGTCAAGTTTACTGAAAAGACGCATATTGCAGACACGTATTTTAGAGTCAGTAACCTAGTCTTCGAAACATCAATTAGGTTTTTGCGTTTCCTAGAACAGACGTAGCATTATCAAGCAGGAGATATCTCTTTATTTTACTAATTAAATGATCAACTAAGAGGTTTATAATAGCCATTCTTGTCAATATGAAATATTCTTCTTTTGTTTACTAGAGACAACTAGTCCAGGAACGGGAACAAAGCGTCGGAATCCTTTCTATCTGGATCCTCTAAATTAACAGACGTATACATTAAAGCATATAATATGAAGATATTTACACAGGTCCAACAGTACATCAGGAAGCGACTAGTTTCCTCAAATTAGAGGTTTCGTGAATGACCTGCAAGCTTGACTAAAAGAGCGGCGACTGCTGTCAAAGCCGTCGTGCCCTTGCTTAGTTTGTCGAGGGGGTTGGATAAGATAAAAAAATCTCAAGCATATACCAAGGCGCAGATCAAAACATTTATATACAGCATTTCAAGAAGCTCTCAGAAGAACTGTTTATATTGCTATCTATAGTTGATCTAAACATACGTGGCACACTGAATCCCTTCAAGCTAGCCCAGCTAGGCGTTTTCAAGTGTTCTACAGGTGAAAAATCCAGTCAGCGAATGTATGCCGTCGGGAATATCTTAAACGAGTTCCTGATTTCAAGAGTGCGTGTGTAGGAATACCGCTCATGCGCAGCTGGTGCTTTCATTCAATTGCAGATCTGTGCCTGGCCAAGGACACTAAATAGCACAGTCATGGATCACAAATTTCTTCCTACTCATCACGTTCTGGCTATCTCCAATGATCTACTTTAAATATCACTTCCCTTCCCGTAAGACACACCATATAGTGATCCTCTGGAACTTCTTCATCAGAGTTGCTCGTAAAGCTATCGGTGCATCTTACCCGCTGTGGGGAATAAAATAGTCTACCTTGACTTATAAGATCAGTCCCATCAACATTATCTTCCAAGCGGCAACTTAAAACTTTCTATTTCATGAATTCATCGGTTGCTAAACTTCCAAGACACCAATTGTACATGCAATCAGCGACCCAATGACTGTGTCTCTGATTCGAGTACTGGCGTCCGTCAGATTAATATCATATTCATTCAGTTCATTCAGATCCTTCACTAGTTCGTTAATTCGTTCGTTCGTTCGCTCGTTCATTGGTTCATTCGTCTACGACTTTAAAGGTTACTACTGAAAAAGGTTACTGGCTTAAATGGTCGATAGGATTAAACGAAATAAGGAAATATGTTGAAAAAGATTGAATAAATAAGGAAGAAGAGAAACACAAAGATAGAGATTTCTGTGAACAATCGGGTCAATCTAGAAATATTTTAAACTAGACATACATGTATATTGTATAATATCCCGTTCCTTTTCCCCTGATGCTGCTGCAACGCTTGTTCACTCCTTCGTGGTCTGCCGCCTTGACTACTGTAGCGCCCTCTATGGCGGACTCCCTGCATGCCGGATCGGGTGCTTGGATCGGGTTTTGCGCACGGCGGCACGCCTCATTGGCCGTATTCCAAGGTTTGGCCATGTTACAGAATATCTGCGGGACGTCCTTCATTGGCTCCCCTTCTCTCAACGAATCTCATACCGGGTCTCATCATTGGTATGGTGCTGTATCGAGGGATCAGCTCCCAGATACCTGCGGGAACTATGCTGTTCCACACTAAGTGTCCAACGCCGAGGTTCCCTACGTTCATCCCTATACGTCGAGCTTCTTGTCCCTCGCTCTCGGACTTCCATGAGGCAGCGCCGAGCCTTCTCGGTTGCTGGCCCTGCAACCTGGAAGCCTTGTGCTCAGAGGACACAACCAAATTTTATACTAATCTTAAGACTGTCCTATTTAGCTGGAGTTGGGTCGGGAGCGCTTCTAAGTAGATATCTTGAAGGGGCGCTATATAAATCCTTCAAATATATAAATAAATAAAGAGGGAGGGAAGCAGACGGGCAAAGGCAAAGACCGAGGCAGAAGGACAGAGATAGAGATTAGATTAATGGGAAAATAAATAAGGAAGGAGGGAGACGGGCAAAGACAAAGACCGAAACAGAGGACAGAGATTAGATTAATGGGAAGAGACAGATATGCAGAGATAGTGAATAGCCTATGTGGTCGAAAAGAGAAAAACAGGGTTAACAGGCATATACAGGCAGCCAGGAAGGCAGACAGATTCATTATCGTATCTATCTGTCTGTCTACGTTCCTGACTGCCTGCATAGACAAATTGTCCCTCTGTCTCTCTCGGTATGTCTCCGTCTGTCTGCCTCCGTCTGTCTCTTTCACTGTTTGTCTATGTCTCTATCGGTCTCCGTCTCTGTCTGTCTCTGTCTGTGTATTTATGTATGTCTCTGTGTGTCTGTTTCTCTCTTGATTATCTCTCTTACAGCCATAGAGAAAGACAAACAGCAAGTAACCATGACAGGCCAAACGAATAGAATAGGCCATAGAATCAGAGGCCCGCCAGTCTGGCCCAGTCATCATAATGAACCTTGTAATTAAACTCGAGGTCATCTGGTGTAGCACCCGATTTGTTTATGGAAAGAGGTTTTTCGCCATTGACCAGACCATGTAAACATCGCCAAATTCGCCCAATCTTTACGTGACGTGACATCCAAGCCTATAAAAGCTGCACCTCCTGTTTTCAGTATAAACAGTTACCCATTTGGTTTCAGAACAAAGCAATTTTAGTAAGCCAAAACTTCGTGCAGCTTAACATTCCTACATTCTTCACGTTTTAAGACAGCGTAGTCACACTACCAGATTTATTTTGGATCCCTTATATGCTCATACTCGGCTTCTTGTACACTAACAACTCTACCTCAATCAGTGTTACCGATAACCAATCATTTGTCTACGTAAAAAGCAAATTTCTTGTGAGGGACCTTTTTATTACTGACGTCAAAGTTCTTCTGCACTTTGCCTACTAATAATCCCTACCATCAAAAAGAAAACAATATACTTCGCAATATTGGAATGAGAGTAGTAATAAATGGCTGCTCCCATCACTTCTCGATATCAACTATATGTTATGCATAATTGTAGCCTATCGGGAGATTAGCGTATTCATGTGTAAAACCTATGCATTTGTGTACTTATAGACATAATACATATGAACATGAACACGGTCTCTATCTGAAATCATTGGTACATTTGTAGAATTCGTTTTACGACATGCTAGTATTTTCTGCTGCCATGCTTTCGTTGCTGGAGGCAGAATTTCAAGAGGATGTGGCAGATAAAGCGTGCAATGGATCGATTCCTCCTCCACGTTGAATGGATCTTATCAAAACCAAGCGATGCTGGATGTCGAATGCCTCTGGTCTTACCGACGGAATGGGGGGGGGAGGAGGGCAACTGAGATAACTTCCGTTTGCCAGAGTAGGATCTGCTGCCCAGCCACGTCCTCTGTGTTATACAGATGATCGTACACGAGCCTACATTCGAAGATACACAACTATACTGGTTCCTGGAAGTGAGTACGTGCTCATGTGTAACAGTGTATGTGCGGAATCACACCTACGCGTCTTCGTCAGTGCAAATACACGTATGCACATGTACATGATGAAGGCATAGGCCTACAATTCATACATACCATGTTCATGCAGCAAAGCATACGTCATACATAGACCAACATATGTACATTCATACATACATGCATACATATATATATATATATATGCAAACATACATACATACATACGTACATACATACATACATACATACATACATACATAAATACATATACATACATACATACATACATACATGCATACATACATATATGTACATACATACATATACATACATGCATACAATCATATATACATAAATATATATATGTACATGTACATATAAATGCACAAACACATACATGTACATGCATGAAACATCGATCTATATGTAGATGTATATACACATGTATACAGCAACATCCATTCATACATACATACATACAATGTACATACATCAACAAACCATCATCATACATGCACAAATATTCAGATACGCACACCCGCACATTCGTATAACCTGCCCATGGATTTCGACGTCGTCTCTATCGGATCATCAGCTGGAGACAGACAGAACACAGGGCAACGGGAGAGGAGGAGTGACAGAGGGAGAAGAGAGAGAGAGACAGACAGACAGATACAGATACAGACAGAGAGACATCGGGAGAGAATGGAAAAGAGTTGAAAGGAAGTGGGAGAGCAATGACTTTGGATTAGCATCTAAGAGAGTCGAAACGGGAGGCCCCGCGTAATCGGAGGAAAAACAGTGCAAATGGGAATCGAGCGAAGAAATCTCAGATGTGCCGTTCACTTAGCCCACATAATATCAGCAGCAGAGCAGCAAAACCAGAGCACGAATACAAAACAACAACAACAATCCACATCTGACACTATCCGTATAGACTGATATTTCGTTGGCTATTAGGATTACCGCGACTGGAAGGAACGGACACCACTTACTAACTAACTAACTAACTAACTAACTAACTAACTAACTAACTAACTAACTAACTAACTAACTAACTAACTAACTAACTAACTAACTAACTAACTAACTAACTAACTAACTAACTAACTAACTAACTAACTAACTAACTAACCAACTAACTAACTAACTAACTAACTAACAAATTAACTAACTAACTAACTAATTAATTAATTAACTAACTAACTAATTAACTAACTAACTAACTAATTAACTAACTAATTAACTAACTAATTAACTAACTAATTAACTAACTAACTAACTAACTAACTAACTAACTAACTAACCAACCAACCATTTGGCTGTTATTAAATAATAATATAAGTGATAATAATATTAATAATAATAATAATAATAATAATAATAACAATAATGATGATGATGATAATAATAATAATAATAATAATAATAATAATAATAATAATAATAATAATAATAATAATAATAATAATAATAACAATAATAATAATAATAACCCACGATCCAATGGAGACGTCATTTCTGTTCCAATGTATCTCGGTTGTGCTTCAGCGTGGGAACGTCGCCTGCCTCTTCGGGACATTGCCACTTATATCGCCCACATGGGCGATAACAGCATAATGTGAAACATATATGTTTAAAAATAATAATGATAATAATAATAATAACAATAATACTACTGCTAATAATAATAATACAAAGAAGAAGAAGACATGAATAATAATAATAATAATAATAACAATAAATAATAATAATAGTGATAATAAGGCATAAGATTTAAGTTGCACTTTAGAATGTTGATAATATAATTTACCATTACGACCACTAGACAAACGTCCTGCCAAAACTTGATTGCATAAATTTGTCACTGGCTACACAAGAATCACACACGCGAAAATCTTTTTACGCATCAAACGCTGGTGAAACCAATATCAAGAAGTGCTGATATTATTATAAATATCGTTATTTATATTTAATCAAGACCACACAAAATCGAGTACGGCGGTGCATAGAGCCATCGCCCAAGCACAGCCAAATAAAATCACTTCTAGTACTAAAACCACAGAGGGCTTATAGATTCTAGCTAAACCATCAAATGAACCAATTTGAAACTTATGTAAAACGATCATGTAATAATTATAATGTGAGTTATTCGGCTATTAAATTATCGCCACTAAATATAATCATTTATCAAATATCAGACCTGCAGACTTCACATCACAAAACGACGAGAGTTGTCAACAGTTAGCAGAACAAAGGTGGATTGATGGAGTGAAAGAACGGATAACCTAATCTATCTATAAACCGCTATGTCTAATATAGCAATTGCTATTACTGCGATGATACACAAAATCATTCTGAACAGCTAAAAGATTCATGAAAGATAAATGTCTACCCTTCTTTGATGTATACTTTTTAAGGCATATAGGGGCCTACCCAGTAGCGTCTCTGGACTGTTCCAGCAGAGGCGCCACCGAGGAGCTGGGGAAACTGACAGTGGGGCCAGTTGGATGTCTTGTTTCATCAAAACAGAAAGTGGACTAATATTTGGAAGGGCCACCGAGGGCTACCGACTCAATTGGAGAAGTACTGGTCCCCTTTAGAGCTACTCACCACTAATGCTACCGCCTTTCAGATATTCTGACAGATGATGTAGAACACACAGATTCCAGCAGTAAAATTTGAGTACTAAAATCCCAGTAAAACGGTTCTACCGACTAATGTCGGTCAGCAATTTGAACTGACGATAGTCTTCTAGCAAAATCCGCAACTGACCAACTAAATAATCAAGTAGCACGGTGGAGAAATATACGCAATAATCTCGACCTTCCTATTTACGCAGACGATTATAATAAACCTTTGTCTTGATCATAGGCCTGTTGAATTAGCCTTTTTCTGCATCGTCACATTACATTGTAAGTTGTGGACTCCTGTGCGTAAACAGTCCCAAGCCCCATTTTCAACAATCGCTTTTAACGGCTTTAATCATCATCATTTCTAGTTAATACATTTTGCTTCTCTTCCACCACCGAACCTTTTTTAAAAATTACTGGACTACCCGTGACCATTCGTGTCTTCTTCCGAGATCTATACTCTCAAGATGTCTCCACCCTTCTCTACGTCAGCCACTACTACATAGTCTTAGGCAATTAGGCACTTAACCAATATCCAGTCGCACTTTAGTGTACATGCATTTACTAAACACAGCTACATAATAGATAACATTCTAGCAACAAATGGCTACTAAGTCAAGCGGTCGTTGGCTTGGAGGCGGATGAAATAATAAGTTTGGTTTTGCCATCGACAAACTCAGAAAATTCAGATAGATTCCATCACCTCTGTCCTTAATAATAAGAACATGAGCAAAGAGTTCCGCATTTGTTCCGAACCCAACGCAGGATTAAGTCGCAACTAACTGTGCTGAAAATGTTTGGCGAAATAAAGATTGATGTACAACTGACTTGCGTCATCTGGCTATTCTGAGATGTTGCAAAAAGGTTTACCTTCAACATAAACAGAATAAGGCTGACGAAATGACTGACTGATTGACAACTAGCCAGTTGCGAAGTCTTGCAGACAGGCAGGACCGCATGCACAAACAAGTAGCTCTAAACATTTGTCTAAAAGACATACATACCCATGAACATCAACTCATGATCGATCTTATAGACAAACGGATAACAAAGACATCGTGTATTGTTGTAAAGTTTTCCATTGATTACTATGACGATGACGTTGATGATGACAACGATTACGACGATGACGATTATGATGATCATGATGATCACGATCAGGATGATCAGGATGATGATTGCGATGGTTTTCCCGATGATAATTACAATGATAATAATAATAATGATAATGATGATGATGATGATGATGATGATGATGATCGTGATCGTGAGCATGATCATGATGACGGCGACGACGACAATGATGAGATAAATATAATGACGAAAGTTGCATTAGGTATAGTAAATCAGTAACTCACTCAGTTTCGTCATTTTCGAAGATGAGTTCCCCTTCTTCATCATCGAAGTCGTCGCCTCCTCCTTTGGCACTTCCTTCGATCGTTCTATAGGGTAGAATGACGGTCCCTCTCGCCCCAGACGACCGCACGACCCTCACGGATGCCTCTCCGATCGACTCTGGAAAGGTGGTCTCCGGATGCTCGAAGTGGAAGATGCCGGCGTGATCGTCGTCCAGAATCATAACGGTGGCCATGAACGGATTGACCAGCTGAGCCTTCACGGCGTCTGCACCTGACTCGCTCGCGTCTACCCGGATGTTGCTCAGTCGGACGTAAAAGTGCTCGTCCTCCTCGAAGATGTCGTCATCGATGATGTTGATCTGAAACTGCTTCTGCGCCTCCCCTGGAAAGAAGACGACCGTTCCTTCTGCGTACACGTAGTCGGCCCCTGCGTTTGCCGTCCCGTCCTCCGTTCGATAGTCGACGTACATCGTCGTCTCCAGATTGCCGCCCTGTCGTGTCACCGTCAGGTTGAACTTGCCGACGTTTTCCATGACCGTGTAGTGACCCGGCTCGAAGAAGATCCGGGTCATCGCCTCGTCCAGCGTAGATACTGGAACATTGTCCAGCGATTCGTGTCTCTCCGTCTTCTTCTTGATGATGTTCCCGCCGCCCGTCAGCTTCCTCGTCGCCTGGATGCGATAGAAGGCCCGACTTTTCGGACCGCGGTTGAGTACCTCGACGGCCGCCATCTCCTCCAGCTTCCTCATGCCGACGTCGGGGTTCTTCTTGTGCAGCTCGCGCAAGATCTCGATGTACTCCTTGCGCGTCTTCTCGAACTCCTTGAGCTCTACATCCTCCGACTGCAGCGCGATGCTATCCCGCGATCCCTTTTCCCCCATCTCGACGTTATCTCGCTGTTCGGTCATGACCACCGTGCTGTACAGGCGGGCCCTGTATTTTGTCGACAGAAACTTCCCTAGAAAGATCTTCTTGTCTGCGATGTAGGCGCTTAAGACGGTGGCCGGAAAGAAGAGGAAGGTCAAAATGGCCTCCCAGACGTCGACGACACCGGGCGAGGATAGCGCGATTATGATATACAGCCAGAGGTAGGCAAAGACGCTCCAACTGGCCGTGATAATGAACACTCGCAGGTGCTTGATACGACGCGTTTCTCCGTTGGGAATCACAGCAACACACAGTCCAATGATGACGAACAAATTGAAAGCCGCGCTGCCGACTATCGTTCCAGGTCCAAGGTCGCCTGCCTTGAACCCGTTGCCGACAATCTCGATGACCGACAGAAGGATCTCCGGTGCGGACGATCCCAGTGCCATCAGCGTCAGGTTCGACACCGTCTCGTTCCAGGTTCGGACGTGCACGACGATCGTTTCCCCGGTCGGTTTCTGGATCGTGACCTCGCGTTCCTGCGACGTGATGACTTCGATGGCAGCCATGAAGCGATCAGCGATGATGGAGACGCCGAGGAAGAGGTACATCATCGCCAGAAGGTAGACGATCGCCCGAAACGCCTTGTCCAACTTGCTTATGTTCTGCACTGGTCTCCAGGCAGGCAGCAGGATACCATCGTCGCAGGTTCTTGCTACGCTGCACGCTTCTGATTCGTCCTCGATGAAGGAGAAGGAAGTGGAAGAGGTGTTTCCTCCTCCGTTGCTGCCACCACCGCCTTTGAGGTCGTCACGCGTCACCTGGTCCTGTGCTGTGGATGAGAGCCCTCCTCCCTCAGTTGTTACTTGGCCAAAACAGAGGAAACCGTGAGCAAGGAAGAATGCCAAGAAGACCGGCCAGTGCCTTGCACAACCGGACGACATCTTGATGGCCGCTGTCCAGCTTTCACCTTTGACCCGCAGACGAGAGAACCGATGGCATCGGCCAATCCGTCGTCCGTCACTATCTGCGCTGAAATGCACCCCACTTTTAGTGACAAGCTTTTATGTGTTATTAGTTGTATGCACGTCGAGCAATTGCAGGACAACTAAGAACCTTCACGAGGCGATTAAACTGTCATCGGATTTTTATCGAATTTATCTTCAGAAGAAACTTTCGTAAAACGCGCGCCTATTGAAACGGAAAAATTGCTCCTTTTGAAAAAATAACGTCCAATCTCTGTGACACGGTCTATGTGCGTGAAGTTATGTCATTAAAGCGAAATAGTTTCTTGTCCCTCGGATCATGTTCGCCCACACGAGAAAAAACGCTCTGAACTCGATAGTGCGGCTACATGCTAAAGCGGTAACGCTCTGTTAAGTTATCTTACGACCTGTACGTCTGTGGGATATCCTGACGTACGGTTCAGAATTAGGCTTAACCCGAGCGACTGGCTACGTAGAAGACGGATGGTAATGTGTAGTCCCTTTTGGCGGAGTCTATGCGAACAGTATAGACTATCCATCCGGGGCCACTGTATGCTAAGAGACGGCAAGTCATTTAGATATTATTCGAGACCTACGCCAGAGGAACGCCAAGGGAAGCAGACAGGAGCAGACGAGAGCAGAGCGAGAGCGCAGTCCTTGCAGCGGCTGCCGCTCAGTCCTACGCTCTCGGATTCTGACATTTCCAGCTTCGCACTCTTCCTATAGGCTGCTGCAAGGAAGGAGAGTAAGAGTCAGCAGGAACAAGCAGGAGAGAAAGCGATACAGACAGGGAGATAAAGGGAGGCAAAGACGGAGGGAGACAGAGAACCATGAACTAAATCATCAGAATCCAGAAGATAAAAACTGCGGACAAACCTACTTCGGCCGCGAACGAGATTGCACGGGGAAAGCTTTCTGCTAGCATACGTGGTCGAAATATTGCAACTTGTCTGCTTCAGCGATCCATCTTTTCCTTCTCTCTCCTTCTCCGTCTACCTCCATTTCTACTTCTCTCGCTCACTCTATCGCCTCGCCTCCATCTTAATCTCCCTACCCCGTTCCCTTATCACAACCCCGCCATTCTATCCCACACGCTCCATATCTTCCTCGCTCCCTTCCTTATCTCCCTCCCTACTTCTCAATCCCACACGCTCCTTATCTAACTACTTTACTATCTCCTCTTCTCCCTATCTCCATGTCCTTCCCTCCATTTCCCTCTGCTTCTAACCAGGTGAGCCGACTATCAGTCGGCTTATAGGTGACTTCGGCGCCCTTCCAACCACTCTGGCCTGTTTCCCTCCAGCTGGATAAAATTAGCCACCCCCTATTCACCTGTGCAGCGGCTTGTTACCGATTATCGCAACTACGCGATTAGCTGTATTGGCACAAATGCAGACCATACCTGCCATGACCCGATTTGTCAGAAATATCACTAGAGGCCTCACTGAGCCGGAAAGCAAAGCCAGCAACTTAACCAGTAGGTCTAATTGCATTGACATAAGTTCAATTTGACGGATCATAGTTCTACGTAAGTAGCTGATTAGCAGTCAAATCGTAGGCATACAGCAGGTGAGGCCCCATTGTTGATTAGCGCTTGGATGCGTTTTCATTTATTCACAAGCTCTATAAATTTACTATTGGCAGATGATCAAGAAGGGTTGACCTTTGACCCCCTAATATAGGAAGAATTTATTAACTATGGGATTTCAAGTTAGAGAAAAAGGCATTGCATCTACCTCATTGTCCATTGAGTGCAGTAGAGTACGTCTATTGCATTGGTGACTCATTGTAAGCCAACTCGTGATGGATGCTCACGCCATGTGGCGCGATTTCTCTCGTATACGATTCAACTAAAACGCATTTGCACTTCCACATATCGTAAAACCTACACGATGCACGCATGTATGTAAGTATGTATGTATGTATATATGTATGCATATATGTATGCATATATGTATCTATATATGTACGTATGTACAATGTATGTAAGTATGTATGTATGTATGTATGTTGTATGTATGTATGTATGTATGTATGTATGTATGCCTGTATGCATGTATGTATGTATGTATGTATGTCGTAGGTATGTATGTATGTATGTATGCCTGTATGCCTGTATGCATGTATGTATGTATGTATGTATGTATGTATGTATGTATGTATGTATGTATGTATGTATGTATGCATGTATATATGTATGTATATATGTACGTATGTACAATGTATGTAATTATGCATGTATGTATGTATGTCGTATGTATGTATGTATGCCTGTATGCATGTATGCATGTATGTATGTATGTATGTATGTATGTATGCATGTATGTATGTATGTAGGCATGTATGTATGTATGTATGTATATATGTATGTAAATGTGTACGTATGTACAATGTATGTATGTTGTATGTATGTATGTATGTATGAATGTATGTATGCATGCATGTAAGTATGTATGTATGTATGCATGATAAGATGTATATATGTATTCATGCAACCTTGTACGTGTGTATATATGTATGTATGCATGCATGTATTTACGAATGTACGTATGTACGTATGTATGTATTTATGTATGTAAGTATGTATATATGCAATCAGCAATCTTCGTGAGAATAAATAAATAAATATATATATTTATATTTATGTATAATTATATATGCGACCTTCCCCAAGTAATTATGCATGCCCTTAAATATAAATAGAGCGATGCCTTTTTTGTGCTTAAAATCCTATACCTCCTTCCGGATCCATTCCTCCTTCTCCCTTCCCCTTGCCCTTCATGTCTTTAGAAGTTGTGGCTTTTGGGTGATTTTAAGCTGGAGGCCAGCAACTCCTCCAGTGGAGTGTGCGTCGGTTAACTACCAAAGGTTATAAATCTCTCCATTCGCGGGCGCACCGAACTTACTCTCTCCCGCTCAAAACCTGTGATAAACTCATTGTACAACGCTCGGGGCTCAGTACACATGTCTGTCTGTCTGTCCGTCTTTCAGTGCCGTATGTATGTATGTATATATGCATGTATGTATGACATTGTATGTATGTAAGTAAGTATGTATATATGTATGTATAATCGAATAGTAGGCGACTAATCGATTAGTCGACTAATCGATTAATCGAGGGTCAAAATAAAACTCAATTAATCGTTAATCGATTAGTAAAACTCGCTTAATCGATTAGTTTGCCCTAGTCTAACAATGACCATGTTTCAAGCCTCATGATGATATAAATGATTGATTTGCATGCACTTTTACTGTATATTGTACAAAATAGTATGCCTTCTTTAAAGTGTATACTTTGAAAGCGTCCTGCATATCTCATTTCTATGGAATAATAATGATAAGATGACTTTTGGTAAAATAATTTGTGCCCCTCAGTTTACAAATTTGGGAGGGGGGCGGCAAAATTCAAAAAGTGGGGGGAAAAAATTGTTTGGGCGTTTCGTGCAGCATTTTTGAAATCATGCCGCCCACCTTTCACAACCTTGTTACACCAGAACTGGCCTATATATTAACGCAACAAAAAAGCGGAGCCTATATTTAGAATTGCGGGGTTGGGGTTAATAAATTGCAGGGACTGGCATAAATATGTAGGCCTTAGGTGAGAAAAACTATTAACAGGAATACGTTAGTCGTCCAAGTGTAAAAGGGATGTGCATTCATTAGCCTTGTTCGGCCCTCACCCGTAAGTAGGTCATCACAGACTGAAAGTTCAAGATTTTCAGGGTCCGATTTTTGGTTGAAACAGGGCGGAAGTAGTTGAGAGAACGTGAGTTAGCGGCGTGCGATGTCTGAACTACCCATGCAGGCGGAAGCGCCTAAGCTGAATGCGGAAACGATGCTGTATACTGCAAACCTTTCTTAACAGTCCAAACCAATAGGCCTAAGCCCATGCGAGATATGACTGGACGTCCGGTGGGGGTTGATAGCTGGTTAATTATAGGGTGAACGGCATCAATGCCGGACCTAAAATATCAGCCTCTTCCACGATGTCATTAAAATTACGTCTAATACAACTCAGACGGACCAGTAGGCCTAAATTAGGTCCGTACACAATAGCGCGTCATCGCAAGTTCGCAACGTGTCGCTGGTGCCGTGAGACTTTTCTGGGCAAAAGGAAATGTGAAGTAAAGCGAAACCGGAAACCCTATAAACAATTATATACTTAGCTATTTACTAAATTTCCCACACCAAATTTTCTTTCAAACGTTTTAATCTTTCTTTCACACAACATATAACGTTAAAATGTTAGTTAAACGTAGGCCTAGACCTTTAATTTCTAGATTCTTGTGAGTCTAAATTTAATCATAGGCCTCTAGCTATTCATAGGCCTATATTTTTGCTTCTTGTTACTTAGCGTATCCTTCGCTCTCTTTGGCGCTGTAGAAATTTTCAGATTACGATAACGATTCGGTATTGGTAGGCCCAGTTCATTTTATTGCTTGCCCCACAGACCTACATTCAAACAGAGAACCAGCGCTTTGGGTGGGTATAATATCATGGACAGAGCATGCATAGGCATTCCTAGTGCATAGGCGTTGACTTTACCATTGGAATTGCTAATGGCAATAGGCTGCTACTGTATGCACCAGTGATTGCGACGTGTTTACGACGCATTCATGCATTGATAAGTTGACCTACAAACAGGTTATAAAATGGACAGTTATATTTGCTCTTTGTCTGGTAATCACATATGAATTCAATACATCAGCAACTCACTGCACGTACATAGGTCTATGGTGCCTGTTCCTAAATCAGAGTATGGGCGGAAGCTATAAAATGATCCTAGAATTATCCCATAAAGATACGTTCGTTCAGCACGAAAGTGGTAAACCTACTTGAAATGATTCAGATAAGTATGAAATGTCTCTAACACCATGCTGTCCAGGCATGTAGATTTGGCTTACTGCAACGGAAAAACACATTAAGGTGACGGGTCTACAGTTTACACCGATCTCTAGTTCAGATAGCGGATCTCAATTCCAAAGTGTTGTAGGCTATAGGCCTACCAGATCTGGTTGAATTTAACCACTGCTACCGATGATGCTACATAAATAATCGTAGTTTGGCCAACATTTCATTAGGTCTACAACTAGTCCTACAAAAGGCTACTATTATAGGGCATATGTTTACTCTCACATCCTGCATGGTGACTGTAACATCTGTATCACTATCATCCCATGACTATCATTGCCGATGATTTAAATCACGCATGACGGAAATCGTTATTGTCTGTTCGCGCATGTTGACCTGTCGCCTGTCGGATTCTGACTTCAATTGATTGTAAGTTCCTTGAAATATATCTTGACCTCTCTTACGCGGTCCGTTTTGCAGCGATGATGGATGGATCCAGAGTTTAACGACAGAGGCCGTTGCCGTCTACAGAAATTTGCTCGGCATATTTACAGCTTAGGTATTGCAGCGATGACAAATATTGCTAGGCCTATAGGGGCCTATATTCATTTTCAACACAGTTTTTAACTGCTCAATTAAAGCTGCGTACTAACTCAGCCTTGAGGCCGCTTAATTAAGAAAATCTCGGTTATTCGCGGGCTTTATAATTATTTAATGAAACCTCATAGAAGCCTTTCCGGCTTGCCTTTTCGGTTAGCCTAAGTGTCGATGCCTGTCAGAACAGAGAGGGTTTAAGTCAAGGGGCATTAAACTTCTGAGTTCGTCGACATCTAGGGCTAAGCTGTTAACATCAACGCTTATATTCAAGCCCGCCCACTCGCGAGAGCATTAGCAACCCAAATAGGCTACACGCGTTGACATCGAAGCCTACTAGTAACTAGACAACCAAAGCCTTATCATCTAGACACCGACGCCTCTACGGGCTGTGAAGTGAACATCAAAGCAGGGTTCCAGATAGTGGCGTATCGACATCGGCTACTAGTAAAAGACTTTCAGGTCCCAGTACAGAGCAGCGAGTGGTCAGCTTCTAAGAATAGGTATAGGGTCAGCTTAGCAGTCTGGGCATTTGTGGTGGACATGGAGGTCTGTTGCCTACTTTCGCTACCCGTAGTTGTTGCACTATTAGGAGCAGTAGTTTTGCTCCTGCTTTACTTGTTTTGCGGTGAAACGAAGAAAAAAGTAACAGACTTCCCGAAGAAAACCTTTCAACAGGTCGACGTAAGTAGGTGTACGTTAATAGAAAGGTGCGCGCGTGCAGAAATACTTAATTGAGGATGAGGCCGATTTGCTTCCCTTCTAAAAACTGCCCGGATTAGCGCATAACAAGTTTTTAAAATGATGTTCTTATGGGTCAAAATCTTGACGCAAGAGGGTGACAAGAAGCGAAGGGTTATCCATTTGATTGGCCGTAATGAAGATGTCATATTTACATGGGATCAACCCGGATCATCGAAACCCGAATCCCCGAAAACTATCCAGCTTCCATTTAAGCATAATCCTTTTCACCAGTCCAGCATTGTTTTCGGGGAAACGGCGGAAATCAGTTTGGGGGATTCGGGTTTCGGCGATTCGCTACGCACCCATTTACATGTAGGGGTGTTTGTGTAGCTCACTTTGTATACTTCTTTCAGAGGTAAGCCTTGTCAGCGGAAATTATCCGTTTTTACTTTTGTAGCTATGGCCGGTGCATTAAAGGTGTCTGTTCTAACTGCTATCTCTGAGTTTGTGTATAAACATTATAATCATTAATATGCTGGTGTGGTGCAGTATTGTGATTAGAGTGAAGATGAGTCCAAGTCTGCCTACTTCCATTGCCAAGATGGAGTACATTGCGAAATATTGTTCGAGTGAAAAAATGTTGTCCGAGTGAAATTATGTCTGTGCCAATGGTCTTGGCAGCTAGACGACATTTGAAGTATCTTATTTTGACCAGCATGCTGTAGCTGCGGCTACAATTATACGAGTAATATATTTCAAAGAAAATTTCCCATGGAATATATCAGCGCTTTTATGCGGTATGTGAATATGTTCTTCTTGACACCGTTTTCACTATTCTGTGTGTAACTTTAAATCTAATCAAATGTTTTTGGTTTCCAAAGCAACTTATTTTGTATACATGTTTGATGTTTAATCACAACGTGGATAAGATTAGATAAAAATTAAAAGACCTATGCAATAACTCTGATTACCAAATCATGTATCATTACTTCCTTACTTATTTGTGCTGATTTATTTCTATATAGATATAGAAAGTGTGCTGACATCATTAAATCCATGCTCCCACTTGCACCAACGACAATACTTTTCATACTGGACAAAATGTGGCATCTCACTGGGAGGAGGAATAACAGTTCTTTTATTTCCAATATATTTTATTTATTATGTCATTTTAAATATGATTATGTAGACTTGATCACTGCTGTATTTCCATCTATCTTATTTGTATCAAAAGTAATTTTCTGTTGGTTGTCTTGTCAGGTAGCAAGTTATACATTTTATGTTTCTAATAGGCAAGTGAATATTTCGATGTGGCAATTGTTGGTGCTGGACCAGCTGGATCAACATGTGGCTATTTCTTAGGTATACTTGCTACATCTGCTGACAAATTTAGTGTATTTTGCTCATAATATAACTGGATATTAATAACTATGTGGGTGACGACGAACATCGCGAACAAATTCTTGATTGATGACCCTATCAGCGAACCACCCGGCATGGACCTACCTCGCTGGCTCTGGTCACTCCTAAACCGTTTCCGCACGAACCACGGCCACTGTGGAGCTGATCTCGGATGGTCCCAGGCCACGTTGATTTTGTGTTAGTGGGGCATGGTGCAGATGATGTTCTACAGAGTGGAGGACTCCACAATAACAAGGCTTCAAGGGTCGAGGAAACTGGAAAGGCCTGGCTCAGCAAGCCAAGCATTTGCAAATAAATAATAATAACTGTGTGGTAAATTACACCATTTGTGTTATGCAGAATGGCGCATTGATTGGAAGCATGTCAATGCGTCTACACTGTGTTGCTTTTCACGGTGTGTATGTTAATTTGTTTCTTCTCAGTTTATAAAATATAGATTTAAACAATTTCTATCTGACAGCAAATAAGAGAGCTTGATGTTTCTACATATAAAGTTACCTAGTTGTAAATTTATTTATATTTAATCAAGACGGATGAGCTTGGGGTCACAAGGAATGTATGTTGAGTTGATTGGCAGTTAAAATAATTAGCATATCAACTTTGTAATGTTTTTACTGCAGCTTAGTAATCTGAGTTTTGTCTTATAATTTATGTGATAGGAAAGGCTGGTGTGAAGACATTACTGTTGGAGAAGAAGAAGTTTCCCCGGGACAAGTACTGCGGTGATGCAGTCTGCAAAACTGCCATTGAAATCCTGGATGAAATGGGGCTCTACCAGAAGCTGCTTGATGAAAACAAGGCTAAAATTGTTAGTCCTTGGATGGCAAAACTATAAAATATAATTATGTGTAGTTAAGTTGGTTAATTAAAGGAATCATGTGTTAAAAATTAATTTTATATGTATGATGAATGATTGCCTGTGGCCAGCATTTCAAGGTCTATGTTTAAACCTAGTGATTAGGCTGAAAACAACAAAATATGTTTCTTTAAAATGCATTTAATTGATATTTGATGGTTTGTGAGTGTTTGTATTTAACTACCCTGTGTGATGATTTTGAAATTTTTTTTAAGTTCTCAGAATCATTAGAGTTTCTTTGATTTTAGTTCTTGTAGAACTGACAAAGGGTGTTGTAGAAACTGATAACGCAGATGAGTTGAAGTAAGAATAGGTTCGAGAGGGAGAGATGTGATCAAGCATTGTGCTGATTAATTTCAGATTAATGTAGTTTAATATCTAGCCTGATTATTTAATCTAGGCCTAATTTAGCATGTTAATTTAATTTGAGTGAATTAATTTTAATAGGCTGACAATGGTGGTATGGTGAGTCCCGGTGGACTTAGCTATATTGGTCGTAGCAAGGAACTTCTCGGTCGAATTCCGGCTGCTGTTGCCATAAAACGCGTCCATCTGGATGAGGCAATCGCCAGGGCAGCTAACGAGTAAGTCACCCAAGTTCAGTAGTTTAAGCTTCGTTAAAGTTTGATTATTCTAGATGAAAGTTCCCATTTGTCAATTAAACGAAGGCTATGCAGTTGCTGTTGTGTTTAGCTTGTGAACTGAATTATGAAGGTTGATTGCATGTTGAAAGACCTAAACTGTGGTCTTTGGGGCAATAAGCAGAAATTTTTCTATAAATCATTGGAAACTCGTTGTGTAAAATGTGATCTTGCAGTTAACGCATGTGCTGTTTCGTATCTGGAATTTCTCATTTCATGGACCTTACCTTGGACCTTATTCCATCCTCTTACTGTTAGCACATTGGGTGACAGTTTTTCCACTCTGTGTTGTTTCTGTTGCAATCTAATATCATGGACACCAACTTTAAACATCATATAAATTATAACTTTGGACTGAGATTTCACTTAGAGATAACCCCAACTAATTTTATGAAAGGCTGAGTGCGATGATGATACACTCCTGAAGTCTTCACAATGGATTTGATTTGACCAGGTTTGATTGAACAGATTTGACTAAATTAGAGCAGATCACTGATCTGTAACTCATTTATGATGCTGTACTTGAGAGCCAAGAATGACAATCGGCAATCAATCAATCATTTAATCAATAAAATTTGATATAGTATCTCTTCAAGAAATCTACTCAGAGGTGCTTCCAGTTCAATCTTGACCAAATAAGACAGATTTCAGAGTGGAATACAAATGAGCTAGAGAGTTCCTAGACAAGAGGCAAAGATCCAATTGAAGGCTATTCTAAGCAGTAGTCAGAGCCACAACCCCGACTGCTTAGCAGGGTCGTACTATGATGCGTTTATTTTTCATGGCTGAGCTAATTTGTTATCTATGTTTAATGTAAGAATTCACATTGTAATAAGGAACATTGTAATGAGTATCCCGGACGATGACTGTCTCACACTGAAGGAAATGTGAAGTTCACTGTTTATGTACAATTTATGGGGTGACATCTAAAAGCGGAAATGCAGCTCTCTTTGGAATAATATCTATACTGTACTGTTTCGTTTACCTAGTAGCATCCCATTGTGAGCCAGCAAAAATGCGGAGATGAATTTATTTGTTTTGCGTATAATTTGTTAAAAAAATAAAAGAGCAAAAGTATCTGTTTTATTTCTCAATATTTATGCCACACTTTCTGTGGATGACTTTTAGACATAGCAAGATTGCGTACCATATCATAACAAGATTTCTTAACCATAGCGTAGCAAGATTTCTTACCATAGCGTAGCAAGATTTCTTGCCATAGCGTAGCAAGATTTCTTGCCATAGCATAGCAAGATTTCTTACCGTAGTGTTACTATGTTATGTTTACAGAGCTGGAGCTGACCTCAGAGAAGAATGTGGGGTGGAAAATGCTATGCTGGATCGCAATAACGGACTGTGGACAATTAAACTGGAGAATAAAGAGGAGTTCAAATGCAGGGTATACATACATGTATATAGTCTGTGTTATAAGTGGTTCATATGTTTTGTTATAAAATTTCTTCTTGCAAATACTTAATGCGTAGTATCTGATTTTCACATCAACTGGTCATAATTCAGTTGAGTGATTGAAATGCTAGCCAATCAATGCATACCTGTCGAATGACCAAGTGATTGAATCAAGAACTGGATTGTTGATTTTCTAACGACACCGTTCCATGACGAAGATGATTTGATGTCGCCCTCCTCCTTTCTCCAGGCTTGGGACTGGCACTGTCAGAGTACGAACAGTGGTGGAGTTAAGTACTGGTTTGATTACGGGCATCCAGATAGGAGTGTCTGGAGGCAAATGCCTCCAATTTCAGGTAGAGGAGACATTTTTTGCATCTTAGGGGGAATATCTTGCCTTTCTGGCACTTGAGCACTGGGGATTTGCCTCCATCACTGAGGGGAATTGATTTGGTTTGATGAATTGATCAGTACAACTGGCAAGCATTAATTTATTAAGCAGTTGCATGTGACTGCTGAGCTGTCAAGTCAGTTAATCAAAATGGCTCACAGCTCATATCATCAACCCACAGCATGCTATGATGTCCGTCTCTCACCATCATTGATCCTTTTGGATGACTTTCATGACAATCGGCTGTTATCGGTATCAGTAACAAATAATCGGCTGTTATCGGTATCAGTAACAAATAATCGGCTTAGTTTGGGTAGCTCACCAGATGGCTCATGGTTTAAAAATACTGTATAGTTTGTTGACCTAGTAACATCCCATTGTGGTCAACGAAAATGCTTAAATAAATTTATTTGTTTTTTGTGCAATATTCGTTACAAAAATTACAGAGCAAAGGTGTCTGTTTTATCTCTTATTGGTAATTGACATTTAGAATTTTACTACTTACTAGACAACTTAGAATCACCAGAGACTTTTAATGATGTTGGAGAACAGTTAGCCTCATAAGATGAAACCTTTCATAAAAATGTTTTTGTTTTAAAATCTGTCGAACATAGCCTGTGATTGTATGTCAATTTGCTTACAGTATTTAGCATCCATTCCAACCACCCAGCATGAACACCACACCACAGCATGAACACCACACCACAGCATGAACACTGCACCATTTTTATCAAGCCAATGCATAGGCAACAAAACACGTGCTTGACTCTGCTTGTGCCTTTCAATAGTGGGTATATGAAAGTCCATGGTTTGGAAACAAACATTTTGACTAAACATATCTCGAAATGATTTGCTTCATAATAAGTCTCGTAATCGATATCAGCATTTCAATTATCAGCTATGTGCAGTATTGGCATGAAGTGATATCAATACCATCCAGTTTCTTCTGTGAGCCCTGTTTTCTTGTGTGTTGTAGGTGCTAATCTGTGCCGATGGTGCTACATCAAAACTAGCAACCACTCTGGGAATTGTGACGACACCTCCATCAAGCCAGTGTAGTCGTGCTTACGTCAAGGGTGGGACCCACAAGTTCAAGGCAGATGGAGTTGTATTCTATAACAAGGACCTATTGCCAGGTTACTCTACTCTTGTAATTGTAAATGTAATTGAAGATTTATGCAATGATCATGTTATTCCTTTCCAGTTGAAATGAATGGAATTGGATACTCTCTTCTACAAAAGCCGCACCTGATAGCTTTTGTGATTTAGTGCCACCATTGTTGTTCAATTACTGTAGAAATGTGAGAGAAAGAGACAGACAGACAGACAGAGAGCGACAGACAGGCAGAGACAGACAGAGACATAGAGTGACATTCATACAGACAGAGAGAGACATAGACAGACAGAGACAGACAGACAGACAGAAACATAGACAGACATACAGACAGAGACAGACAGACAGAGACATAGAGAGACAGACATACAGACAGAGACAGACAGACATAGACAGACATAGACAGACAGACAGAAACATAGACAGACATACAGACAGAGACAGACAGACAGAGACATAGAGAGACAGACATACAGACAGAGACAGACAGACATAGACAGACAGACAGAAACATAGACAGACATACAGACAGAGACAGACAGAGAGAGCCTTTGATGAGTTTTTCTACTACAGATGTTTTGTATAGCAGTTACGATAACAATGTGTATAACAAGTCATTGTCTTGTTGCCAGACATTCCAGCATTTTCATTTCATGTGGTTTTTCACTATTTATTGTCTGAATGTATCGTGTGTATTTTTACTAATCAAGATTATTTTCTGGTAGATAGTTAAGTTGACTAATGTCTGAAATGTACATTAAAGCAGCCTGAAAGGAGTTTGTTTTTAGATGGAGGATATTAAGCCAGGTATTATTGGATATAGGATCCATATCAAATTGAGTGTTTTTAAATATAGGATATGAAATTCAGTATATTTAGATGGAGAATATCAAATTTAAGGTATTTTCAGATAGAGGATATTAGGGAAAGCATTTATAGATCGTAATCGTATCGTAATCATAATCTCAGCATTTCTACAGCGCCCACAAAAGCGTAGTAGCGGGAACCAGCTTATTCACAGACGCTTAATCAAAACAGAATCGGTAGGCTGGGGGTCAAATCCAGAGAGTCAGGCAGGTAGACAGCTAAGGTGGATGGTGTTTGGAGTTGAAACGGCGAGGGAGATAGGAGGAAGAGGAGGAATCAGGATAGGATTTGCGAAAGAGCAGTGCTTTGAGTTGTGAGTGAAAAAGCTGTGGAGAGATAGCAAGAGGTGAGGTGTTTGTGAATTCGTAGGACAGATTTATAGATATTAAGGTAAATGTTTTGATGGAGGATACTAGAGAATGGATAATATAAACGTCTGTATTAGTAGTGAATTGGTCATTTGGTTGATGTTCAGCTTTTTTGAACATTCTTCCTGCTTCATTGCTCAAGATCAACAGTCGTGCAGTTTGGAAAAAGATTCTAACACAGATTTTGACTATGTAGAACAAACTATGAAAGCTCTAGAAATTGTTTTGTAGAGAGAAGAGTTTAACTTGAAAGTTTTCTTTGATGCTTATTTGGTTGTTGGTTGTTAGTGTGGCCTCTTTGGCCCTTTTAGGTGTCTTCCATTAAATTCTACTATTTTCTACCTGAATCTTATGTTTTGTTAGTTGGATGGTATATAGAGTATGTTATGTTAAGAGTCGAGCAGTTCTTTAAAGTTGTCTGAGAGGCTGCCATGGGTCTGAAGTGTTAGCGACTTCATTTTCACAGCCTCGGCTAATGAGGGTGGGTTGCTAGTCATTTCCCACGCTATTCTGAACAAGAGCCATAATGTGTGCTTGCGTGGACTGGACGTTCTAAGTGTTCTTAATGGAAATGTTGATGCTATCTGCCAGATAACATGACAAACAATAAAGGTTGTTTGCTGGGGAATAGTTTTGAATATCAAGACAGTTTTTGGCGGTTGATTTTGATCCCACTGCTAGAATAAGAGTAGCTTCACCCTCCTTAAGCAGCCATGGGTAGTAGGCGTGCTCATGAGTAGTAACCTTGAAGTGGCGCTATATAAATTTCCGTAATGAATGATGTGTTAGCCAATCCTCTTCCTCACCCACTTATCTTCCCACTGACTGTGTATGGTCAATGTACTCATCACAGCTGAGTTGGCTACGACGCACAGGTGGAGCAGAAGTTTTAACACAATTTTTTGGTACTGGTGGCGATTTGAACCTCTGACCTTTCGATTGCAAGTTCTGCATACTAACCACTAGACCACTATACACTCATAGATAACAGTGTCCAAGTAAAGAGGGGGTTTTTATTGAAGGGGGACATTTTGCTGAACTAGTGCAGTATTTCTGTGTGAGTAGGTTGGGGAAGTTAACATTGTTGCCTGTGAGTTTACATTACATTACGACTCATGGTCAGTTTTGCATTTTTCAGGCTATGCAGCTCTGTTCAGACATCCTAACGAAGAGTTGAACTACTGTGTCTATATTATTCCTGGCAATCCTGCCGTTGTCCCAGAGGACCTTACGAAATGGCACGATTTCCTTATGAAGGAGGATCCACAGATCAGTCGAGCGCTTGGAAAGGACTTCGAAATTGAACGCATGAGAGCAGGTTGGATTATTAGCAGTCGATGTGGTTGATAAATGTATTTTTACTGCTTGCAACAATCTCACAGATGTTGAAATGTATTTTTTTAATTAATTTACTCACTTGTGTCGCTTCTGTCCCCTTCTTACTAATGATCATGTGAGCACAAGTGCTTATTTATGTAGCTCCTTTTCGAGTAAGAGATATAGTAAAAGATTGAAAGTCAAATTGGAATCAAGGGTGCAGGCAGTCACTTTGAGAAGGGACTTGATGGGGGGAGGGGAGGGGAGATACTTTCTTTGGTGAAGAGTTGCTGAAATAAAGTGGTTTGAGTGGTGGTACTTGAAGGATCCAATTGCTGTAGTACACCTTTCTGATGAAGGGATGCTCTTGATGATGTTACCTGACCTTGACCTTGATGTTTTTATTTCAGCCAGTCTGCGTCTGGGTGGAGTGCCACGCTCCGCGGATGACCACGTCATTGTGGTTGGTGATGCAGCTGGAATGATTGATCCAATGACAGGTGGGTCGTCCAATTATCAACACTTTCCAGTGTAACTGTAATATATTTTCTTTAATGCCTTGTACATTACTTGCTGTTGCAAATTTTGTGTCTGATGTGACAGTAGATAGACCAGAATGGCTTTCAAACACTTTCTGAAAAGAGACAAAGAAAACTTGAGAGACCGCAGTTCTGTTAATTGTCTATATGCCCTTGTCTACTAATGAGATCTCTGTTGTTCCAACTCAGCTTCAGCAGGCCACTTAAGGATTATTTCTTCAGCTTGAGGTGAAATTTTTACGCAAGCACTTCAGCAAAACAGCATCGATTCTTTTCAACATCCACCCTTACCTTCCATCTTCGTGGAATAGTCTTCTATCGACCTAGAATTGCCTTCGATCCATCTGGAATAGCCATCCATCTGCCTGGAATAGCCTTCCATCCATCTGGAATTGTCTTCCATTAGATCTGCAAAGATTGTTTTACCAGGGATAATGTTGATGGTGCTCAACAGGTGTGTCGCTGGTGTAAATTATCCGGTTTTTTACTTTGGGAGTTGTGCAACTACTGTCATGATTTCCTATGATTTACCAATGTTTTATGAATGATATTTTTGTGCAGGTGAGGGAATTCATCATGCCATGGAGGGTGGAAAGATGGCAGCTGAGTTTATACGCGAATGCCTGAAGCATGGTAACTTCGACCGGGAAGTGATGGAAATCTGGCACCAGAGGTGGATGGATAAATTTGGAAAGGATTATTCTTGGTATGCTTAAGTTTACTTTATTTTCATTACTTAGGATTCCAGTAAGATTTCTTAAAGTTGGTATCACTATTTTTTCTTTGTTTTGTACCCTTTGGTTGGTTCAGGACTCCAATGACCCAATTGTTTGTCATATGCATTGTTCATTTTTCCTTACATCCATTATCCATTTCAGCAATGTTGTCTTTTCTTTTGTTTTTCAATGCTGCATTGTTTTCAAGAGTGCATATCCCTTCCAGTTGATTTATCATTTTGATGATTTTTGCATCAATCCTGGTACTTACTCGTTTGTTTTATGTTCCATGCACCTGGATGACCATCGTCCTACACTACTTACTAACAGTTTGTATGGGATATCTTAGAACGAATACAGTCGATACTCAACTCTGCTGCCCAGTTAATCTATGCTATATAAATTGTTATTACTATTATTATCTTCCTCATCATCTTATCACTAAAGGTGTTTTGTTTTTTCTGGGACTGTTGCACTGAGAACGCCTCTGAATAGTATATCATAACACTTAAAAAATTTCCAATTTATGACATTATGTATTGTTAGTTAATTATCTGAATATTGTTTATATAATTCTTATCATTTACATTGTGACTAAATCGTGTGTTTTTATGATCTAATTATTGCATGATAGTTTTCATTTTTTCCTTAAGGGAATTGTTGAAATTTATGATGAAAATTTAATGCAACAGAAATTTCCATGTTGGTTTGAATGATTCAAGTTAATTAATTGTTTCCCCAGACTTATTTTATGTCAATACAATCAGTTTAGAATCCTGTTTGAGATGATGTAATTGAGAGAGTCTTGATTCATGACAGGTCTATGGGGATTTGCCAGTTGACGTATCGCTTTCCAATTCTTTTGGATGCCGCAACTGCTGCCATTAAGAGGAAGGGAGACAAGTTTCTTGTTCGCTGGGCTGACATCATGACAGGTGCACAAAACCTACTATTCCATTTCAGCCCTGTGTGTGTGCGTGCGTGTGTGCTTGCTTGTGTGTGGTCTTCTGTTGAATTTGTTTATTTGGATTCGATTTTGGGAATAAGTCTCTTGCCTGTCAGGTGACTACCTCTAATTTACTGGAGATGGTGCACAAGAAATTTTTGTAGGCAATATTTTATAAATGGTTTGCACTTTTGTGCGTAAGTGCGAACTGAATTCGATGATAATAATTAGCTTCAGACCAATCTAAGAGTCTATGGTGACAAGTTCTGATAAGCTAAGAAAGTCTCTTGTCTAAAGACAAATAAGGGCACTTTATCAGCCAAGGAACAACAGTAAGGTAGGCCACGACCATATAGGATACTCAATTTACTTAGTTTCATAAAAAGACATCGTGACCAATTTTTAAAAAAAAAGAATTGTGTGCGCTGGCTCTATGATTAAGGCTGTCAACGGGTACCCGTGTAACCGACCGAAGCTAACTACTCGGGTAATAAAATCGGTTTTCGGTTAGCCGAAATTTTGTAAAAATGTGCGACTTTACCTAACCATATGCCAAAAATATTCCCTTGGTCATATTGGCTGATTGTTCGGGTGATGAAAATCGGTTCTTGGGTCGACGGGTACCCAGGTCGTCATTTCAACATTTTTTTGACAGCCTTATCAGCTCATAGGGAACATTGCTTACCACAGATATCACAAAATACGCCATCTTATTCTCTGATTTTTATGTATGATCTTCTGAATTTCATGTTATGGAAAGTCTGTTGTGCAAAGGATCTTCTGTTTACTTACTCATTTGACTGACGTCGCAAAAGATGACAAAAACCGTGCCATCTTATTTGCTAAGTTTCTTTAATCTTCTGTTTAATTGGAATTTGTTTCGGCAATTTAGTATTCTCAATTTACTCCTGTGATTTTGATGGCCAGACGCAGTTTTCGTTCCTAGTAGCTCGGGTTATGATCTATGACCGTCTGACGGTTATTTAGAATCTGTTCACACAACTGTGCCATCACTGTTTTCCATCAAGAAGGTGAAGTCCTGTTTTACTACAAAGCCCAAACCCCAGTTGTGTTTTGAATAGCTAGGGAGTTGAAGTAGATTGAATTCATGGTCTTGATTGTGACTCATTCTAGGATGGAACAGGAATTTATTGGTTAGGTATGACTTGCTATTATACATGTTGGTTGAAATGACAGCTGGACTAGAGGAAACTTCATGTACTTCAAGTTTCACCTTATCCTAGTTATCTGCCTTCTCTTTAACCCTGTCTGCCTGTTCCATAATGGTTACCTTCCTTACCTTTGTCTTCCCTCTTGACATTGATTTTGCGTAACCTGTACATGGTACTTTACTACTTGTCTTTCCTATCTTAGCTTCTGTATTCCAGTCACCTTAGGCTTTCCCTTCCTCATATCACCGACCTTGTCTTACTTTCAGATTCTTACCTTAGTTTGCTTTGCTGCATTTTGCCTTCGTTTATCGTACTCATCCATGTCCGATACGGATGACCCAGTTCCTCTGCTATGAATTAATTTTTCTTTTCTTTCTCCATTACCTTCTTATTCTTCTGTTGCTATTGTCAATATCATTGCTTAACCCTCATTGTAGCACCTGA
The DNA here is from genome assembly GCA_959347315.1 of Bimastos eiseni. Classification (NCBI taxonomy): domain Eukaryota; kingdom Metazoa; phylum Annelida; class Clitellata; order Crassiclitellata; family Lumbricidae; genus Bimastos; species Bimastos eiseni. The sequence goes on along the minus strand of OY365816.1, from coordinate 10,926,900 downwards.
TGAATAGAACGAGTAGCTCAATTATTTTTACATGTTGTACTATAGAACCTTTCGTCATAAGTCGTCATCTTCACTGATTTTGTCAAACATGGAAATTAGGGGTTCCTTTTAGCAGGGATTTATCCCTTTTGGAACCTCTGTTGACCATCTTCTCCAACTGTTAAATTGATTGATTTATATAGTTAGTCTTCCTAACAGCTATTGTTCTTTTGTTTGTTATAGTTGTCAATGATGAACAATGGTTTCAATAAAATTTTTTGGGATTATATTTGAAGAGTGTCTGGTTGAGAATCTGAAATGTATATTTTGTGGATTCATCACCATGTCTTCCTGATATTTCAGGGCGAGTGCCAAAGATTCATCTGCTCAGACCTGAGTTTGTCATTGTTATCACATACGAATTATGCATCTTATGCGTTAAGAAATTATTTGGCATGAGAATCGTTCCCAAGTCTTCTGATGCTGCAGCTGAAGAGAAGAAAGAAAAGTAAAACAGCTGAAATTGAGTTATGAGCAACGTGTGTAACTTTGGTATCGGTTAAGTCTTTGTTGATATGGAAATCCTCTTAAGTTGACATATCAAGAAGGAAGTCCTACCGTCGACTACTCAGAACATTTGTTATGCAAGATTTTTTTATGTGCTTTGTCGATGAATAGTTTTTGGTAAAAGCATTCCAGGAAAGCATGGTTGGGTTTAATCTGATTATTCTGTTAATTTTTAATTATTTGTAGTAAATATTAATCCCTGCAGTAGCAGATATCAGATTATTTTCAATAAGTGGATTTATCTGCTACTTTTAAGTGTTTGTTTTCTAGGTTGTGGTTTCACAGTTGATTTGAACAACTATACCAGAACTGAGCCTTTTGTAGATTTTCTTTTGACAAGGAGATTATGTATGTTCTATATTGTCATTTGTGTTAAAACTTTGACAAAGAGCTGCCGTGGTTTCCTATTCACTTTTTGTATACTCTTGTCGTTAATTGGTTAACTCCAACAGAGATTCAATAGATGTGTACATAACTTCTGCAAAGTGCCTTAAGCAAATAGATTAAATGAATTTATGTACTGTCTATTTAAATTTTGTGTGTATATTTTTTAAGTGTATTTGCCTTATTTTGTGGTTGGATTGTTTTGTAATTACACTTTTATTTTTTCCTGTACAACTGCATCAAGTTCTTGTACTGGTTTTCATTTCTAAATTAGAATATGTAACGAATCTGTTTAGTTACGAGCGGCGTTTTGTCTACTGATTATAATCTTGAATTCTACTTTGAATCCTACATGTCAAGATTTCAATCCTACATGTTAAGTATTAGATAAGATGAGATTAACAATTTTTAGGCCAGCACTATGAAAATTCATAGTTTACCACAGTTACGAAAATGATGATGCTGAATTATTGACTATCATTATTGTTGAAATTCATTCCATTTATACTAGTTATTGGAATTTGTTTATTCTGATTTGAAATTAACATTTTGTTTATTTGCAGTTTTTATAGGTCTATTAATTTTATTAAAATTTGAATTACGGTTGTGTTTTCTTGACTTTCTGAATTGAACTTTGTGAAGTATCTTTCATAGCACTTGAACTTTGAGAAGTATCTTTCATGGCACTCTGTCTTCCAGTCCTAGTTAAGAAATACGGAGGATGGCATATTTTATACTTGTTTTAATCTTGGCTGCTGCATTATCTTGGCGAATTTTTTGAAATTTCGGATTTCGGTGATTGCTGGGTGAGTTATTTAATTTAGTGAATTCTATTTGTCATCTTTACATTTATAGAGCTGGTGCTCTTCAAGAAAAAACCCCTTCGGTGGCCCTCCAAACCAGAGCTAGTTAAATTACTTTGCAATAATACAGACCTCAAGAACTATGTTGTTGTTACATGATGTATTCTCAACACAACCTGCTTGTTGGTTTTATGGCCTTACAAAATTGATCTTGCCTCGCATTATCGTAATCGTAATCTCCAAATGGTCTGATAATGTCTTAAACTATTATTACAGGCTCAGTAGTACAATGATATGAATTAGTTACGGTACTGTCCATTAAGAATGCAGTAGTAGTGGTTATTGTAGTAGGTTAAAGAATGAGTGGAACAAAGTGATGTGACGAAAAAATTAATGAGGCTAACGAAGTCATTCGTTAATGTGTGCTGCTAATGCGCCAACAAATCAATATTAAAATCCCCAATTCATCATAAATTTACGGCCAACTTCATTTAACCTAGTAAAAATTCCATCCATTATTATCAACATTGAAAATAAAAATTTTCCTAGGTGGTCAATTATATGATGGCCAAGATCACATTCTTGGTTTTGGGCTGGGGATGATGACGTATAAATTTTTAAATTTCTCAATTTTCCACCTTTATTTCAATGATATGGAATTCAATATCTTCTCTGACCAAGTATCACACAACATCCAACGATGGGACATCTAAAGCTTTAGAGGATGTCAAAACGGAACGGCTGTAAAGTGACTGCACTCTGCTACTTGCTTGGTTGTTTGCTTTGCCCTGCTAAGCAGTGGTATCATTTCCTTAAAAAGGTGAACTATTGATTAAAGAGGCTTAGTGGGATGTTCGGTGTCTTGCGTTCGGAGGATCGCGGTTCGAACCCCGAGTCACTGCGTAGCGACCTTAGACAAGTTGCTCACCCATAATTGTCTGTGAGGAAGGCAACGGGAAACAACCTCATCTCCGGGTGGCATAAAGCCAACGAACCTGCCTTCGGGCAGAGAACTCATCGTCATCATTGTTTAAATAGTAAGTTGTTAACTGCTTTAAGGGACCAGAGGTAATCTATGACTGCAGCTGATTGGACCCGTGGGGCCGTGGCCATTGAATGAGGAAGTTGGGTTAGTTTTCTAACGAGTATAATGGATCGACGACGGATAAACTTATCTGCTGGAATGGGAAATTCATCCAGCTGGAACAACTAAGTTGCCTTGCCTTGCAGAACGGAGACGTCTGCTCGCAGAGACTGAGACCGAAAGCCCCTTCCCAAGATCAGATGCACTGATAGGCAGGGGCGTCCAGATAGCCTCCAATTTAATAGAGGATGGTATCTTGCATTCTTGGGACCGGGGGTGTTCCTCCATTACTCGGAGGGATTGACGCCACTGCTGCTAGTGTCAAAGATGCATGAACTAAATAGGCTATTGCAAAGGATAACCATGTAGTGCGGGTCCATTTCTATCACCTCTTCAATCGGTGTTTGATGCAGCTGCCCGTCTGATTAGCCACATGTATATCTCGACCTTCATGACTGAGCACTTGCACTGGCCTCCGCTCATTGCTAGAATTCGGTTTAAAGTTCACTTACTTAGGCCTACTTCCAGAGCAGTTTCAGGTCAGGCTCAACGCTATTTCGTGGTCTTATAATCGGTCGTCGTCTATCGGCTGCCAATCGTCATTCTCTTCGTTCTGTAGAGCGGCATGACCTCTTGGAACCTCGGACGGCTTCTGCTCAATACCGCGATTATGCGTCGGTTGACCTTTGCTTAGGAACTAGCCCACATGTATATCATTTCTCACACTCGCTCTTTAATTTTAGCTGCAGGTGTGTGCTTCTGTTTCTGCCCGTATTCTTGAGGCTTCTCCTTTTCTTTTCTTTTTCTTTTCTCGCATGGATTTTCGCACTTATGCGTCGGTTGACTTTTTGGTCTGGAACAACGTCTCTCTGTCCCGCGCCTTTGAGCTTAGCGCGGGTGCTTCTGTTGGTGCCTGTAGTCTTAATTAAGACTGTTACTTTCTAGCGGGGAATTTCGCACTGGGAGCGTTTCTGATTAGGTTGTTCTGGGACAGACGCAATATCAAATCTGTGAATATCATACAGCGCAGCACAATACAATATGCAACTTAATGTGTGATTAAATATAGGTGAGCCACCAATGAGCCGTAGTCTACACGCGCCGGTTTGATTTTTAAAAGCCGCTGTAGGCCTACACGTATAAGCCTATAGCGCGAATCTGACACAGGTGGTAAAAGCACGTTCGACAGACATTTTCGTGATGCTGAGAAAATCATACGGTACATGCATAGCCTACGTTATGTTGTACGTTTGTGTTTGTGTTAGTGCTTTGTCTATGCTCGCCTGACTATAGCCCTACGCGTGTATGCAAATAGGCCTACTATCGAGACTAAGCAGACCCTTCGATTGTTGCACACCTCTTCAGATATATATATATATATATATATATATAAATTCAATCAAACCTAATGATTATATATAATCATTAGGTTTATAACCAAATGATATATTATATATATTCTGAACCCGTTACCCGTCCACGGACTCTGTCGATAAATACTTGCACATACTAAACATCCATCCAATCAATCATTTCAAATAAGCAAATTATTGTGCAAATATTACCGCCCGTATTCAAAAACTACTTCATTTCTGTATCCCAAATGAGTTCTTACAGGTCTTCTGTAAGAAGACCTGTAAGATTTTTGGTTTGATTAATACTATATATAAACATGAATATATATATATATATATCCTGTCTCTGGTCCCAATATTCAATTGATCATGTCAAGACAAACACTCTGACTTGACGCAACGCTCTTCAATAAGCTGGTACTTTGCATATGGCTCTAGAGCATAGCAATTTAGAAATGAAGTCAATGATTACGCTTATATCTTTCATGTATTTATATGCGCACACAAACTATGATGTAGGGCCATTATATTATTTATATACATGTATTTGGTTGTAGAGTATGTTACATGGTGTTTGCAAGCACACACTCAAGCACAAACCCACACACCCGCACAAAGGTCAAGTTCATGCTATCGTGATTGTATACCACACTATCATGTAAGCCATAATCAAAAGAAAATTGGGACTGTTTGGACACATTTGTAGAAAGAATAATGAGAGAAATATAAAAGGTGTAATGACAGGAATTATGGAGGGAACGGTAAGAAGAGGGAGACCTTGCAGAGAATGACTAGATGACATTGACGACTGGTGTGGAACCGATATAGATAACTTATTACAGCTAACCAATGACAGAGAAGCATGGAAAACAATGGACAAATGTGCAGTGGACACCTACGGGCTTTCAACTCATGGATACTGATGATGATGATGATGATGATGATGATGATGATGATAACGATGATGATGATGATGATGATAACGATGATGATGATGATGATGATGATAATGATGATGATGATAATGAAAGCACACTACCACATCCTGTCAACCGGTGAACGCGACGATCATGTCACTCGTTGATCCGCCTTCCTAATTCTATGTTATTTTGGTGAATGTCGTGTCTTGTCTTGTCTTGAGCCATCCTTGAAGCAAGAAGGGTTGACCACATCTTCAACTGTCTTTCTCCATTCGCTCCTGTCTTCCACTTTTCTTGTGAGCTGCTCCACTGTCATTCCAGTCCGTGTTCGAATGTTGTCCATACATGCCTCTCTTGGTCTGCCCCTCACCCGTTTGCCCGGGAGTCCAGGGACTGTTCGTCGAATCAGCCCTGCCTCCATGCAGCTCCCTTCTTTTTCAGTATACATGTATGTCCGAAGTATCTCAGTTTCCTCTCATTCACGTGTATCAGTAAAGTTCTCTCTTGTCCAGCTGTCTCAAGTATCCATTCATTGGTGTTTTTGCAGTCCTAGCTCCTCGTAACACCCGTCTTAGGCACTTGATTTAAAATACATTCACTTGTTCTTCGTCCGATAAAATTTAGAATAATGAAATAATCCCAGAATTTGCTCGCTTGTTTCTAATTAGTTAATGAAAATAATAATAATAATAATAATAATAAAAATAATAATAATAATAGTTCCTTTTCCAGAACTTGATCCAACGTTTCAATGCGGTGGCTTTTCAGGGCACTATGTCAAGACCCACTGACAAGCGGCGACCCAGATGGCCTGATGACAGAGCCGTTGGCAATGCTAATGATGAATAACACTATATGTGACACAATAATAATAATAATAATATTTTTATTAATAATAAAAATAGTAATAATAATAATAATAATAATAATAATTACAATAACAACTATGATTCCCAACCGCTCGCTATAAAGACAAGTTTTCGGCGTTGGATTTCAGCAGCGAAGTCGGTAACCGGATTTCTATGATAAGTGGCGACAGACGTGAGATCACCTTTCTTTTTCAGCGCCTATCTGTTTGCGCATTTGCATCCAGCGCCACAACCTAGTCGCTTTCATGGGCACCATCCCGTTGACCACAAAAGACGAGACCTGGCCTTTCGGACAATTAAAAAAAATAATAATGACGATGGCAATAACGACGACGACGATGATGATGATAAGAATTAGAATGAGAATAATAAGAATTATAAAAATAATAATAATAAGTCTGGAATGCACGGTCTTTTTCATACGCACGTGATTTTTGCCTAATTTCGTTGATTTTTGCTGGTTTTTCAGCTTCTCGGTTGTATTGGTTTGTTCAAATCCTCATCGCGGGATCAATCAATTTTATCTCTTTTTTCGGAACTTTTTTGTCCATTTGGATGATTTTGGACCCTGTTTGTAATCGTTCAGACCGGTTTCATCTCGCCTACATAACGCCCGTTGGATAGGGGCGCACGTGTTTGTTTACGTTCACGCACCTGTCATTATTCGGTCTTAGCAGAACTCACGTTTGGCAATTTCAATGTTAAGTTGTTTGGCGGTTTCATTAAAACAGCAAGTCTTCCTCAGTTTAAACTCCCCTTAGGAACTTAGAAGGAGTTTTGACAATTGTTGATTTCCAATACGTTTCTTTTTCCAACCTTCTTCCGCATTACGATTTTTGCAAGCTATTTTGGACCAGTCCTTTGGTTACTCTTTGGATGTTTTTTTTCATGCTGATTTTTGCTCACAAATAAAACATGCACTCATTAGATACATCCTGGTCGCCTAGCATCGATGCCTGTAATTGATAAACTTCCCAAGGCCAGGGGCACATGCAGCCTTTGCTTGGCCGCAAGACAAATACATTCAAGGGAGGCCTGGTCCATCTGCATGGCCCCAGAACCAATCCATGCCCGTGTTCCAATCGTCCACCGTTAGAAGCACCAGTGGGAGAGGGTGAGGTGTTGAGTGTGGAAGTCGGCTTGGTGAACCCCGTTCTCGGGGGGGGGGGGGGGCGGTCAGACGCCGGCGCCAATTGTAGGCTCACCGGCATTGTCCGCACCGTCTAGACCGATCCCCGGCCGAAGATTTGGGCGCGAGCATGTCGCACCCGGAGGGCCATGGGCCACTCCTCAGACATATATGCAAAGGGGCCCGTCCGGCCTGTGCTCGAGCCCTACTTGGCATATGCAAAACACCCCAGTCAATCAGGGCGTGGAGGGCCTTGCTCGAATATGCCCCATGCATACTCGCTCAACCATCTAGGGCCGGGAAAAGACGGAGCATGACAAAAATCATTAAGAGCCGGACGGAGAGGTGGCTTTCGGATCCTATACCATCTGATGAGGAGCAATGCCCGATGAGCGGTCGATTAGGCCGACAGAGTGAAGCAGAGTTGCTGCTGGCGGCTGTCAATGCCAAGTCAGAAGATAGTAACATCAGGGCGGCTGTCAGAATCTTGTGCGAGGAGGACCAGCCGGTTGTTCCTAGCGAGCAAAATCTCGAGCTTTTGCAGGAAAAACATCCACAAGACCCTTGCCCGGAGGCCCTTAAGGGATTGCCAGACCCTACGTCGGTCTTGGCATTGCAGATGACGGCGGAGGACATCTTGGGGGCAATTCGCTCGTTCCCGGCGGGGTCAGGCAGGGGACCGGACGGCTTTAAGCCGGGTCATCTGTTGGATCTAGTGGAATTTGTGAACCTGCTGCTGCGCGGCGAATGCCCCCCAGAGGTTAGACTAATTTTGTTTGGGGGCAATATGATCGCCCTCAACAAGGAATCGGGAGGGTTGAGACCGATTGCCGTTGGCTATGTGTGACGCAGACTGGCTGTCAAATGCGCAAGTAGATACGCAATGTACGCTTCCATCTCATTTTGCGCCCCTGCAGCTGGGAATCGGCGTGCCAGGTGGCTGTGAGGCCGCGGTCCATGCCACGCGGCGCTTTGTCAACGGTATGCGTAACGACCAGGTGTTGGTGAAGCTGGACTTTACCGACCCTTTTAGCTCCTTGAGACGCGACGTTATGCTGGATTCGGTTCACGAGATCATTCCCGAAATATATCCGTTTGTTCATCAAGCATACTCAGTATACCATCTGTCCTTAAATTCGGTCACCTATTCCTATCATCACAGATGGGTCCCCAACAAGGCGATCCGCTGGGCCCTCTTCTTTTCAGTCTACCCTTGCAGCCAGTGTTACAATCGCTAGAATCCTACCTCAAAATAGGATTTCTGGACGACGTAATTTCGCATCATTTAATAATCTCTAAGTCTCTGTGGGAATGAAGTACCTCAGGGCAAAATAATAATAATAGGACAAGCATAAGGTGAAGTTTTTTATCAACGCTTGTCGATTTTTATCCAGCGCTATAATCTTGTGGATTTCAATAGCACCTTTTCTTTCATCCCAGAAGGCGATGAACCCTTCCCTAATAATAGGACAAAATTAATTCGACATCATAGCGGTAGTTTCTATGTCCCTGGGGAACGAAGTAGGCCTACCTCTGACAACATTTGCACTTGCAATACTCATAGTCATAGACTTTTATGAGTTCTTCCCGATTATGTGTACTGTCTAACAGTGTCAATCACTTTAGGTGTCAATCAGCTACGATGATTGCCATTGACTAAGTACCGTGTAGTCCTATAACATGTTGAACTGTAGAAATGTTCTGCAGATATTCAACATTCCATATAGCGACTGACTCTCAATAATTATTGTATACGACTTGAGTATTTGTGATAAACTTTTATTCAGCGTATAGGCTATAGCCTACTGTACGCCCATATAATCGACCTTAAATAGGTTACATGTAGGCTACTAGATCAAGTACCCGGCTTCGCCCGGGGACGTAACTCTTACAATTCTTAAATGTGTTGAGCACTGCTTCCTCACGCTCGCCTATAAGGAGGCATTTGCAATGTGTTCAAATAACCGAAAACTTTGGCAGGTATTTGCACATAATATTGTAGATGCCTCATTATAGACGAGCATGGGAAGGGGCAACATTTTGGGATCGCGAATCTCCTATGTCTTTTGTCGGTTGCTAAAATGTATTCTTGCGAAATTTGGGAGCAATCGCTCAAGTTGATCAAAGTTTTTGTGGAACACACATACAGAGTTACATACATATTTCCTTCTTTATATTTATAGACAATTATTTTTTCATTCACTGTCATTAGCTCAACGTTGCGATAGGAAAAAAACAGCGTTTAAAAGTTCAATAAGAATTAAAATGATTGTTTTAAAGGATAAAGTCACAATCCACTAGTCCTAGGTTCCATTTTAAATACTTTCCAAAACAAGTATTTATCACTTGTCTTTTAAACTGTTTTACCTAGGTCATTTTCTGGTGGTACCAGTCCAAATCCTAGATAATAAATGCTGGGGTGACGGGGATCGTCGAGGCTGTGATAGTGTCGCCGTTAAACGAAAACTAACAAATACATATTAAAGTTACTAATACTTAAATGTGAATATCCGACATTAATTCAACAAACAGCGAACTCTATCGATAATGCTGGCCAAGACTTCCACGACGACATATGATCAAAATATAGGTTAATAACACTTTAAAGTTTATACAGAATACTATGAACTTGAGCCTGTTTCACGGAGCGCCTAACAGGATGAATAATTGAGCTAAACTTTTCAAATTGGCATCAATAGGCCTATGTATATTTATATGATCCATAGGGCCTACATATATATATGCTATACATATTCATATAGGCCTTAATGTGTATAAAAAATCAATAAATCAGACCTTTAAACCAATTGCTCTCTGAAAGCCATAATATAACCTTAGGTCCTTATTGTCTTCTTTGGTTTGCATGCTTGCTGCTGATCTGCAATTCCTAAGATCTTAAGAACTTCCCTACGGTCAGAGAAACCTGAACAGACTGCTTCTGTCTTATCCTATACTATGCATAAATCCCATGAGGCAACCACAAGTTCTAATGAACAGTTTCCAAACGTTCTCGTGTCCATCACTGACTCGTTGCGCATCTACAGACATTGTAGACATCTTGTTTGAGTATTGATAGTTGATAGATCGTATGGACGTTGTCGAACTTTTGTGGAAAACGGCTATGACATAATAGACCCTCCAGACTTCGAAGACTTCTTGGTAGACAAGAATGGCTGCCAGAACTCTACAGACTTCATCCAACTTTCACAGGAAAGAGTGGCATACCTTGAAGACATCTTTGTGGGAACGGGGACTACTTGAGCAACACAGATTTCGTTGCACTCTTGTTAGGAAGCGTTGGATTTTTGTGAATCACAGCTTTTGTAGAATTTATAGTAGCAAACGCCGGTTTCTTGAAGACCACAGCAACGGTAGACCTACATCCGACGGACCCTAAGCAAGGGTTACCAGTAGTCGTCGTTGTGATTGGTTTATTCCTCTGGACTATTACTGTCTTCCAAGCCAACATCCATAGGTCGGAAGTGTGAACATGAAAGAAAAGCATGTTTTCCCAGAACCAATTATTCATTTGGTGTCCCTTAATCTCCTCATCCTCGAAGAAATGTTTACCGATTGGCGTGTGTACGATTCCAATCTTCTTGGCGAGGAAGCCAGTCACGTAGACGTCGTCCATCCAGAGGAAAGGTACACCGAACGACGCATTGTATAGATCAGCCGCTACTGAAGGCGTCAAGATGTAGGCGAGACCCTGACAGAAGCAGGGCCACGTTGGGTGCTTCCTCTGCGCCAGGGTGACTTTCCATTTACCATAGCGACGAACATAGCTTTTATACCATGCGTTACAGATGAGACTGCGAGGTCCATAGATGCCCTTCTTATGATGCCAGATTATTAGGTCCAGGAGATTGTGCATACTTACGAAAGCATCGTCATCCGTCTTGAGGACGAATTTCGCGTTGCTACAGTAATCCCTCACCCACCGAAGAGCGCCGATGGCCTTGTAGGTCAGATTGCGATAGGTGTCGAGAAAATCCTCCTGGATAATGTCGTGGTAGAGGTTCGATTCGAGTTTGATGGCTTCCTGTACGTAATCGTCTTCCGGAAAGCCCATGACAAAGACTACACGGACCGTGACGGCGTAGTTCCTGACGTCACCCCAAGTGGACCGTATCAGTCTTCGCTGTTTGATGTTTTTTGGGCTTGTGTGAACGTATACGAGAAGAAACAACTCGCATGAGGGACCGACGTCGCAAGTCTTCCGAGGATTAAGGGTGTACTGAAACGGATGGGGGTTGATTGGCATTGATGAATTTGAATGCTTTATCACAATTCCCCCCATATCACTGTACTCGTCCATTGAGTCTTTTGTCACTTTTCCTGGAACTGGCGTAGGCTTCAATGTTGCTGTCGAGTTATGTTTCATTGCTACTGGCTTACCTGTGACTGGCTTTTTGGCGATAGGCCTAATTGAAGCTGGCCTAATTGAAGCTGGCTTTACTGATAACGAGCTGGGGTTAGATGTCCTTGTTGCTTGTAAGACCGTGCTGTGAAACGATGTCCGAAGCGAACTTTCAGACCGTGGTTCTGAGTAAGTTGAATTGTCTGAAGATCGTGAGGTATTCTGTTCCGTTGTCCATTCGATGGCGTAAGCATCATCTGCTCGACTCTCTGTCGTTAAAATATCCTGGGTTGTTGCACTGTGATAGAAGTACAGACTATAGGCTACAGCAAGCCACAAAATTATCGTCAGCGTTGTACCGGCGAACTGTTTATAGTTCAGTCTCATCTTTCAAAAGTTAAAATGTGCTACTCGCCTGTTTTAAAAGCCACTCTGCTTAATATACTGAACTCGATTGAAACCCTAAATCCCAAGTTGTTCGCTATATCCTCCTTATGTTGATTCGTGCGCAAAACTCTTCATGCACGTACGTGAGCTGAAGCACATACGTGAGCTTAAGCGAATTGCCCTGATCGTAGAACAGAGCTGGTTTGTGATAAACAAGATCGAGAGTGTAGGCTGTCGACGCCTACGCCGACCAGACGAATTAGACCTATAGCGTGACAGAAAACGCTGATTGCTGCTGTTCAAAGCAGTTGAATCGTAAGCTATTTACTCAACGACATTTTCACAGGTAAATACGACGGTAGCCACTAGCAATTCATAATTTTAATCCGCAAGTGACGTTAGTACTGTCAACTCCTCTGCTTAGCTGAAGGCGTTAGGTTTCCTAGCTCTAGTCTGGTGTGTTTTGACGCTCTGTGCACTTAGGCTCCACGGCAGGCAATGCCATCACGTTGGTATTAACATAGACTGTTTCTCCAGTAGGCCTACCCACCCATCTTGTTGAATGACTCCCCTCTCGTTACCAACAACCTAATGCTACATTCACTCAGTATTATTATAGGCTAAACCCATTTGATAAAGTTATCTTGATTTGACCTGTAAACTTCTTGACTTTTATTCAGTTAGAAAATCTGAAATCATTTTGCTTCTTTTTGTGCTATAGTCAATGATTTGCATCACCATGGTTCAAGCGTTTCGTGTAACCCGAATAGCGAGTGTCAGTTGGCATAGAGATTTGCCAAAAAATAGGCTGTTTATTTCTTCATAATATTGGAGGAGCCGTCTATGAATGAGCAGCTCTACATCTGAGCCCGTATCAGCGCATATAGAACTATTCGTCGCCTAAATGCATATAAAATTATAGGCTATATATATATAGGCCTATATGACGCTAATACAATTAAAGCTTAATGCATATATCTGAGAACCTACGTGCAAATTGATTAACGCACAAAGCGACGGACCATGACAGACAATTTTTTGGTCAGCCATTTCAAACAAAGTTTCTTGAACTCCTGTCTATTTTTTAAGTCAGCTGCGCAGTCCCACGCTTTTGATCACCAACGTCTAATTCTGCAATTCTCTGTCACTAGGCGACTTCAGAAATAGTCGGCTGTTGGTGCCTTACTCTCGTTGCATGTGATTCATTGCTTTTCTGTTACTTCTGTTACCAGTGACTTTGGAAGGGACGTATACAGTAATGGACAGAATACGGGTGCGCAGGACAGACTATGCGAGTTCGAATCCCCATACTCCTAAGACCGGCTAGTACTGCAACTACGTCGCCGTTGGTTAGAATGTGATGCATAACGTACAGTTTGCATGGCTGCCGACAGTTGATAATATTATCGACTTCTGAAATAATTTTCACCATTCGTTCATTCGATACTGGTAATCAATAGTTCTATGATTTTTCAGTTTGAATTGAATAAAGATATTATCCTTATTATTGCTGTTAGCTTCGTGATGCAGTGGCGTGCAGAGCTGAGGAAGTGAGTTCGCTTCTAGTATCCTCCGCCCGTAAGGCTGACTACTAGTGACTATAGCCCCTCATTTGCTAGATGGCGGGGTCGGTAAATAACGTGATGGGTGCCTCGCATGACTATTGACAGCCAAATTCTTGTAATCTTAGCTAAATTTTTGTATAGCGAATGAAGCTTGTAAGCCTGGAATCAAACTAAAATTATGACGATGATGATGATGATGATAATAATAATAATAATAATAATAATAATAATAATAATAATAATAATAATAGTAATAGTAATAATAATAGTAATAGTAATAGTAATATTAATAATAATAATAGTATTAGTAATAGTAGTAATAATAATAATAATAATAATAATAACAATAACAATAATAATAATAATAATGATAATAATAATAATAATAACAACAACAAAATAGTAATAATAATAATTAATAATAACGTTTCAATGCGGTGGCTTTTCAGGGCACTATGTCAAGATTACAATCCACTGAAAAACCGCGACCCAGATGGCCTGATGACAGATCCGTTGGCAATGCCAATGATGAATAACACTATATGTGACATAATAATAATAATAATAATAATAATAATAATAATAATAATAGTAGTAGGAGTAGGTGGAGTAATAGTAGTAGGTGGAGTAGGTGTATTAGGTGGAGTAGAAGTGGTAGTAGGTTATATGGATCTGTTTGCAATTGAGACAGGCTGTAGTTCCAATCTCATAACCTCCACTCACAGGCCTACATATAATCATATAATCATCGTCGACTAGTCGTTAATCAGATTCCAAATTTGCGTAGATTGGTATATCAACTTTGAATTGTTGGTAAATAGGGTTAAGTGACCAAAACGATCTTCATATTGCTGCAGCCACGGTCTCGGCCATGAAGCTTTGAGTGAAGCTCAAAGAAGAGTCTGCAACAAATGTTGCCTAACAGTTATTCGAGAAGGCGAACTTCTTGCATACAAGACCGGGAAAGTTTACGTGGATCGCCTGTATTGATAACTGGAGTGGCTTGTGGTTCCACCCTAGTCTTGCCAACTGGGACAGGAGAAATTACAGATAGCAACTCGCCTATATATCTGTGGCTTGGGTTTCCACACTACATCGTTAAACACAGGTCTCAGATCGGTTGCACGCACTCTTCTGTTGGAGAAATTTGACAAGGGTCTGTTATCTTTCTCTGTTGGCACGATTGTCTACTGGAGTTAATTGTGCCGCTTTGTACATCACACCCACGACAGATTTGGTCGGGACTGACTATTGCTGCAGGCAACCAACCGCCAAGCTCAGAAATATGGGGTTACCCAAATCGTAGGCCTACATATTTCAACGAGTGGCCATTGACACCCTATAGGCCCTCTGAACCTTCAGAAATTCATCATTTGTACGCACTGCATTAGGTCTAATACTCTTTCTCTTCGCGAACATCTATAAATATATGCAACAGCAACCAACGCAAGCAGAGCGGCGATTCCATTGGTGATTGACGCAAATCGATCTTTCTTTTTCAACGTCTGTATATCAGCATTCAACGATAACACCCGGTCGCTTTAAAGGGAGTTTTCACATCCAACCCTTAAGACGAGGCCTGTTTTCCGGAAAATGTGTGGTTGTTATACAATCTTTATGACCCAGAGGGAACTTTTTTGGCTGTCTCTCTATTCACGCGTATATATATATTTATATATATATATAGTTGGTCAGTCGTTTAGTGTTTGGCGCCCTTAGACCAACTGGGGCCGTTCTTGTTTGGTTTGTCAGCCTGCGATCTTGTGTGCAAACCTTCCATTATTGGGTGCCAGAGAAGTCAATTCCTACATTAATATATACATGTCTGTCTGGCTGTCTGTCTGTCTGTCTTTATGTATATATATATATTTGGTTTAAAACAGGAAATGATGAGTTAATACACGATTAGTATACATATATATATATATAATTATTTGTTGATTTCCTAAGCCCGTGGGATCATACATTCATAAATACTTCGAACAAAATTAAATAATAACATAATAATAAGGTAACTTGTAACTTAACTAGTTAACTACAGAAAAGACCAGCACCTCACATCTAAGCTGTAGCAACATTAAATAAGTAACCTTTGTATTTCTTACTGAATATTTTGGTAGTTCGAGCTAAGCGAATGTCTACTGGAATCATATTCCAAATTGGAGGGCCAAAATATCTTATAGCAAATTGCCTAGGGTTTGTTCTACAAAAGGCTGGTCCGTAAGAGTCAATGGAGCGAATCTGGTAGGGATTTATAGATGATATTTGTATGAAGTAGTTATCAAAACACGATGGAAGCAGGTTATTAGTGTATTTATAACCATAACCATCAGTTTTATTGCTCAAAGATACAAGATACATCAATTGACAATATGCATGTTTAACATTTCGGTGGAGACAAGAGGACACCCAGAAGAGACCGTGGTCCCGCTACGTAGGGCCATCTATGTATACATGTACACAAGAAACAATTTTAATGGCTAAGGATTGACAATGAAACTGAATAACAGAGTTAAACAGAGGCAAACATAATTAGATTTCTCGTGTTGTAGGAGTGGATGTCTGAGGTTAGGCTGCAAAGATTAGCAAGCGAGCTAGGCAATGTATTGTAAGTGTACCTATACATAAATTCACTGATCTGGAGTTGCTTAATTTGCGTAATTTTTAGAATGCCAAGCTTATCAAATAATTGCTTTGCATGAGAATTATAGGGGATCCAGATATTATTCTAATTATCTGCTTTTGTAGGATTTGTATTCTTAGTAGTCGAGAATTATAATTTAAATATCTCTACGTTTTTTGTATTTTTTTGCAATTTGTTCAATGTGTTCGTTCCAAGTAATGTGTTGATCTACATGTACTCCAAGGAATTTCACGGATTTTACTTGTGAAATGTCAATATTATCAATTTGAACCTTTCCCTTCTGTGGTGGTATTGATTTCCTATGGGAGCAGAAAACAATATAAGCTGTTTTTGTCAGATTGAGGGATGATTTATTTGCCTTAAACCAATCCGATACTAGTGAGAGTTCCCGATTAAGTATTCTAAATAGTTCGTCGTGGGATTTATGAGATAAAAAAAACATCTGAATCGTCCGCAAAAAGAACAAAGTGAAGAACAGAGGATATGTTAGGAACGTCGTTGATGTATATCAGGAATAACAGAAGACCTAGTATGGAGCCTTGTGGTACCCCATATTTGATTAATTTAAATATAGATTTTATGCCATTGCATTTAACTTTTTGCTGCCGATGATTAAGAAAATCCTTACACCATGAAAGAGGAATACCTCGGGTTCATTTTTCCAATTTTTTATTAGTATACTGTGATCCTCGGTATCAAATGCTTTGGCTAAATCTAAAAAAATTCCTATAGAGTATTCATTATTATCAATGGCTTGAGTCATCTTATCCTGTATGTTTATGAGAGACATAGATGTTGCATGGCCTGGTCTGAATTCATGTTGCAGAGGGTGGAGGAAATTTATTTTGGAAATGTAGCTATATAGTCTGTGTACATAACTTTTTCAAGTAATTTAGAGAAGTAGGGCAATATGGATATGGGTCTATAATTTGTAAAATCATCTTTATTTCCCTGCTTGAATATTTGTGTCACTGTAGATCTTTTAATTTCACTAGGAACTACTCCTGTTAATAATGAACAGTTAATTATATCCGCTAACGGGGCTGCTACAGAGGGTAGAAGTGGTCCGACTATACTTGGATCAAGTTGTTCCGGTCCAAAACTATATGAGAGTTTGCGAGATTGGTTAATCTCCAGTAACTCTTCTGGTGATGTTGGAGTAACTGCAAAGGAATTAACAGGTGGGGTTTTTAAATGCTTCATGAAGGAGCATGTAGGATCCAGAATTTTTCAGATAGATTTTTAGCAATGCCAGTAGAGTAGTTATTAAACTTCTCTGCCATTAGCTCACTGTCAGTGATCATCTGACCATTAAAGAGATTCAATTCCCGCGTCCTCATTTTTTGAGTTAACTATAGTTTTTAAAATGTTCCAAGTCTTTTTAATGTCACAACTATATTTTGCAAATTCGGTAACATATTAGTTACGTTCAGATTTAATTTTGATTGTCTAAAATTTATTTCTATATGCAATGAACCTATTTTTATTTATCTGGTTTGGATTTTGTTTATATATTTTAGGTACAGTTTATTCTTGTGCCTGCACGATTTAAGTAATTCTTTTGTCATCCAAGGATGTTCAAAAGAGCTACGACTGCGTTTACTGACTTGTTTCAGAGGAAAGGCCTAGTTGTACGCATTCGTATACATGTCGAGGAAGGTTTAATAAGCTTTATTTTGGTCTCTTCTTATACACAGGTCTGAGACTGAATCAAAATTTAATTGCGACAGGAGCTTTCTGACTTTATCCTTGGATTGATCATTTACAACCCTGGTTGTGGTTGATTCCAGTTTGTCAATCTTTGTCACCCCCGTTGAGTACCAGGCAACAATTGGCAAATGATCCGAAATATCAGTAACAATGATAGAGGAATTCACAATTCTAGGCCAGATATTTGTGAAAATATTATCGATTAACTTTGAGGTAATATCAGTAATCTTTGTGGGTTGCAGTATAGCAGGCAGGAAATGGTAAGAAGAAATGCAATCAAGGAAGCCGCTTGTCATTGCATGATCAGCGTGCTTGAGTAGATCGACATTATGGTCACCCATTAAAATTACTTCCTTCTTTGTTTCAGTTAATTCAGATAATAGTTGGTTAAATTCGTCAATAAATAGTTGCAGTATTTGAGCGGGTGGTCGGTATATAACCTCTATTATAAAGTCTGTGCTTTTCTGCTGTGGAATTCTTATGAATAGGCTTTCGTAGGTACTGTGTGAGGAGTTATGGTTGAATGGAGATAATGATTGGGAGCCTATTTATTTTTTACCTAAATTCCTACACCACCTCCAAGGCCACTTTCCCTGGGTTTATGTATAGAACTATATCCTTGAATCTGTACTGTGTCCGATAAAGTGGCCTCCAGCCATGTTTCGGTCACTGCCAGAATCTCGACGGGCAATTTGTGCAGAAGGAGCTGTATGTCCGTGAGTTTATGTGAAATACTTCTACAGTTGATGTGCATAAATGAACAGGCATGCATGTCTGATCCTAGTTTCGAAGCTAAATCAGAAGGAGTGGTATAACGGTTATCCACTGGTCTACTCACGTAGTAATTATTATCCGGAACTGGGTTAGGATTGTTTTGTTAAGGGTTTATATATTTGGTCCTCATTAAAATAATTGCGTTTCAGGCTTTCTATTATTTTATGTGAGCCTACTCTGGTGTCTGCAAGTTAACCAATACAATTATTAAAAACATCTTCATCTACAATATGGTTAAATGGTAAAGATGACTCAATACAGATATGGCATTCTTGATATTATGCCTATGTTTTATGCATGAACTCATTCGTCTGTAGGGAATTTATTTTGAGATACAGTTTATACATTAACGGTGATAGGAAGGCTAGAAAATTTCCGGTCAGAATCATAGTAAGCTGTTATTACGCGAACAGCTCCTTTTTGCAATGTATGTAGTCTCTGTAATCTAGTATCAATCAATCAATCAATATCGTTTTTATTGACTCCAAGCGCAGTAATTGTTAACAGTACATACATACAACCATTTTCAGTAAAAATAAAAATAACACGATGGAGAAGAAAAAAATGTCAACTGAACAACAAGTTGCTGAATTAGTTTGGTATTGAGGTGGGAGGCAACTGGGAAAGAAAAATCCCCCAAGGAACCGTATGGTTCCGCTAGTAGGGGACACCCCTTCATACTAGTATTAGGGCAGCAGATTGAAGAAATGAGGCAGACAAATGCGAGTAATTTTAACTTAATTAGTTAACTAAGCCAAGGAAGTGTGACCAGTACACGTACTCATTATGAATCGTTTAACAGATACATTTTAAGTCTAGCCTTAAACAGACGGAGACTATAAATTTGTCGTATAATGACCGGTATAGCATTCCAAGTCGATGGACCAGTATATTTAAGGGAGAATTTACGCGTATTTGTTCGACAGAGGATGGGTCTGTAATTGGAAGAGGATCGTATATCGCAAGAGTTTACAGTAGAGATGGGAAAAAAATGATAGTCAAAGATTGATGGCAGTTGTTTGTGAACAAATTTATACATAAACTCATTCGTTTGGAGTAATGTAATCTGGTGCAAATCCAGAATATTTAAGCTCTTAAACAGGTAATCGGACAAACAGCAGTAGGCTAAAGGGACCTGTTGCTGAGGTAGCTCTTAAACCATTCTAATATAACCCGCGAATACCCATATTTTGTAGTTTAAGAAGAAGTAGTCTGTGTTCGACCGTATCAAAGGCTTTGGCAATATTGATGAACACACCTATTGCGTATACCTTGTGGTCGATTGCCTCCGCTATTCTATTCTGAAGTTTAATAACGGACATCACTGTGGAGTGTCCGTATTGGAAGCCATGTGGGGTTGGACATAACATAGTTTGTTTCACGACAAAGTCGTAAAGTCTTATATGCATGACTTTTTCAGGAAATTTAGAAAAGTAGGATAAAATAGAGATGGGTCTGTAATTTGTTATGTCGTCTTTTTTTCCTGCTTATGAATTGGAATAATTTTAGCAATTTTAAGGGCAGCAGGAATTATCCCAGTAGCAAGAGTACAGTTAATGATTTCAGTTAATGGATTTACAATGGATGAAAGTACAGGACTAATTATACAATAATCAAAGTCATCAAGACCTGCACTATGAGTTGATTTGAGGGAGTTATTTAACACAAGTACTTCCTCAGATGAAGTAGGATAAATCGCGAAAGAGTTTAGACTAGGAGGATCAAGAAAACTAATTGGGTCCCTACTGTTTGCAGGAATTTTTGCAATCAGGTCCTGTGCGATCGTGGAGTTGCTCTCAGTAATTACCACATTGTTTAAGGTTATACATTAGACAAAAGAATCTGGCGTTTTTGATTTCAGGATTGATTTAATGGTCTGCCAAGTTTGCCTTATGTCATATTTATACCTATTGAATTCAAGTTGATAATAGTCTCTTTCAATTTTGTTTCGTAAGAACTTATAGTTCTATAAATTTTATATTTATTATTAGTTACCGTGGAGGGGTTCCTAACAAAAGCAGCATTGGGTAAGTCGTTAATAAATATCAGGAATAACAATGGTCACAGGATTGATCCTTGTGGGACTCCATAACGTATCAAAATAGCACATTAGTACATGTAAGGCGTTGTAGTGCGGTAGGTCTATGCTGGCGTCAATTGAGATAACTTCATGACCATAATAAAGTACAAAATATCATGCAAAACCAAAGTCAGCAATATCAAACAAAACCAACCTACTCGTACATAGCTCTAGGTCTAGGCTATAGCCACAATAGCTAGCCTGTCGTTGTCGTCCAGTTACGTATTCAAGAAACAATAAATGTAATTCATTAGGGTACACGACTCATCCGCTTTATTTGTCGTTTATGCAAGTAAGTTACCACTATGATGACGATGACGTTAGTGCATGTGGTGGAACACCGATTCTTCCAGTTGTTTCATAATTTTCATACTGCAGCAGCAAAACTGCAATTGACAATCCGAGCTTTGCGCACGATACGCGTCCATTATATTTTTCGGCAACGTATACGTACGCTAAGCGTAGGCTTATTTTCTTATACTACACTATAATGGTAACTTAATAATAATTATTATTATAATTATTATTATAGTAACGTTCCAGAAAATTATCCCTTTTCCTGAAAATATTTTTAACAGCCAGAAAGATTAGTATCACCGCGGGTGTATAACTATCGGGTGAGATTAAATAAAGAGTTGAGTTTGAACAATTGGTGAAAGGGTCCCAGGAGCGGATGTTTAACATTAGGGCTTGGATTGCGCAATGTAGTGGTAATGCAATTTCCAGCCAAAATATCGCATAATGTCTAGAATAAAATGTCTATGTAATGTTTAACAATGCGATGACGTGATAGAGACTGCATGCCTTGAAAACGTTTGGTATTAGCAAGAGAGGCTACGTGACACTTACAGACATAGGAAGGGCTTGTTACGTTGCCTTGACTTGAAAGACTTTTGGTAGGTTATGGACAGTGCTTAAAGTGTGCCTGGACGGTCATGGACGGCGTCCAAGCAGTTATTTTGACGCCTGGACGCCGTCCTACCACTTATTTGGCTAGCAATACCTGGACGCCGCCCATGAGCGTCCATGCAACAGCGCAATTCCTCTACGTACGTTATTGACAACAGCATTTAATTATCTACTATTCCCTCCAAAAATCATATTTTCATTAGGCCTAGTTATTAACGTAAGTATCCCATGTATATAGCGGATGTCTATAATTCGTGTTATACATTCTAGTTACCGCTTTATCGAATTAATTTTCGTCTTATGCGCTTCCGGCGTCTGCTGCATTTGGTGATTAATTTTCAGATGTAAAAAGCAAAAAGTTGTTAAGCTGGTTTGATGAAATTTTTGACGAGCTGATCAGGCCTACTAAGTTAGTAAACTATAACTACATGCTACATGACATAGCGCGTATCAAATTGAACTAAGTTTCTTCTTTTTCTAGTTGCGAAGGTGAAGTGATGAAACGTGTAGGTCTAGCTAGATATGCCATAATCTATTGCTACTTCTAGTGGATAATGTCGGGTTGATCATCGACAAAAAATCGAGAAGAGCAGTTGCCCCACCAGGGCAGACTTGCTGTCGTTCTGGAATAGATCATGTACTGGAAAAGGTTAATAGATGTAATGTAATGTAATCAAGCAGTTATATAGCGGCGCTCAACTCAGCAGCGCCCTTAACGGGCGTCTGTGCGTGGGAAAAGAAGGGTCTTAAGGCGTTTCCGAAACTGACAAGGTGCTGAGCAAGGTACTGACTCTGATAGGGTCAGGGTCAGTAAATCTAGGCGCAGGGTCTGCGGAAGACAGTTCCAAGCTGAAGGGCCAACATAGGCAAAGCTCTGCGACTGGGCCGTGGTAGATCGAGCGCATGCGCGAAATAACAAGAAGGCCGCTAGTGGAAGATCCTAAGGAAGCCCTTGCAGGTAAACAGGACACCGAAGTGTAGAAAAATCTTACGTTTTGAGGAGAATAAATTCGCGCTTCGCGCATTTAGAAACTTTATTACCCTAATTTTCAAAAACTACAGGCGCCAGTGGCCCTTGTCGACAATTTTACCAAGGAAAGTAATTCGCTGTACACTTTAAATTAGGGCCTACAGCAAATAGTTCACCAACAAAATAGTTGACGACAATATAATGGTTAATGGACAAAAAGATGACTAATGCTAACTAAAAACTTTTTTCGCCCATTGTATTTAGTCAAATACAACTTGGATCGATAATAATCCCTGCAAACCCAGCTTCTGCTTCAGTAAGAACTACTTGACTTATTCGACTTATGTTGGTGATCTGCTTTTTCCAATCTTTAGTTCTTAACTTTTGACACTAGCGTCCAAGCACTTCTTTTTTTACACTTTAAGCACTGGTTATAGGGGTTACACGGGCAGTATAGATTTAGTAGAACTTCTGGCAAGAAACAGTTGTTTTGTGGTTACAGTGACAAAACTGGGGTTACCTGTAGCCGTAGGCGAGCTTGATTTATGTAAGAGTTTCGTGACTCTGTTCCAAGCCCACCTCCGTAGGTCTGAATTGTGAATATGCGAGAAAAGCACATTCTTCCACAGAGCTGGATTCGCCAGCTGTCTCTTAATAGTCTCCTCGCTGAAGAAATGTCCTGTGATCGGCGTGTGTACGATACCGGTTTTCTTGGCGAGGAAGCCAGTTACGTAGACGTCGTCCATCCAGAGGAAAGGTACATCGAACGACGCATTGTATAGATCAGCCGCTACCGAAGGCGTCATGATGTAGGCGAGACCCTGACAGAAGCAGGGCCACGTTGGATGCTTCCTCTGCTTAATGCTAACAGCCCATTTGCCCCAGCGAGGTACGGGGCTTCTGCACCATGCGTTACAGATGAGACTGCGTGGTCCGTAGACGCCTGCCTTGTGTTTCGAGACTAGTAGGTCCAGGAGAATGTGCATACTTACGAAGGCATCGTCATCCGTCTTGAGGACGAATTTCGTGTTGCTACAGTAATCCCTCACCCACCGAAGTGCGCCGATGGCCTTGTAGGTCAGATTGCGATAGGTGTCGAGAAAATCCTCCTGGATAATGTCGAAATAGAGGCTCGATTCGAATTCTATGGCTTGCTGTACGTATTCGGCTTCCGGGAAACCCATGACAAAGACTACACGAACCGTGACGGCGTAATTCCTGACGTCACCCCAAGTGGACCGTATCAGTTGTCGCTGTCTGATGTTGATCGGCCGCGTATGAACATATACGAGAAGAAACAACTCAGATGAGGGGCCGACGTCGCAGGTCTTCTGTGGATTAAGGGTGTATTGAAATGGATGGGGGTTGATTGGCGTTGATGAATTTGAATGCTTTATCACAATTCCCCCCATATCACTGTAATCGTCCATTGGATCTTTTGTCACTTTTCCTGGAACTGGCGTAGGCTTCACCGATGCTGATAAGTTTCGTTTCACTGTTTGTGACTTTCCTGTGACTGGTCTGGGATCGATTTTAGACCGTCTTTTGAAGTACGTTGAATTGTCTGCATTGAGTGAGGTAATCGGCTCCATTATCCATTCCACTGTGTCAGCGTCGTCTGAGAGTGGAAGGGTATCGTTATCCGTTTCTACTGCTCGACTATCTGTGGATAAAGTCTTCTTCGTTGAGATGTGATGGAAATACATACCATAGGCTACAGCAAGCCACATAATTATCTTCAGCATTTTACAAGCAAGCTGTTTATACCGAAGGCTCATCGTTCAAACGTTAAAATATCCTAATCAACTGCTTGCAGCTCAGTTGAAGATGAAGTAAAATTGGATAGTATCCTAATGCTCGAGTCAGTCACTATATATCCAATCTTGATTGATGACACATTATGTTCTGATTGTAGATTTGATCTTATCCGCGATGAGCAAGGAGGACTCTATAGTATACACTGTCCAGCTGTACTAGGCTAACCCACTGCGCAAAAAACGTCACCGCTTCGCGACCTTTCAAGACAGTTTGAATCGTAAATTACTGACCCGTAGATATTTGCCCCGGAAAGTGCAGCTGTGATTAGGAACGATTCTTATTGTGCGCCCACAGATAAGGCCGAGTTCCCCGGCTGGCGGTGTCCGGCTACCTACATCTGGCCCGGCGCATCTGGCCGCTTAGTAAAGTCACACAACTTCTGTGTTTCGAGCAAAAGTTCAAGTTGGTATTAACACAAATTGTGTTCTCTTATCTTCAGCTCATCGATTGACTCCCCTCTCGTTTCCTGCCACCGAATTTTACTTCATCTTAAATTTTAAATTGTAATAAGCCATTCATAGAGTGACAACAGGTCCGGATAAAGTCTAGTTAGGATCAAGCCCTGGAATGATTATAGGGAGGGGCCAAGAGTGTCATCGTTGCTTCGGTGACCCGCTGAGACCAGGCTGTGAGGTTTCGTCGTAAACGGTTATCTTCTGTTCTGTCCAATGAGACGTGCAGCTGCAATCGGTTCGGGTTCAGTGCGCTTCATCATCTGACCAGTCGTTCCGCGTAACTGCTCTCGGATTCAGACCAAGTGCAGCCCTTGTGGTCAGGAATACGTGCCGTGGTTTATGATCCTTGTATCTGAGAAGGCAAATAGCCCTCCATTCTCGGGAGCCACAGAGCTCAAACCAACATTGGTCTCTCTCTCTCTCTCTCTCTCTCTCTCTCTCTATATATATATATATAATATATATATAAATGTATGTGTACCGACCCCCCTCCAGGGGCGAGTCTGGCTCCCTAAAGGGCCTATGGGTGCGCTGGAAGGTTCGGCTATGTTGAAGATCAGCAGTCATAGCGAGCAACAGAAAAGAGCCTAAATCATAGGAATGCATTGTTGTGGTTCGTGTGGCCAAGGGGTCTCTGGCTAGTCTAAGCCTGTTTTTAATCCTGGCACTACGGCGTAGGACACATCCAGGGTTCAACTCTCCTTCTCCAGGCCCAGGTTCTAGACCTTCAACATTTTTACAGGTAACTGAAGGAGAGATAAAAGAAGCTTCAACATTACTTAGTCTCTGCAATCGATTACCTAAATTAGTTTCTTGTCTCTCAGTCAAAATTATCCAATCTTTCTGTAACACTATTTAAACGTTCCAAGATTGAGTCTAGAACAGAAGAGGTTCTACTTTTAACAGACGAAGTGTTAATTAACAGTCTCGCTCTTCCTCGTTCAACCCCTGTCCCTAAATCTTCTACGTCCGACATTTTATGAAAGACAAACACCAAATTGGGAAATATGTTTGTATTAAGCAACTACAATTTCTACAAGAACTAATCTAAGAGTTAAAACCAACAATGTTATATAACACAGTTTAGCAAAGCAACATTAGACGAAACACACAATAATAATAAAAACAATAATAATAAAAACAATAATAATAAAAACAATAATAGTAATAATAATAATAATAATGACAACAGAATACCACAGTTCAAGTACTCGAACAATGGCGCTTGTCTAAAATAAGGACGTTACTGGCATGGGTAATAAACAGAGTAATAATTCCCCTTACTTTGTTTTCTTCACTCATAATCTCCATCAGTAGCTAATGGCGACTTGGGCTTATCGACTTACGATGCTAAACTGATCTACAAGACGACTCCAGTCAATAGTTTAACTATCATACTAAAGTTCCAGATTCTTCCTTCAACCGGACAACAGCCTTATTCCGATGTTAACTGACTGATTGACCATTGCCTAAGGGTGCATGGCGCTTATAAAAGGATAGCCTCCCGACATCATTTGCCCGACGCATATCATCGTTGTTATGGATGCGTCGTTAAATAAACTTATATCAATCAAAACATCATTTGCCGCGCGCGGGAAAGACTTAATACCTATTCCTCACAGGGTGCAAAAACGCTTAGCTGCGCTTTGTCGGAGTTCCACGCGCAGAGCCATTAATTCCAACCTTTGAAGGCAGGAAATATCAGATATCATTGACTGAAGCGACCTCCTATGCCTATTGCATCAGCATTGCGCAAGGTTCTATTTATATACACACAAAAGGCAGGTAATAGCGTAACTGAAACTTGGTAATGTAATGTAAGCTTTGAACGAACATTCTATGATCGTGACATATGTATATATCTTTCTGTCTGTCTGTCTCTCTCACACACTCTCTCCCTGTCTCTCTCTGTCTCTGTAACTCTGTCAGACACACTTTCTCTCTCTCTCTCTCTCTCTCTCTCTCTCTCTTTCTCTCTCTCTCTTTCTCTCTCTCTCTTTCTCTCTCACACACACACAAACAAACACACACACTCCCTGTTTCTCTCTGTCGTTGTCACTCTGTCACTCTCTCCCTCTCTCTCTCTCTCTGTCTCTCTCTCTATCTACACTCCCTCTGCATCTCTGTCTCCGTACGAACTTGAGAGAAGTGTTGGCCGTCTGCCCTTCCATGTAGCCGTCTGTCGCATCCAAGATAAATTTGTCGATGATGACCGTCTTTCTCTTCCTTGGTTTTTGGTTGAACTGTTACGACTTCTTTAATTTTTTTCTAAGGGCTAGTTGTTTGTTGTTTTCAATAAGCTTCTGTTGCTGGGAGCACCTTTCGTTCATGCGGTAACCTGCGTGCTTCGCTCCCTACACCCGCCTCTTCCTTCCTCCCTCAAGAAGGAGCTGCCATGCTCCCTAATGCTGCGTAAGCTCCCTACCTACTCTACAACAAGGCACACTAATCGGACATTTATAACGTCATAGGCTGGTGTCATATTTTTCACAAGGATGCATATGTTGGGGACGTGTCGCAATCACTCTGTAATTGCTTGTTGGCTGCTCTGGGCAACTATTTCTGGTCAAAGACTCACTTTATTGAATGACCTTTAAGGTCTACTGCTAGTATAGGACGACCTTCTGTTGGCTTGAGCTCTTGCTTTCAGTGCCAACGCTGTCCTGTAGCTCTACAGGAGGCCAACGATGTCAGTAAATCGGAGACAAATTCACCATTACTTCATTTAATTTCATTCCTTCCTAAGATTGAGTGACATTACTGCTTCTGACAAAGTGACACTAGGCATAATACGCCTACATCTAAGGGATATTATGGGCTAACATTGACATGTCTGTCTATACTTGTCTGACTATGGGGTAATTGACCTGAAACCGAAACTGTGCATATTATATCTGCCTATTAATTATGATCATGCCAATTTAATTCGACTTAGCGCCTCTATACTCTCATGCATGAATTATAAAACTTTTCAATCTATTTCATGTTTGAATTTGTTTCTTAGTTCTTCTGCGTCACCATCGATCGGTTTCTTCTGGAGCGCCATAGACGGCGGGGTGGGGTAGGAGAAACGCCCAACCTACAGTTCCACCACCTCCGCATTTACAAATTGACCACTGATTATAGCTACATGTAAGTGTCAGTAATATCACATTTAAAAAGTAATAAATCGTGTTGTGTATTTCATACTTCATAAGTTGATTGCGGTCATCTCGAGAGTTGATAATCGCAACTCAGTCCTCTGTGGCCTTCCTGCATCGATCAATCTTCGAAACTCTCAACATTCCTTTCCATTATGCTGCAACGCTATCAATAAACGAATATCATCATATACATCAGTTAAACCAACTCCATCATCCTACACTATGTTGGAGCTTAGCTTGGAGAATTTCGTCATCAACCGTGTCAAGTGTCTTAGCTATGTCCAGAAAAATTCCCAAGGTGTATATGATTCTAACCATGGATTTAGTCATTTGTGTTGAATGAGTTAAGGTAGCTTTTTCAACTCGTTTATGTGCTCCAGATTTTTGCTTGTATTCCATCGTCACAAACGAAATTACAGGTATTTACTTTATACATATATAGTTAAAAGCGCAGAGGCATATACGTAGAGTAACTCAATTAGAATAAAATGTACAGCCTCCATAATAATCTCAATATAGAAATAATTTAATTTAATTCAAATGACCGTCACTGGCGTTTTTGTGGTTATACGATGCATAGTTCATGGGAATGATTTTTTGTAGCAAGGCCGAAACATGTAAGATTACTTAATATAAGCTGAATGAATCTGCATTGCAGAATGACTTTAAGTAGGCTTATATGATACATAAGTGGGTTACCTCCATTAAGGCTTTAGTAATGTCTATTGGTTGACTTAATATGTATTTTAGACTTGTAGTCCATTGATTTTTCTTACTTTCCTGACAAAAAATGGCTTAGCTTTAGCATGTGTCGGATTTTGAGAATAATGTCTTACTGTACTCTTGCATGGACTGCAATGCACATAATTACAAGTTCCATTCTATCCAGACAATTAAAGTTGAGCAGATGTTGCACAACGGCAGAGTAGATAATTTGTGATAATGTTTTCTTGCATGACTGGCATGCAGGTGGTTTGT
This sequence comes from Bimastos eiseni, assembly GCA_959347315.1. Classification (NCBI taxonomy): domain Eukaryota; kingdom Metazoa; phylum Annelida; class Clitellata; order Crassiclitellata; family Lumbricidae; genus Bimastos; species Bimastos eiseni. The sequence continues at coordinate 10,898,017 of OY365816.1, read as the reverse complement.
GATATTATTGTGGCTAAGAGGATTTGGAAAATGCGGTATCTACCAATATTATGACATTGGTTGTTTCTCTTGACAGTGGTTTTATTCGTGATTTTTAAACTGCAGCGTAAAAACGTTTGTGGACAAACCTGGCTAAGATATATATTTTTTTTTCTCACCGTAAATAATTCATTGGCCTATGTGCCTTGTCAACTATTACCTCTGTTAGTTTTGCATAAGCATGCACAAGACATGGCTCTGGCAATTTTCCGTGAATCTTCCATTCAATCGGTTTATCATCGATGATGTTCTGAAGAGGGACATAACGTACGTCGTCTCTATATTTCCATGTTGTGTTACCATCTTTATCCGTTTCGCGGTTTCCTCCTCCGATGACAAAGAGTCGTTCACTTTCCATGACCAAACCGAAGTGATCAACTTCAGTCTTAAACTGATTTCTTTCTTGCCAAGTTTCCGTCTCAACGTTAAATATAAAACACGTGTTGTTTCCGACCAAAATAACAGACGAGTTCCGGATTACTGCTTGCATATGAGAATAAGAACACGGTAATGGGTTCGTAAGGAGAGTGCATGTGTTCTGCTCAGTATTGTACACTTGAACGTGACTAAACGGCTTTCTATCTATATCTCTTCCACCGAAGATATAAAGAGAATTATTAAATGGAACACAATTACCCGAGTTTTGTACACAATGGACCAATTTTCCGACTGTGGTGCATTTGTCGGCGACTGTGTTATAGGCTTCTACGCTGTCTTGGACGCGTTCATTAGCACTTAATCCGTCCTTCCATCTGTTCAACCATTCAAACTTCCATTGACCCACATATCCTCCACAGATGTACAATACTCCATCGATAAACGCCGCGCTATGTCTACGTCGGGCTCGAACTAAGGAGGCGCATTTCATCCAACCAGAGACCGCGTTGTATTTCCAGATTTCATCTTCATTAAATCCTAGCCCAGTTACATACATTGTGTTACAATAAACGGCTGCAACTGGTTCGATCGTTATTATAGTCGGTACGTTTTCATGTGCTGAGATTTCATTTGACCGATGAAGGTTTATTTTGATGAAGTTCCTTGCTGTGTGCGGACCGTCATCTAATCCAACAACAACTGCACAACTCTCAAACCGTGTAATGGTTTCTGTTTAGAAAACATCCAAACATATTCACAATTAAAAATTAGAGCAAAGCACTCAATAAACCAAGCCTACATTCTTGTGCAGTAGTCTGTGTAGACCCCCACATTCAATTCTAATTTAATGATATATTCAAAATGATATATTATTCTAATCTGCGCGCTTCTGTAAGGTAATAGAATGCGCCGCATTAGGCATCTTAGTAGGTCTACAACTCTACATTCAAGAATGTTATGTGCTGAAATAGACTACGCCTAATTGATAAGCACATACACACTTGCATGCACGTAATAGGTTGTCCCAGCAATATTTTTTAAAATATTAATGCAAGACCTCCATAAGGCTTCACAAACACACACGCATGTACTCACGCTCGCATGCACGCACACATCACACACAGGCACACACACATACACACACACAATCCATGTGTCATCTGCTGGATATTCTCGGTGATCATTTGGATGTTGGATAAGTTGAATCTTGCTCAGTAATGGGTTCCATTAAACGCTGCTGAAAATATTATAATCTGAATGATCTTACTTTTATAAGGCAGGTCAGTGCAATCTTGTCCATTCTTATCAATTTCCAAAAATTCCTAGTCCTTTTGAAACGATATTATATTAAATATTTTAAGCTTGTATCATTAACAATTTGCCTGTGCTCTCTAAAGACCCAATGATGATTACGCCATCTTAATTATCATTGGCCCTAAACTAAAACACCAATTCTCGTTGCACCAAAACATCTAACTCAATTCTAGCTGCTTCAGGTTTTATTAAAACTTAGCTCAGATTAATGACTGATTAAGTCATCCCTACAAGTTTAGCCACACAATCGGTGTTTGCATAATTTCTGACAGAATCTCCTATGTGCTATACTCGAAAAACATCCACGGATTCAAAAATAATATTAACCTGGTTATAATAATGTTAAGTTAAAAATTTCTATAGCGTTGTTGCATCAGTGTTTGAACCATGAAATGATAGTAGATTCCATGGAAACCGCATACTGAAACTAAAATTAAATTCGACATTTCCAGCAGACATCCGTGAGATACCGAGACCGGATTTAAGCCGAGGCCTATAAACAGCTCCAAAATTACTCAAGAACTGTAACGGTGTGGAACGTAATCTACATAAGAATAAAAAAACACATTTGCAGCCAAAATAAAATTTTCACCTTCAAACTTTCCCACAAAATTGCTGTTGACATCCTGTAAAATGTTTCCTAAGTCTGTTGCTTGGAAAGAAAGTTCGACTGTATGATGAGCACGACCTAAAAAATATGCCTCGTGATCCTTCTCTAACTCTGCTGCTCTGCCAAGTAGTTGGTCAACTGAACTGCAGATGTCGCTGGCCGATCCCCTCTGTGTTAGTTCGTTGCAATAAGCCTCAAAGCTGATCAGTATCGTGTAATATCTTGCAATTTCTTCCATTTGATCTTCCATTTGCTTTAGATGACATGATTTTATCGCAGATAACTCATCCAATAGCGACTTAGTATGCTCAATTAGCATATTTTGAAGTTCCTGACTTCTATTAATTATAGCCGTTTCGTTCTCAACAATTTTCTTAAGGAAATCTAACCTTCTCATCTCCGCATTTTTCTTCAGTAAAAGCATTTCCTCTGCGAAGTTTGACACCTGCCATGAATTTCTTTCAATCATTTGGCGAAATTCTGCATCGAATGAGGCGACATCTTTGCAATTATGTAGTTTGTGACTTTCAACAAAACACGAAATGCAGACAATATTCTTGCAATCGGCGCAATAGTAGTCTAATGGTTTAAGAGTGTGTTCTAAGCAGGATTTCGCTTTGGTAATTCGTTTAATTTCTTCCTTTGTCTCAATTTCAAACTTCAAATCAGGATCGATGTCTTGCAGCGTAGACTTGAACTCCATGAGGTTTTCCATGAGACTTTCCATGAAGAAGTTAATCTGCAGACCGGTGATTCCTTCTCGTGGAATGGTGAACTCTTTTCGACACAACGGACAAGGCATCGTGTCTCCTGATGTCTTCTGTGCAGATTCTACAGTGTGTTTTATGCATTCAAGACAGAAAGTGTGAATGCATGGCAACACTCTAGGATCAGTGAATCCATTCATGCAGATTGAGCATTCCGCTATTTGTCTTATATTCTTTTCAGCTCTTTTTGCAGCATCCGCCATCTTCACTTATTAGCCGATCGTGTTAAACTATAATCAACAAATGTTTAACTAGAAATTAAAAAGCTAAATAAATGTAATGAACGTTCACTGTTATTTATGATTCTAGAAAAAATGTTAGTGACGCTTTAGACGACGTTGTTTCGAAGACGGGTTATAATAATAGTTAGCATAAATTATATATACAGAGTTTATGTTTAAGCATTAAATATACTTGCACAATAAAAGCGTTTAAGATCTACTAAAATTGTCTATTAGGAACAACCTCTGGCTTTACGCTTTAGTTGTCAGACTAGACGGAGCAACACGTTTTTATGCCGCCGTTATGGCGTCGCCGTTTGGCGCAGATATCTGATACAATATATGCTGTTATATGAAGCATTATCGTTGAAAATAATTAGGCTAAACTGCAAACTGGAATGATGAAAAGAATCATGCTTGATTAAAAGCTGGATGGCTATGCGAATTCTACTCGTCGTCTTACTCTTTTAGTCACAATCCTTTCATCGATCCCGCTTTCTAATGAAAGGCATTATTTTTCATAAATCATCAATCATAAATTTCTAATGAAAGGCATTATTTTTCATAAATCCAGCTTCTATTTAGGCATAAATCTTTTCATCAACAGGCATCTGTTTAACAATGATTATTTCCATAAATCCAGTCTCCATATAACCTTTGAATCCGACAGGCAGGTGTGGCAATTAAGGACGATGTACTCAAGGTAGGAGATGCTCCAGAGTACGCTACAGCTAGGTAAAACGTACTATAGAGTACACTTATACCTGGAGTCATCATGTACCTTAAAGTAAACGTTACCTGGCCATCATCCAGGCATGACGTACTCTACTCAGGTGTCATGTGTCCACTCTACCTATGGCATGGCGAACACTATTATTTTGGAAACTAAGGAGAATTTAAATTTTGAATCAACGGATTATACCCCTTGAACGTTTTTTATTACACAGCTTACATGGACAATTACGACACTTCTTCAATGCTGTTCAGAGAACTTATTTATTGCAAATGATACTGATGCAGTTGGGACGGTGGGTTTGAATAGAAAAATATCTCAGCTGATCTAAGAAGAAAATAGCTCATGGTCAAGTAGCTACACGTTGTTCTAGAAAACTGATGGCTTTGAAATGGCACGATAAAAAGCATGTATCATTGTTGTCAAAATTTCACACTGGTGCAGTTCAAGATGTTAGCCACCGTGGTACAAAAGAAATCTATTGCTCTGTACAAGCCACAGCAAAGATGGTCCATGCACAAAGTTTAAGCACAGTTTCTTCTTCTAAAACTGGGAATGGGAGGAAAGTCAGTAAAGAGTCATGGTACGAGTGTGCTGAATGTGTTGCTGGTTTGTGCGCAGCATCGTGCTTCAGACTCTATCACCCTAATCTGCAATTCTGATGCAAAATATTGTCATAAATTTGATATTTGCAATCAAGTTAAAGTTCATTTTTTGTTATTTTCTCCAAAACTATGCGAAGCATTTACAACTAAAAAATTTCACAGTAAAGAGGTTAAAGTTATGTTTATTATTTTTAGTAAAGATTCATTAAGATTAATCACGATTACTTAGATGTACGATTGTTACTTGAATATTTACCGGATCTTATTTTGTGTCAGTGTTTTGTGTTAGCTGTATATTTGAGTAGTAGCCTTTGTCAGTGCTCACAAGTTTACATTATGACATGTGGAAGCGGATTCTTAGGCACAAAGATGAGGTGAAAGCATATATATCTATATATATATATATCTCTATTATAAATGGAAAATTATTGAATACGATGCCAGGGTGATGGTTCTAATTCCTTTTCGCCAGTTTCTAAGTTATAGCCTTATAGGCATATAGGCGCACCGGTACCAAAAATAATGTCTGAAAATTATGCATCTTACGATTGAAAAATAATGTGTCTTTATAAATCTATTGTCGCTAGCATCGAATTATCAACGAGATAATACACGATTCCTGATGAAAATTATTGTTATTCTGATCCTTTTCAGAATCATAAACTAATAGACATAGGCCTACCATACGCTTGTTTAGTAAATACGCCATTGGAAATCATCAGGGTAAATTCCACGGCTTCATTTTTACTTTCGATATCAAGTTAATAGACATATCTGAAAAACTTCTTATGGTAAAATGGATCTTAGCATTCTGATTTTAAGATTGTGCTAACACTAAAAGTGTTTAATCTAAAGGGTTTCAAGCATCGCCAAGCATGATTTGATTCATAGGCCTAATGCACTTCTTGCATATAGGCCTAATTCAGCCTCAAGTATATGGACCTACATGTGCGTGTAGACTATGAAAGTCTGTGGAAGAAAAGTTACATTATTTAGAAATGCTCTTGTAAGACAGTTTTAAAACAGTTCCAACTTATAATCAAACAACAGGATTGCATTTTTGAATAATTATTATGCTTTAGTTAGGATCGAATATTTGCAATAGTTTGAAGAGATGGCTTACTCTGTTGTTTCCTCTTCTCAACAGTTCCTCAGTTGATAAGGCGGATTTTAGGCTCCAATTTTTGGCTCCAATATGTGAAAATGGAAGTCGCTGATTGACCTCGTTTCTATGTTAAGCGTTGAATATTTGGTTTCCTCCGCAACCTCTTCATACGTTTGTTGGATTATATATATTTAAATAAGTATGTATACAAGTGTTGCGTTTGTTGGATTATATATATTTAAATAAGTATGTATACAAGTGTAGCGATTCGCTCTAGTTCGGCTTCGCCGCTACGTGGATGGAAAGGATAATTATGTGGAGAATTGAGAAGTTTGATGGATATCACCAAAACCCCGAAGCACCACCATATCACTCCGGTCCTCAAATCACTTCACTGGCTCAAATTACCTGAACGGATTGAATACAAGGTCATTTCACTCACCTACAACACACTGCAATCTTCACAGCCACCATATCTCCGTCAACTGTTCACGATTCAACCACATCGCTCAATTCGTTCCTCTTCCACCCTTACACTGCTTTGCCCTTCAGTCCCCTCATCACTCAAAATTGCTAATCGTTCCATGTCTACTTCTGTTCCGCCTCTTTGAAACAAATTACCTCCAGCATTAGGACAAATATCAGATCCATCGTACGGACTCACCAACGCCTCACCTCTTGTCATCTCATCACAGGTTTTCCACTCAAAACTGAAAACATTGCTTTTTCATAAATCCTTTCCTGAATCCTCCCCCTCGCCCGACCTTCCTCGCTGTTTCAACTCCAAGCACCATCCGCCTTAGTGGTCTGCCTGTCTGCCTGCCTGCCTGCCTGCCTGCCTGCCTGCCTGACTGCCTGCCTGCCCGCCTCTCTGGATTTTGACCCCTGCTTATCGATTCTGTTTTGATTAAGCGCCTGTGAATAAGCTGGTTTCCGCGACTTGGCTTTTGTGGACGCTGTAGAAATGCTGGGATTACGATTTCGATATTTGCTTGGAAATTAATTGTGATCGAGATTGACCAGTACTATAGACTGCAGTATATGAAGGAAGGTAGAATGAAGAATGCGAGAGTGTCGAGGTGGAGCCTAGCTTTACAAAATTATTGCTTCAACGTTCATTACATTAAGGGATGCGACGATGCTGTGTCAGACTATCTTAGCAGGGGTTTGAATTAAATGGACGAAGAGACTGCGAAATATTAGAGAGGGAGAGAGAGAGAGAGACAGAGAGAGAGAGAGAGAGAAACAGACAGAGACAGACAGAGACAGAGCGAGAGAGAGAGAGCAAGATCAAGATAGAGAATATCCAGGAGACCACTATTCGGAGTTGCTGTCGTGTCGTGATCGAATCTAGCTATGATGGAACTTATAGGGCTTAGACACTCTGATGAGGTACATGCGCATCCTTGCTCAGTTCGTGGTCCAGTGGTTGCCCTTCTAACCAGACAGGGTGCTCACGATTGTATTAATAATCACTTGATCCCTGTGTGATGTGAAAGGAGTATACCTCAAAGTCTCACACGCACACATACATACACACGCATACAAACAAACACGCACACGCACGCAAACACACTCACTCACACTAACATATAATATTATAGGTCTATTGTGTAATAAGTTTCCAAATCCGTCTTAATGGTCTATCGCTCTTTCTATCTATTTATATAACGAACGTAGGCTACACACATGTACGATACACTTGCGCTGTTAGGCCGAACATTGGCCACATTGAGATCAGTTCCTTACGAAGATCAAATACAAACAAAACTAGACTAGTAGTACATAGCTCTAGTTCTATAGAGACGGGTCCAGTTACAAAGCTAACTCCAACGCTGCTTGCACTCCAGCAGTGCCAGTCTCAGGCCTGGATACTTGAGGTGGGCGACGCTGTTGATCATTGTTATCAAACAATGCCGTTAAACTGCAACTAACAGCATCAACAACAACAGCTACAAAGCTGTAGTCTGTTATCGTCACTCTATTCACGTATATTCACTTGTAGGGCCCAGCAACAAAGTTAGTCCATCATAGTCAGTCCAATTGTGTATTCAAAACCAAGCAATGACTTTATCCATTCTTTGGCATCATACGTTTTATTCATCAAACTCCTATAGAAAACATAATAAGACAATGACGGATGTTCCTCTGGAACACCGATTTCTTCAATAATGTATTTCGTGAACTGCAACCACTTTTTTAACTGTGCGCATCCCGGCATCCGTTATTCTTTTGCATAACGCAGCCTGCGGTACGGGTATGTTATTGCTAAAAGTGGCACACACGGTTGCGCTGTGGTTACGTCGACCTTCGGTATAAATTGATGATGTGATGGAGACTAAATACTGGCATTGAAGACTTCTTTGAAGGATATGGGTTTCTTCGACACCACGAATTTAATAGAATTCGTAGTGGGAAACGTTGGTTTTGTGGGCATCACAGCATTTACAGAATTCTTAGTAGGAAGTGGTGGGTTTGTGGGTATCTTATTTCTAGTAGAAAGCTTAGTGGAAAGCAGCAGATTACTAGAATTCGTAGTGGGAAGCGATGGGCTTGTGGGTCTCACAGCTTTTGTAGAATTCGTAGAAGGAAACGATGGTTCTGTGGGCATCACAGCTTTTGAAGAATTTTTAGTAGGAGATGATGTTTTCGTGGGTACCACGGTCTGTGTAGAGCTCTTTTTTAAAATCAGTGATTTCGTGCGCGTAGTGGCGAAACTTGGGCTAACTATCGACGGCGTGCTTGAATTATTTCCCAGCTTCAATACTCTGTTCCACGCCCACCTCCATAGGTCTGAATTCTGAATATGGGAGAATAACACATTCTTCCACAGAGCTGGATTCGCCAGATGTCTTTCAATATGCCCTGCATTAAAGAAATGTTTTGTGATTTCCGTGTGTGCGATTCCGACCTTCTTGACGAGGAAGCCAGTAACGTAGACGTCGTCCAACCAAAGGAATGGTACATGGAAGGACGCGTTGTATAGATCACCCGCTACCGAAGGCGTCATGATGTAGGCGAGACCCTGACAGAAGCAGGGCCACGTTGGATGCTTCCTCTGCTTAATGCTAACAGCCCATTTGCCCCTGCGAGGTACGGGGCTTCTGCACCATGCGTTACAGATGAGACTGCGTGGTCCGTAGACGCCTGTCTTTTGCTTAGAGACCAGTATGTCCAGGAGAATGTGCATACTTACGAAAGCATCGTCATCTGTCTTGAGGACGAATTTTGCGTTGCTGCAGTAATTCGTCACCCACCGAAGAGCGCCGACGGCTTTATAGGTTAAATTGCGATAGGTATCGAGAAAATTCTCCTGGACAATGTTGTGGTAGAGGATCGATTCGAGTTTTACGGCTTCCTGAACGTATTCGTCTTCCGGGAAACCCATGACAAAGACTACACGGACCATTACGGCGTAATTCCTGACGTCACCCCAAGTGGACCGTATCAGTTCCCGCTGTTTGATGTTTTTCGGCCGCGTGTGAACATATACGAGAAGAAATAACTCAGATGAGTGGCCGACGTCGCAAGTCTGATGAGGATTAAGGATGTATTGAAATGGATGGGGGTTGATTGGCGTTGATGAGTTGAAGTGCTTTACCTCAATTCCCCCCATATTACTGTACTCGTCCATTGGGTCTTTTGTCACTTTTCCTGGAACTGGCGTAGACTTCACCGATGCTGATAAGTTTCGTTTCACTGTTTGTGACTTTCCTGTGACTGGTCTGGGAGCGATCCGCCCAATTGAGGGTGGCTTTATTGAAAACGATTCTGGAATGAAGTTCCTTTTTGGTTGTGAGACCGTGCTAAGAAACGCTGGACGATGCGAACTTTTAGACCGTCTTTCCGAGTAGGTTGAATTGTCTGCAGTGAGTGATATATTCTGCTCCGTTATCCAGTCGATTGTGTACGTGTCGTCTGACAGTGGAACGGCATCGTTCGCTTTTTCTGCTGCTCGACTATCTGTCGTTGAAATATCCTGCGTTGCGATATGATGGAAGTAGAGGCCGCAGACTCCAGCAATCAACAAAATTAACGACAACGTTTTACGAGCAAACTGTTTAAACCGCAGTCTCATCTTCTGAACGTAAAAATGTTCAACAGACAAGCTAATCAACTGATACGCAAGTGGGTTAAATCCTAATTCTCTTATCAATCACAAAATCCACCGGGTGTTAACTTGAGCACAGCTTCGGAATCGAATGTACGTACAAACACGAACTATTCTGATCGCACGTGTGAGCGGATCTGCAATGTACTTGAATCATGTATATGTACGTAGACTTCACCCCTACATTAACCTAAAGAATTGGCCTGTCCCCAGTGCTACCGAAGGCAGACTGTGACTGCTGCCTGTCAAGACAGTTTGATACGTAAATTAATGACACATTTGCACTTGCCTCACCAGCGCTGACTATTGGCAATAATTCATAACGTGGCCCACAGGTGATGTGAGTCATTTCGTCGTCTTCGTTATTGGAATCATTTTTCCCATACCTGGTCTAGCGCATTTGGCTGCTTAGCACACTACGTCTGTGTGCAGACATAATTATGTGTGTTATGTTTGTGTGGAAATTGAATTCGTGATACGTTCTTCTGGTCTTAATAATTCCGGTATTATTTTGATATGCAGGCTATCATGCTCAGCAGACAACATCTGCGCTCCCTCCGAATCCTATGCTGCTAATGTCTGGTCATACTTCGGGTCGGAATTCCATGCGGCACCACCTAGCCTTCTCGGTTGTTGGCCTGCACCCAGGAATGGCCAGTCCACATTATTTAATGCCAATATAAATATTGTACTGTTTAGCCCTGTTGGTTGGGTTCGAATGCTCCTGAGTAGATGTTCTTGAAGGGGCGCTATATAAATCCGCCAAATAAATATATAGTGTCGTTTCTTTCACTCCTTACTTTATATGTACATATATATACGGACACACTTATATTTACGTACATGTATTATACCGAGACCGGCGTCTCTCGGCCGATCATCATCTGGACATTAGGATGGGCCATTAGACCTACTTACCTGTTTGAACTACGATACCCACCTTGCCTCTTAATCTCTTAGATGACATCATATAATGCGGAATAGGCGCCTGCTTGCCTTGTGGCCATGCCTGCGTTCATATATATATAAATATGTTTGTATATATATATATATATATATGCATATTTATGTATCGTGTATATACAGTGTGTTATCGTATGTATCGTGTATATAATATAATTATGGGCTTTGTCGTACAGTACACTAAGTATGTTCCATGTATTAGGTCAAAATTTCTTACGAAGCGCATGTTTGGCCCAACCACGATTTCGTGTTAATTTCTTCCAAGTGTGATTTATAGACGCCAGCCAGCTCCATGTGTGGCCGAATCGTCTTCTGATTGAAAAATACTACTCCTTGCATCTCAGGTTCTTTGTCTCGTCTTGAACAGGGCTCTCCCATCCTATCGTCGCCTTCCTTGTATTCTTTGTATTGGCCTCTGACGCAAACCATTCTCACAACATGGTCGTTTATGCTTATTTTACGTCCCCCTCTTTTAAGTGTATTTGAGTACAAGTATGAGTTCCTGATCACAAAAGTATCAATACAAGAATTTGTTAGAGGAAAGTATTTTAAATATTATTATATGTAGATATAAACAAGTATCACAAAGTAGAAAATGTGCTCTATATATATATAGGTTCACAGTTATAATGAAGCATTTAGTGTCTGAATAAGTTAGAGCTGAAGTTGCGTTCCAGTCAGTTAATAGCGGACTTTGAAGGGCCAATGGATTGAGGGTAAAGGAATTGGAGGAAGAGTGTGTCGTCTACGCAATGTACCCTCCGCCTCTTAATTGCAAAGATCGGGAAATGATCCAATGTTGAACCAATCGCAGCGTTTTAAATACGGCCAAATATAGATTTGATGTTATGCAAATTATTGCGGGCAATTTTGATAGGCCTAGCTGAGGGAAGATAATCCTAGGTTATGAGACGGAATGTCAGTCAGAGTCCAGACAAGGAGAGAGTCGGTCGCCGCTGTAGTAGCCTCAACCCTGAGGTGTGCGATGGCACGTCAAGCGACGAATGAAAAGACTTTGATTAGGTCTAGGTTTAATATCGTTTGGGCAGTTTAGAACAGACCACAGATTCGTAGTTGCTGTAGAAACGTTTCGCGTCATCATCGAAAATATTGTATGCGGAATTTCGGACATTCTCGTAAAGTTACTGCACGTACAAGAACTTGATGACAGTAAATGTAAAAATACAGTAGTGTAATTGTTGAAGAAAACGACTTGGCTACATAAGTATGAAAATACTTTGATTGAAAGATTATCACAAGCCATATATATAGTCGTATACAATAGAGGCTCAGACCCTTAATATAGAATTTTGAATATTACCAGACAAATAAGGGTTAAATTCTTAAAGACCAAATAGAGAATGGTGAATAGAATTATTATCGATCAAATATCAGTAGTTGCACAAAATTATTGTTGCCGGTCGAGTTCATTCATCAGATGCAATATTGATTTGTTAATTGTTTTTAACGAAAAATAAAAGTATTTGAAGAAGCATTGTACAATTAGCTACGATTAAAAGTGCTTTCTTAATCGTTATCAATGAGAAATAAAAGTATTTGAAAAAGCATTGTAGAATTAGCTAGGATTAAAAGTGCTTTGCTAATTGGTATTAATGAAAAATAAAAATATTTGAAGAAGCATTGTAGAATTAGTTTAAGATTAAAAGTGCTTTGTTAATTGTTATTAATGTGAAATAAAAGCAGGCCTACTTTAAGAAGAATTGTGGAATTAGCCTAGGATTAGAAGTACAAAATCCTCAAGACAAATATTCTGCGGTACAGCGTAAATACCATTTTATAAATAATGTTTGTCCTAAGTTATAGTATAAATACGGTTTCAGCGACTGCGTCTTGGCAATGAAATAAGAGAGAACCACTTGAAGCCCTATGATCGTTCTTACTTATGGCTCTTCTGTTCTGTCTAATATCCTGCTAATACTTCAACCATGCGACTGTGCAGACGTTGATTGTGCATGTAAGAACAAGGCCGAAGTCTGAATGAATATTCATGATTTGTTCGGCAACAACGTGCATACCCATACGTGCATGCATGACTTTCCTTCAAAGCAATCAAATGTCTCACAGTGTCATCTGCGATCAGTGATTCATAACCCCACTAATTATGACTCTCCTTAAGACATCTACAAGTATCCTACAAGCTATTTCTCAGCATTTAATGAATCAGTCCAATAATAATAGCCCAATAATAATTATTGTTGTTGGTCGATGTTTGCCGCAGATACAATATTGATTTGTTTATAGTTATTAATGAAAAATAAAAGTTTATAAAAAAAGTGTTATAGGATTAAGATTAAAAGTACAAAATACTCAAGAAAAGTATTCTGAGCTACAGTATAATAGTATCATTCTATCGTAGTTTAAATAGGCCTACAGATGAAAAATACTTGAATGGTAACTAAAATGGTATTTTATTCTAGATACTTGTACTTTAAAAAACTTCCCACCTCAGCCGACCCCTAAGAAATTGCTAACGTTGAAATTATAATTGGCAACTTTAACTCAGTACTCGCTCCGCTCCAGACTGTACTTAATGTGGCTGCTCGTTTGATTGCTCGCCTTCCTCAGTTTCCACTTTTAGAACCGGACAACTTCATTGCCTTCCCATAATATTATTCGTAGTTCTTGCCGACAAAGAGTTTTGTGAGTTAAGCCTATGTTATACCGACGCAAACCAAAGCGAGGGCAATCGGACTCCGATCTTTTCTTGACCACTCTGATCCTCTGAGACGACGCAACTCTCGTGAATAAGATGGTGCCCTGCGATGTGAGCTTTATCAAGCGACCTATCTCGGCTACCTCTGGACGCCCTCTACCGCCATGCGTGACTTCTAGCACCTAGGTGGCTGACACAGTCAGCATCGTGCCAATGCCTCTGCTGGCCCTTTCCAATGGAAAGACCATCCTGCTATAACACCTGTTGAAATCTTACCTGGTAGCGCTCCTGTTTCTGCGCATATTCCTAAGACTTTGTTTGCAGATGGGTTCTTCGCACCGGGAACACCTCTGATCAGTAACGCGCCCAAAAATCCTCCGGATTGCACAATTATCTTTTTCGATTCTACGCGAACTGACTTTGACGACAGATCCCGCAACTTCTTCTTAAAACGCTTCATTTTGTTTGTTCTTCTGTAGCTTTGTAAGTGGAACATTATCTTTTAAAACATTACCTTTTATCAGGATGGCGCGAAACACATTTGCAAGAATCCGAAAAGGTGTGGTCAATTCGGGGAAAATGAGTACACTGAATAACTTGTCTTATTTATACACGAACAAACTCTGCTTCCCCCACTATCATCCGATGAAAAATATTACTGTTAATAACTTGTTTTAACACTAAAATACATTACAAAATTCCTTAATAATTTGGTTCTTTCGATTATTCTGCTCCGTTCATCGGTAAGATGCAAGCAACGCAAAGGTAACACTTTTACCCTGACCTGTCTGTCCTTGTAAGGCGCCTATTTAAAGCTGTCGTCATTCAATTGCAGTTATGACTCGTTTACAGAACAAGAACTAATACCATGTCGTAATGAAAAATCATGACAACATGTTTGGATAAAAACATCGACCTCAGCCATCTTGATTTGACATTGACAACCAGTTGCATGCGGCCAGATGTGACATAATTTCCGGCAGCTTTTTCAATCTAGGACAATTTTTATCATGTAGCAACTGTTATCCACCTTCGTTCTTGGCAGCTGTGTGAGTTTAATTAACCATAATTATTTTACTTCAGGAGTGTACGTGTTTGTGTTTGGTTGGTTGTGAGTGCGTGCGATGTTTGTGTTTAGGTGTTTGTGCAGATGTTTGCGCAGGTGTGTGTGTGCGTGTGTGTGTGTGTGTGTGTGTTACACTCGATCGTAACACGTCGTCGTCTGTGAAGCTAATTATAATGATACAGGATGACAGCAGGTGGTAGGTATGCTGACACGGAGTTATGCTGCGTGTGTGCATTGACGAAGGGCCTTTCCACTGAATCCGGAACGTTGTTGAACGGGTGGTCAATCTATCCTCGTCTGTCTGAAGGATAGGTTGAATGCAATCGTTGACTGGACACAATCGCATCAACGCGAGTGGCAATCTGACTCCGATCTTTCCTTGGCCACTCTGGACAACCCCTCTGAGACGGCACAACGATCGTGAATAAGATGGTGCTCTGCAGTGTGAGCTTTATAGTGCCTGCTAGAAACTTCGCATTTACGAATGATTGCAAGTGTATTTGAATTTAATTCCTTCCAGTATTTAAGATGATGGATGGCCAAAGCGATTTCTCCTTTGCGATGCGATCAGTATCGACGTCATGTGTAATAGCCTACTTGAGATATAATTATAGCCAATCAATGCGATGTTAAAACGTTGACAATAAGTCTATAAGAGATAGACAGACTGGTCATCTCCAGATAGACCTATGTTGGTCCACGCACAGCCTATGTATAGACTAGACCTATACACGTGCAATCCAATGGGCATGTATCATGCGTGTGTGGTTGCCTTGGTCGTGATGCCAGCGATTGTAGCAGCACAAGCCAACGGTGAGTAAAACCTTCAGCAGATTCGTTAACGATTGATTCATCATCGCATTCATTGTGTCTACGGGTCAAACAATTACCGGATATTGTCACTACATGTACAGGTATATGACAGCAACAGTTACGCAGAATTCGGTTTGACGAACTCAAGAATTTATAGGCCTATGTTATATATATATATATATATATGCAGCTATATGCTGCAGACTATATAGTAATATGTGCAGTTTGCCTTTGATGCCTATCTATTCGAAGCAACATAATTCATATTGGTATTTAGCCAGCTTGCTCGTATCATTTACTTAGGCCTAATGAAATTTCCTCTCAGATGAGACTTGGCATGCGGTACATGAACTGCTTCTTGATTTATGGACATGTGTATGTTCATTGTATGTGGGCGTATACAATAAGGAGTAAAGACTGAGTCGTGTTGTTCAATCCGCAATTGATAAGCAAAGTTAGGCTTTGGTTTTGGTGTTTGAAGACAACTCAGTCACACGAGTAAGCATTGTGCCAGCGAGCAGTAGTTCGCAAATTCTAAGCTGGCGTTATATAAATTGCCTTCATTACACTAATCAACGTTTTGTGGCGCAAAGTGAAGCAGCGCTGCAGATGGAATCAGAGAACTACTTAGACTGCCATTCATATGAAGGCACATAGAAACCGTTCTTAATTAGCCTCATCCCATTATCTTCCTCTGGAATTATTGTTCTGGATCTCACCATTAGTCCCACTTCAAAACACTTTACCTTATGCCCAGTTGGTGTGGCCCCGACCTATCTGAGGTTTTCTGCACCCTGGCGTTCTGTTTACCTGGAAGAACCGCCTTGAGATCGTCCACTAACGGCCTTCTGGTTGTTCCGGGTATGCGCTGTGCTATGAATGAATCCAGGAGTTTTGCCTATGTTGGTCCCTGAGCATGGAAGTCTTCTACACTCCACAGTCCTTACGCCTGGATTTACTAGCACACTTACCTTACTAGTTCCAGAGATTCCTTAAGACTTTCCTATTTCTAGCCCAAACACAGACGCCCGTTGAGAGCATTGCTGGTTCGAGCGGCACAACACAAATGCTCGATTACATTACAATACAATATAAGACAGTGCCCGCCTTGGGCAGCTGATGGCCTGCTCTGGGTCCGATATCAATCAATCAATCATTCAATGTCAATTTGATATAGCGCCCCTTCGAGCTATCTACTCAGAGGCACTCCCGGCCTGAATGCGGCTGGAAAAAACGGATTTCAATGAACAGTCAAATGCATGCGAGGAATTTCTCGGCAATAGGCATAGCTATCGGGGAGCCAATTCCAGATGTTAACCACTGAAAATACCCTATGTTGCATCGTTGTAGTACGAACGAAAGGGACAACCAGGTTCCCATCGGCAGCAGAACGAAGTTAGGGTCGGTCACTAGTGGCCTCGACGGGCCGACACAACTCCTTGAGGTAAACTGGTGCAGCGCCGCAAAGGCAACGCCAAACAAGGGCAGATATCCTAAATGCAATATGTGACAAACGTACGTGATATTCAAGATAGGCCATTAATGACTGTAAATACACACACCAAACATAAAGTCAACAATTTTACGTAATAAAGGAGTAAGAATACAATGAGAGTAGAGAGAAATCTTGCCAAGTTCCTTAATTCGTATCTTCCTTAAATCAATCAGAACAGAGTGTTGGCCAATTCCAGTCAAAATACCCACAGCATTCGAGAAATAGAATGCCGCATCTACTCAGAAATTCTAGACGACTTGATTACGCAGTCCACTATGTGACTCATTATATCAGATGACAATGTACAAAACATTGATGTTGCTCACAAGCACCGGCGCTATATTAATTACCGCCATTGCATGAGGCCCCGTTACGTGAAGTTACATTATCAGCGATGGAAACCTTTGACTCATACCGAGAGCGCCTCTATTAGTTTGCTTCTGATGTGGCGCTTATACTACAGTTTAAGCTACAATTACAATTGCAGCGACGATAAAACTATCCTATGTAGACACATACATTCATGCATACATACATAGACATACATACATTGGTACCTATAGACAGATATACACATATACAGGGTGGCGCAAAGAAAGTGGGACCGTCTCGTGAAATCTTGTGCAAAATATATGAAGTTATGTTTTAGGCGGTTTTTTTTACTGTAAAATAATCCTTACTCACTAACTCAACGTATGACGTCACTATTTCGTGAAGTTCAGGTCGTCATCTTCATAGTTTAGGTCATTTTTATAGTTTATGTAATTTTTGCACTGTTTATAAAATGACAAAAATAACAACAGAAGATCGTATTCTCATAAAACCTTTGCGAATTGAAAAACAATGGGGAGCTAGGCGAATGATTACTGAGTTTCCAAATAAGGCCTGGAGTAAAACAAGTCTTAATCGACTTTGTAAACAAATTGATGCCGATGGTACGACAGCGCGTCAATCTGGAAGCGGCCGCCCGAAGTTCGTTAGAACAGCACCAAATATTCAGCGTGTGAGTGAGCTGATTTGTAGCCAGGATGATGATCCTCACAGCCACAAGAGTCCACGGGAAATTGAAAGAGAAACTGGCATATCACGAAGAACAGTGCAAGATTTGCAACTTCAAACATACAAACGCGTAATAGGGCAGGTTATAAACGAAAACTGCAAATTTAAACGCCTGCAGCGAAGTCAACAGTTACTTGACAGATTTCCAAACGAGAGAAGTGTACGAAGTATTTGGTTTACAGACGAAAAGACATTTGCTCTCGCCACACCGGTTAATTCTCAAAATGATCGTGTTTATTCTTATGCAATAAAGAAACAACAAGTTCCAGCAACGAGACTCGTACGCGAACGTGAACATTTCAGTCGTGGCATCATGGTTTCGGTTGGTGTGTCTCGGATGGGAAAAACCAGTGTGGTGTTTGTTAAACCTGGAGCGAAAGTGAACAGTGAGTATTATTGTAATCATGTCTTAATACAAGGATTGCTTCCGGATATTCGAGCGAGATGTAATCGGCAAAATTGGACACTGCAACAGGACGGAGCTCCTTCGCATACGGCAAGAAACACGATAAACCTTCTTCTTCGGGAGAATGTCAGCTTCATCGAATCAGACATGTGGCCCCCAAATAGCCCGGACCTAAACCCGGTAGATTATGCTATTTGGGGTGCCCTCCAGCAAAAAGTTTGATGTCTGATTTTGTATAGACTATCATAGGGCAACAATTTACTTGTTTTTCATAGAAGAAAAGTTAGCAAAAAAATAATTATTTGATATTATACTAGGCGGTCCCACTTTCTTTGCGCCACTCTGTATACATACATCCACAGATTCTTGCATGCATTAAATCTAGCCCATACATATAAACATATACACACTGCATTATATGGTTTACTGTACTAGACGGCGCAACAGTGACTAGGCGAAATAAGTACCTGTTGGTCCTATAGAGCCCTTAAGGTCCTGAGATTTCTCACCGTCAGAACGTAAAAGAAATTAATATCATATTAATGGCATTATGTCAGAAGCTATTTAGTAGATCTGATCATTGACAAATGTCTATGAATCATGCCAAAGTGCAGTTTAAAATACAGAATAAATCACATGCGTGTTTCAGGTGACACAGTCAGATATAGATGCTGGCCACATGCAAAAACAAACGCATATACCACAACAAATTCATGACCCTTATAGACGCGCCAAAACGGACAAACACGAACAAGCAAGGAGACGCACGCGTGGTAAACACAAACGAAATGACACGCTGCTGTGTTAGCACATAGACACGCAGACATACAAAGAAGCACATAGACGAGCAATGGTTGAGAGACAAGCACACGTACGTAGGAAAAATAGCGACATCGTGAAACAGCAATATCAATGTGACAATACCAAAGACTTTTATTGGTCTCTGACACGGACAATCACAATAATACAATAATGACAGGGTACAGGAACAGGGAGAATGGCGTGACGTCATTTATGGACGGCCCATCGTAAGTCCTATTTTGAGATGTCTGCAAAGTTGGACAGTTTCGTACAAAGCTTACATTTTGATTTGTCATTGTTTTAGAAAACCTCAACGCTGTGAATAAATCTGTAGAGTCGTTTTTGAACTTCCGAAGAAATGACATCGGTGCTTCGTCTTACAGAAATGAGAATGGCTACATGTTGGCAGTGTCTAAGATGGACGGAGTGTTACCTCGGATGGAGAAACTTGTGTTGGAGTCAGTAGATAAAACCAGAAGTTCAAGTAGAATTATTGTTGACCGAGGTATCGATTCATCAGCCAAGAGTCTAAATCTCGGTTATGCAGCCAAGCGCAATGCGAATGAAACGCTGGATTCATTGTCAAATCAGCGCGAGGATGTGGATATTACTTTGCTAGAGACAACGGCTTCAACGCCATTTGGAGAGTCCATTCGTTTAATAAATGCAGAAGAAACCATTTCATCGTCACCTGCAGATGTTAGTGTTACCAGGAGCAGGTCAATCAGTGGTGTAGATCAAGTAACGGCATCACTGTTTTATAGGAACACTTCAACTGTTATGGCTACAGATGAAGAAATAACTGAGAAATCAATTTACAGACAGACAAAACTAAGAGATACTGCTGAAGCAAAGGCTGTGTCTTCAAACGTTGATCACAATCAAACTGATTCAGATTATACTCTGATCGCAGGATCGTCGTCAATGACAGAATACGATCGTCGTTTTGAAGTTCATAAAACCAAACATGGCTTGCAAACAGGGACGGTTTTAAACACCGGAAGTAGTTTGATTACCGGAAGTGTTCCCTCGACGCATAGTCTTTCCTTTCGCGCAGCCCCCTCTCGGTTCGAATCATCAGGCGTCAAAATGGCGTCGCTTCTGGTTGTTCTTGGTCAGAGGCATCATCATAGACTCTCGTCGAAACAGAGGAACAAGAGGAACGCAGAGGAACAGCACGCAATGCTGAAGAGCAATAGACAGGAGGTGCATGATGATCAGCTGGTGGTAGAGCGTCTGCTACCAGATCAGTCTAATTCCTTACTGACTGAATATGACGGTGACCTTAATGATCCTGTGGACTCCTACTTCACCGGCGAGGAGGAAATCCCTCTGTGGGGGTACGCGCTGGAAATTGCTCCGATCAACGAAAACGAAAGAGGTCGTCAAGGTTATCATCAACGACATTATCATCATCATCATCAGCAGCAGCAGCAGCAGCAACAACACCACAATGAACAAGAGCGTGGTTTTTCTGATCATCAAACACCAGATATCGCAGTTGGCGGAGTAAGTGGCACTGGGTACGAGAATGGTTCTCACGTCGTTGAAGACAGAATAGTAACCAGCACGTCAAGCGGTAGAGAAATTAAAGATAGAAACGGAACCGGTGACGAGAATAATGTTCACGAGGAGAGCGTCAGTACTGACAGTGACAGCAGCCGCGGTGGCAGTGATGGTGGGATTGACGGTGTCAGCGAAAATGTCACTATTGATATTGACAGTATTGTCGATAGTGTTGGACGGCGTGCTGGCGATGTTGGCAGACAATCCGATCACAGTGTCGCCGAAGTCATCAGTTTAGGAAGAGGTCTCGATAACGCTTCTGACGGCGTTGGCGGACTTACCGGTAATGCTGAAAATGGACGTGATAATGGTGTTGGCAGCATTGGCGGTGATGGTGGCGCTGTTTCTGGTGATGAAGTTGAAGTTCGTCAAATTCCACTTAATACTGTTGGAATCACTGGCTATACCAATAGTCCGATCGCCGTCGCAGCCATAATTGGTAGTGGTGAATATGGTGGAGTTGGAGTTGGTGGTGGTGCAGTTGGTGGTGGTGCAGTTGGTGGTGGTGCAGTTGGTGGTGGTGCAGTTGGTGGTGGTGGTGGTGGTGGTGGATTTGGCGGCGGTAGAATCCTCCAAGACTTGTACGATTACGAGATCGATATATCAGAGTTTTCGACGAAGAAGAGAACATCCCGCAGCGGAGATTCCAAACGCAGAAGTCGTCCTGTAAAAGCCAATCGACGAAGATACAGAGATGAATCGAGAAAAGCAAATCGAAACAGTTATAGCAACGACTCAACTAAAAGCGATAAGGACAGACTCTCGAAGAGAAACAGCACAACATATTCACGCGTTGGTCATCAAAGAGGTAATCAGGAAGGTAACCAGGAAGGTCACCAGAAAGGTAATCAGGAAGGTCGCCAGAAAGGCCATCAACGATATGGGAACATGAATACCTGGGATCACGCTGGTCAGTCATTTCTGGACTCGTCTGGTCTCTACCAGCCGAACAATGAAGAGGTCATCTTCACTGTCCCTGCTATTGATGGCGATTATGAAGAACAATGGACACGCTTTCATTCTGCCGAAAGAATGTTGCCTCGTCCAATGTATTATCAAGATAGCCTCAGTTCTTCTGTCTCGTTGGCCTCTGCCACCGGTCACTTAGGCTTTCAATCAGAACATCCGCCTGGTCACCGACTCACGCGGGAAGGCTACCAAAGACCGACGCATGACGCTCTGCATAGACATGTTCATAAGTTTTCTGGTGTTATTCGTTGAGAATCTCAAATACATGTGTACTGCTGATCTGCCTATGTAGGGAGGTCATGTAGTTTTTTATGTAGTGAATTACCTCGAAACCCCCTTCATCTCTGTTCAAACTCAACAACAATTTCTAGACCAGATTGCCGCAGCGCAACAACTTCTCTGTATGTTAATATATGTGAGGATGTGTCTATGTATGTGCGTATGTGTTGTATACTTGTATGTAATACCAATGCAATGTAATATGATCGAGCATTAATTTCTTATAGCGTTCCTTCAAGATGGCTACGCATTGACACCCTCCATTACCACCTCGAGTTACAGTAATCAATTAATAAAACGCTATGTATACAATAATACAATAAACCTGTAATTTGATATTGCCTTTCTTACAATTTAGCTCAGAAGTGCATATATACACGCCTCGACTGCGCAACTACATTTGTAATGCAGAGCAATGGTGCACTAAGGATTTGCTAAAAATCCCTACACAATGACTCCTCAGACGAGGGTCGAACCCGCACTCTCCGCGCTACGGGCTGACCGCTCATAGCAATCGGCCACCATGTCACAAAACGTTACCCTTATCCGTCTTCCGGATTTTTATTCTCTATTGATGTGTGGGTCTTAGCAGCCCCCTTACACGACGCTAGTGAGTAGGGTGGAACCCTGCGCTTAACTGTCAAGTGTCGTCTCAGAAATGTTGTGCTCTAGATCGCTATTAAAGTTGGTGCTGTTATGAAGCTTATGTAACGTTGCCTTAGATACGAGAATCCCGTGCATGATCCACTTGATTCGCACGCTAGCATCGGTGGT
Source organism: Bimastos eiseni (assembly GCA_959347315.1). Taxonomy (NCBI): domain Eukaryota; kingdom Metazoa; phylum Annelida; class Clitellata; order Crassiclitellata; family Lumbricidae; genus Bimastos; species Bimastos eiseni. Next base: position 10,875,269 of record OY365816.1, on the reverse strand, counting down.
TCAGTGGTAGAATGCTCGCCTGCCACGCGGGCGGCCCGGGTTCGAATACAGAAGTTGCAGAACAGAATGAAGTTGCCATCCTATTGCCAGAGTCGGATCAATTATTAGTTAACCAATTCAGCGTAAACAGTGTCGTGTGCGACTCATCCTTTCATCGCTTGTAGCTCTATCGAAAGAATGATCCTCTCCTCCACGCGCATCGTTTTGCAAGCAGTGTTGTTGATTTTTAACGACACCGTTCCCTATCGAAGATGATTTGGTGTCGCCCTCCTCCTTTCTTCAGATTTGGGACTGGCACTGTCAAAGTCCAAACAGTGGCGGGGTTATCCACTGGGAGGTATGTTATTCCTTTTATATACACCGTAACAACGATCGATGTTCATCTTTGTATATACATGTAGTGTGAAAGACTGTTGGTTATCAAGAAGACCGCGATTTCTTCACAAATGCCGTTCAACAATAACATGATGTTATCAGAGATTTAGCGTGTTTCACTCAAACCATAAGTGATTGAGTTCATGTTCTTTTTACTTTCGTTGTTGTTTCATATGTATGTACTGTGCTACCAATGTTTGGTAAAATAAAGATTGATATATATACACATATATATACATAATTGTATTTGAAAACTTTGAGCAGTGTTGATGTCAACGAATGGCCAGGTACCGTCAGAAGAAGTTGGTCATTTGCAAGTAGCAAGGAGGAAGAAATTTGATCTAGGCCACCGAGTATTAAGAATGGTGGCAGCAATTATTTATGTGTGTTGGCAACTAGGTAAATACGTACGTGTGCTGATGTGTGTATGCACGTGGTCACCTGCTATATGAATAATACAGCGCATTTAGGACCTCACAAAAACGTCGGCTGCGCCAACTTAACTGAAGTCGAATTCAGTTACTGAATAGACCCTAACTATAGACAAAGCAAATAACAAGCGAGTGGTTCTGAGCAATGTGCCCTCTTATGTTATGGAAGCTATGTGCGCAAGAAATGTTGTGCGTAAAACATTAATTTTGTTAAATGGTGCACACACTAAGTTCTTGTGTGCGCTGGCTCCGCGACCCGTGTGCTCGACCACATGTGCACAGCTTAGACGGAACGCTGGTTCTGAGATAACTAAAGGAGTCGACGAACGCGTCCGTCTCCCGAAGATACGAAATACCCGATGTAACGATTACCACCCAGCACACGCCGTCCAGAAACTTACATCTGACGATGATGACGTCTAACGTATACTGTTACAGTAGAGGAAAACAAGTGTTACTAGAACAATAATTTTATCCACAGGGTGTCGTCAGCAACATAATAGGTACATCTTAAAATCAGTCAGCGTTGCCGTGACGCTTCACCCCAGGTAATCTTTATTATTTTGAGGGATGGTTACTCGTCAAATATTCGTATACACGTTACACTCTTAGACATAGATGTCGCCCCGATTAAATTTTGCTTCTATTTGAAAATATGATATCTTAAACCTCCACGGCATTTCTTTATTTTGCTGAAATAGTTATTCGGCAATTTATCCTGGGTAACCAGATTATTTATGAAAACCTGTTGTTTGTCACTTTCCCATGATTTTTGGTTACCAAATAAAATGGAAAATTGAATTGAAATTGAAAACTAAAATTTAATGAATCAACTTGTTGTGTCAGGAAGATATGAAAATTTCTAGCTCCCGATTATCGACCAAATAGGCGACACTAAGTTACAAAGGGAGCTTCCCGTCCTGTGCATTTACCGCTCTGTTCGTGGTCCAGTGGTTGCCCATCTAACCAGACAGGGTGATCACGATTGTATTAATAATCTCTTGATCCCTGTGTGAGTGTAAAAGGAGTATACCTCAAAGTCTCACACGCACACATACACTCACACGCGCACACATAAACACGCACACGCACGCAAACACACTCACTCACACTAACATATAATATTATAGGTCTATTGTGTAATAAGCTTCCAAATCCGTCTTAATGGTCTATCGCTCTTTTTATCTATTTATATAACGAACGTAGGCTACACACATGTACGATACACTTGCGCTGTTAGGCCGAACATTGGCCACATTGAGATCAGTTCCTTACGAAGATCAAATACAAACAAAACTAGACTAGTAGTACATAGCTCTAGTTCTATAGAGACGGGTCCAGTTACAAAGCTAACTCCAACGCTGCTTGCACTCCAGCAGTGCCAGTCTCAGGCCTGGATACTTGAGGTGGGCGACGCTGTTGATCATTGTTATCAAACAATGCCGTTAAACTGCAACTAACAGCATCAACAACAACAGCTACAAAGCTGTAGTCCGTTATCGTCACTCTATTCACGTATATTCACTTGTAGGGCCCAGCAACAAAGTTAGTCCATCATAGTCAGTCCAATTGTGTATTCAAAACCAAGCAATGACTTTATCCATTCTTTGGCATCATACGTTTTATTCATCAAACTCCTATAGAAAACATAATAAGACAATGACGGATGTTCCTCTGGAACACCGATTTCTTCAATAATGTATTTCGTGAACTGCAACCACTTTTTTAACTGTGCGCATCCCGGCATCCGTTATTCTTTTGCATAACGCAGCCTACGGTACGGGTATGTTATTGCTAAAAGTTTCAAACACGGTTGCACTGTGGTTACCACATTTTAGCAATAACATACCCGTACCGTAGGCTGCGTTATGCAAAAGAATAATATATATATATATTGATGATGCGATGTGAGACTAAATACTGGCATTCAAGACTTCTTTGTAGGATACAGGTTTCTTGTAGGAGATGATGTTTTCGTGGGTACCACGGCCTTTGTAGAGCTCTTGGTTAAAATCAGTGATTTCGTGCCACGTCATAGTGGCGAAACTCGGGCTAACTATCGGCGGCGTGCTTAATTATTTCCCATCTTCAATACTCTGTTCCACGCCCACCTCCATAGGTCTGAATTCTGAATATGGGAGAATAACACATTCTTCCACAGAGCTGGATTCGCCAGATGTCTTTCAATATGCCCTGCATTAAAGAAATGTTTTGTGATTTCCGTGTGTGCGATTCCGACCTTCTTGACGAGGAAGCCAGTAACGTAGACGTCGTCCAACCAAAGGAATGGTACATGGAAGGACGCGTTGTATAGATCACCCGCTACCGAAGGCGTCATGATGTAGGCGAGACCCTGACAGAAGCAGGGCCACGTTGGATGCTTCCTCTGCTTAATGCTAACAGCCCATTTGCCCCTGCGAGGTACGGGGCTTCTGCACCATGCGTTACAGATGAGACTGCGTGGTCCGTAGACGCCTGTCTTTTGCTTAGAGACCAGTATGTCCAGGAGAATGTGCATACTTACGAAAGCATCGTCATCTGTCTTGAGGACGAATTTTGCGTTGCTGCAGTAATTCGTCACCCACCGAAGAGCGCCGACGGCTTTATAGGTTAAATTGCGATAGGTATCGAGAAAATTCTCCTGGACAATGTTGTGGTAGAGAATCGATTCGAGTTTTACGGCTTCCTGAACGTATTCGTCTTCCGGAAAACCCATGACAAAGACTACACGGACCACTACGGCGTAATTCCTTACGTCACCCCAAGTGGACCGTATCAGTTGTCGCTGTTTGATGTTTTTTGGCCGCGTGTGAACATATACGAGGAGAAATAACTCAGATGAGTGGCCGACGTCGCAAGTCTGATGAGGATTAAGGGTGTATTGAAATGGATGGGGGTTGATTGACGTTGATGAGTTGAAGTGCTTTACCACAATTCCCCCCATATTACTGTACTCGTCCATTGGGTCTTTTGTCACTTTTCCTGGAACTGGCGTAGACTTCACCGATGCTGATAAGTTTCGTTTCACTGTTTGTGACTTTCCTGTGACTGGTCTGGGAGCGATCCGCCCAATTGAGGGTGGCTTTATTGAAAACGATTCTGGTATGAAGTTCCTTTTTGGTTGTGAGACCGTGCGAAGAAACGCTAGACGATGCGAACTTTTAGACCGTCTTTCCGAGTAGGTTGAATTGTCTGCAGTGAGTGATATATTCTGCTCCGTTATCCAGTCGATTGTGTACGTGTCGTCTGACAGTGGAACGGCATCGTTCGCTTTTTCTGCTGCTCGACTATCTGTCGTTGAAATATCCTGCGTTGCGATATGATGGAAGTAGAGGCCGCAGACTCCAGCAATCAACAAAATTAGCGACAACGTTTTACGAGCAAACTGTTTAAACCGCAGTCTCATCTTCTGAACGTAAAAATGTTCAACAGATAAGCTAATCAACTGATACGCAAGTGGGTTAAATCCTAATTCTCTTATCAATCACAAAATCCACCGGGTGTTAACTTGAGCACAGCTTCGGAATCGAATGTACGTACAAACACGAACTATTCTGATCGCACGTGTGAGCGGATCGGATCTGCAATGTACTTGAATCATGTATATGTACGTAGACACCACTCCTAGATTAACCTAAAGAATTGGCCTGTCCCCAGTGCTACCGAAAACAGACTGTGACTGCTGCCTGTCAAGACAGTTTGAGACGTAAATTAATGACACATTTGCACTCACCAGCGCTAACTAATGGCAAATATTCATAATGTGGCCCACAGGTGATGTGAGTCATTTCGTCGTCTTCGTTATTGGAATCATTTTTCCCATACCTGGTCTAGCGCATTAGCCCTACTTACCTGTTTGAACTATGATGCTCATCTTTCCTCTTAGTCTCTTAGATGACATCATAGAATGTCTACGTTCATATATATAAATATATACGTGTGTGTATATATACACAAACATATATATATATATAGCGTGTATATAATATAATTATGGGCTTTGTCGTACAGTACACTAAGTATGTTCCATGTATTAGGTCAAAATTTCTTACGAAGCGCATGTTTGGCCCAACCACGATTTCGTGTTAATTTCTTCCAAATGTGATTTATAGACGCCAGCCAGCTCCATGTGTGGCCGAATCGTCTTCTGATTGAAAAATACTACTCCTTGCATCTCAGGTTCTTTGTCTCGTCTTGAACAGGGCTCTCCCATCCTATCGTCGCCTTCCTTGTATTCTTTGTATTGGCCTCTGACGCAAACCATTCTCACAACATGGTCGTTTATGCTTATTTTACGTCCCCCTCTTTTAAGTGTATTTGAGTACAAGTATGAGTTCCTGATCACAAAAGTATCAATACAAGAATCTGTTAGAGGAAAGTATTTTAAATATTATTATATGTAGATATAAACAAGTATCACAAAGTAGAAAATGTGCTCTATATATATATAGGTTCACAGTTATAATGAAGCATTTAGTGTCTGAATAAGTTAGAGCTGAAGTTGCGTTCCAGTCAGTTAATAGCGGACTTTGAAGGGCCAATGGATTGAGGGTAAAGGAATTGGAGGAAGAGTGTGTCGTCTACGCAATGTACCCTCCGCCTCTTAATTGCAAAGATCGGGAAATGATCCAATGTTGAACCAATCGTAGCGTTTTAAATACGGCTAAATATAGATTTGATGTTATGCAAATTATTGCGGCCAATTTTGATAGCCACAGGACTTAAAGTGTGCCTGGACGGTCATGGACAACGTCCAGGAACTTATTTTCGAGGCTGGACCCCGTCCTGCCACTTATTTGGCCTTCAGAGCCTGGACGCCGTCCATGATCGTCCATGTAGCAGTGCAACTCCTCTATATGCGTACGTTATTATCAACAGAAAAAAGAGGAGGAAAAAAGTTCGCGATTCGCGCGTCTGCAAACTTTATTTTTACAGCTTTCAAAACGATGCCGGCGCCACTAGCGTCTAATTTTTTCGACAATTTCACAAAGGAAAGCAATTCTCTGCATTCCAAGCTCTAAATTACCACAAATATTCCACAAACAAATAATTGACGAGTAAATAATGGTTGATGGACAAAAATCCTAACGAATGATAACAAATTCAATTTTTCGCCCATTGTATTTGATTAAATAGAAGTTGGATATTTAATTATAATGTCTGCAAATCCAGTTTCTGGTTCAGCAGGAACCATTTTTGCCAATTCAACCTCTATTTATGCAAACTTTCTTTTCGATGATCCAACTTTTATTTCAGTAGGCATTATGTTCATCTAAATAGCATCTGTTTTGGAAGAATTTCGTTCACTCATCCAACTTCTGTTCTAGCATCATTAATATCACCAACTCAACTCCTATTTTAACGAACACAGTGGACCAAAGTGCACGAACCATTTGTCACTGACTTAATATGTTGGTGGTCTGCCTTAGCAATTTTTAGTTCTTGACTTTTTGACACTAGGGGGTGTCCATATGTAACGATGTGTGACAAAGGGTAGAGGGGTCGACGAAATGTGATGTCACATCGTCACATCAAAATACATAATTTTATTAAAAACTTAAACTCATTTAAACAAGTTCGACTTAATTAACAGTAGTTGTTATCACAATTAAACGACACTAATTACGATTATGATAGTCTTTCATCGTGAGGAATGCATAGGATTGTAATCATTATAGGCTACTTAATTTTTCCATTTTTCTTCGTTCTACTATTATAACTTGAAGTATTTTATAGTTACAAATAAATTTTTTGATAATTATAAGAAAAATTGCGCTACATTCTGGACATCTGGTTTGATTGGGGGGGGGGCGGCTCAGGGCCTTGTGACGTGACGTCATATTTGAGGGGGTCATGGCATTTGTGACGACGCGTGACAAAGGGAAGGGTCAAAAATCGTCAAAAATTGCGTGACGTCATTTATGGACGGCTCCCCTAGCGTCCAGGCACTTCATTTTTTACACTTTAAGCACTGGATAGGCCTAGATGAGGGAAGATAATTCTAGGTTATGAGACGGGAAGTCAGTGAGAGTCCAGACAAGGAGAGAGTCGGTCGCCGCTCTAGCAGCCTCAACCCTGAGGCCTGCGATGGCACGTCAAGCGACGATGAAAAGACTTTGACTACGCCTGTGTTTAATATCGTTTGGGCAGTTTAGAACAGACCACAGATGCGTAGTTGCTGTAGAAATTTTTCTCGTTATCATCGATAATACTGTATGCGGAATTTCGGACATTCTCGTAAAGTAACTGCACGTATAAGAACTTGATGGCAGTCAATGTAAAAATACAGTCGTGTAATTGTTGGAGAAAACGACTTAGTTACATAAGTAAGAAAATACTTTGATTAAAAGATCATAACAAGCCATAATCGTATATAATAGAGGCTCAAATCCTTAATATAGAATTTTGAATATTTGCAGACAAATAAGGGCCAATTCGTAAATACCATATAGAGAATGCTGAAAGGATTATAATCAGTCAAATATCAGTAGCTGCACAAAATTATTATTGCCGGTCGAATTCTTGCATCAGATGCAATATTGCTTTGTTAATTGTTATTAATGAAAAATAAAAGTATTTGAAAAAGCATTGTAGAATTAGGATTAAAAGTGCTTTGTTAAATGTTATTAATGACTAAGTAAAGTATTTGAAGAAGCATTATACAATTAGCCAAGATTAAAAGTGCTTTCTTAAATGTTATTAATGAAAAAATAAAAGTATGTGAACAAGCATTGTAGAATACGTCTCGGATTAAAAGTGCTTTGCTAATTGTTACTAATGAAAAATAAAAGTATTTGAAGAAGCATTGTAGAATTAGTCTAGGATTAAAAGTGCTTTGCTAATTGTTATTAATGAAAACTAAAAGTATTTGAAAAAGCATTGTAGAATACGTCTAGGATTAAAAGTGCTTTGCTAATTGTTATTAATGAAAAATAAAAGTATTTGAAGAAGCATTGTAGAATACGTCTAGGATTAAAAGTGCTTTGCTAACTGTTATTAATGAAAAATAAAAGTATTTGAAGAAGCATTGTAGAATTAGCCTAAGATTAAAAGTGCTTTCTTAATTGTTATTAGTGAAAAATAAACGTATTTGAAGAAGAATTGTAGAATTAGCTAAGATCAAATGTGCCTTGTTAAATCAATGATGTAATCAGACATTTAGCGTGTTTCACTCAAATCACATAAGTAATTGAGTTCATGTTCTTTTCGCTTTCGTTGTTGCGTCATATGTATGAAATTCTGTCCTTAAGAGCCTAACAACATTCCATTCTCATCAGCTCCGGTCCGTCCTAAATCGTGCAGCCCCAGAAGTCGCAGTAAATACACCGAAATATTTGCATATATGTAGCAAAATATTATATGCGTGGGACAATTCACTGGATCTGTTGCTAGCGGGTTTCTTTAGTATACGGTCTTCAATGTAGGCAAGGAAGTATATTCTTTATTACCGTCTAAAGACGCACGACGGGTACACAAGAGAAAACATAAAAAAGTCTCTATTTATATAAGTCAATAGATTAAAAAATTTGTAAAAGAAAGTTGGCTAGCTCTGTCCCGGCATACATCGGGCAGCTGTGTTGCTGTTTCAATTCAGCCTGGGCGGTGAGTGGCGCGCGCTGCTAGCTGTGGATACATGTAGGTTCCGCCACAGGCGAGCATTCCTAAGCCCTTGCAATGGTAGGCATATGGGATTGGCCGCGTTTACGTCGCCTTATAAATCGTCGTCATTATTATACCTCTGAACCGCTGAAACTCGTTAATTAGATATTAGATTAGACGTGCACTGACATCAATAGTCCGAATACAGCGCAGACTAATTGCTTGACGTATGAATCTATATGAGGGATTAATTGCTGCGTGACAAGGCCCATAAACAGTTGGTTCATCTTGTAGGATTAGCAGACACAGTCGGCTGGATGCATAGTGGAATAAACGATGAGTCCAATTACTGTTTCAGGCCAATTGAAACTCTTTTGCTGCACTAAGAAATGTTGAAATAAGTAATGAAGTCAAAACATTTGTATATATGCTCGATATAGAGTAAGTCTCTTATTCATCCCCAATTAGCAGACCTACACATATACGGAGTGCTAGCGACTTCACTTTACTTGGATTCGGCGTATCAGAGCGGGTTACCGGCCCACTTGCTCGCCATCTGAAATAATAATTTTATTCTTGCTGTCTGCATTGAATCGAAATGTATTCATTATGGCCAAATTCGTCAGAGGTCTGAAATCCTTACATTCTAACTAAGCTGGACGAATTAAAACAGATCTTCTTAAATAGAAGCAGTATTCGTGAAAATCATCAGGCTTAAATGGAATCTGGATCTATAAAATAGCGAAAAAGGGTACTGGTGAAAAATTGACGGGGAAAACGTGCACTGGAGATAAATTGATGGCGATAAATTGATGGCGAAAAAAATGTCGGTCACCATCTTATCGAGCTGTAGGTTGCGGAATTCAGTTCAGTGGTGCATATGCGTGGCGGAGATTTTTACGCAGGGAGACCTTGCAGGTTTAGTGATGGATGCTCGTGAGCTACTGTTTGGTGGAGATCCACTTGTCAATGGTTGCCTGCATCAAATAGTTTCCATTAATATGGCAAAACGTGAGGAATTTACTTCTTTCTTCTTCAAGGTCTGTCTTTTGAATTATTGTGTGGAGGTCCGCTCATCTCCTAAAATCTCAACCTTCATTCTCTATCTGCCAATTGCAAATGCATGTTACCTTATTTAATTTATTGGGGTTCCTATATCTCCTGCCCAAATCTGACCCCCATTTTATGATGATGACGATGATGACGATTTCTATGCTCGAAGGCAATTCCATTGGCTTTAAAGCCACCCGATGATGAACTCAGCAGTGAGGTTTTCCGTTGCCTTCCTCGCAGACAAACGTGGGCGAGCAACTTGTCTATATGGTCGATGCGCAGTGGTTTAAGGTAGAGTTGAACCTGCGCTACATTACAGCGCCCCTACCCAATTCATATCAAGGTAAAAATGTTTTGATGAACGCGGAAAACTCTTTAAAAATTACGCCACACATTCATTTCTTTTATAGATTTCATCAACAAAAATAGTGGGTATCTACATCACGGCAAGCCAAGATGATAAGAGCTCGAGTCTCATTGCTGTACAGAAGTTCACATCATAATAGTAATATTATATTATGTACAAACTGTCTTCACTCTTTACATGTCTTGAAGTTTACCCTTTCAGTGTAACAGGTCGAGATCGTAGACAGATGCGTGCAACAGCTGCGACGTCAGCGTTCATCAAATTCGATAATAAAATATGTTGCAGTGTTTGAACTCATAACACCAATAATAGTTGCAATAGCAATAGTAACAATAATAAAGATATTGATGATGATGATGATGATGATGATGATGATGATGATGATAATAATAATAATAATAATAGTAACAATTGCACACCTGTTGGATCATAATCACGTTGGTCAAAAAGGAAAATGATAATAATGACGATGATGATGATGACGATGATGACGACGATGATGATGATGATGACGACGATGATGATAATGATTATGATGATGATGATGATGATAATGATTATGATTATGATGATGATGATGATGATGATAATAATAATTATATTAATAATAATAACTTGAGCAATAATTAAACATTAAATGTCCATTATAATTAGATGCGTGGTCCATATCACTTTAGAATGTAGCATGTATACTAGCTGCATATATTAGAACGGTGCATCATATTAGTCTGTCACATAGAGAGCATGATGCAGAGGTCAATCCATCAGATACACTTCAACACACAACTCGTGTCCACGAAATTTTGCATGCGAAGGAGAAAGTAAAAGAAAGTTGTTTTCTGATTGCAATTGTTAATGATATTAATTACTGGATCTCGATGTTAATGCCTGAGTTTGCCTTTACAATCGCCTTTTGTCGCTTGGGTTTTATTTCGTACAGGTAAGCTGAAGGTAATTGTACGCAAATCGGAAACGAGTTGAAATAAGGCATAACAATTTAGCTAGGACTGTATATCTGTCACACGATGCATGCATATATACCGTGAAATGAATCAAATAGAGAAATTGTAAATATTAGGATCATATAGCAAGGCGCATTACCCAGCATTTCCATGGTTATACATATACTTGTGAGTTTTGATTAGTAACTCTTCAAGTGGTGCTATATAAATTTTCAAATTACCATTACTCTAATTAATAATCAATGACGTCATTCATGATTAAAAAATGGGACGCAACGCCGGTCCAAACGGATCCATGCCCAGACACAGTGGGGCAACAGGAATAGTTTGAAATTCTATCGAGCTTATAATAAGTAACCTATTCCCATACACGTGAGCACGTTGACATAGAAACTCTCGGCGTCTGAGTTCAGAGGATCTCGCATGCATCGTCAGAATGCTCATCCAAACAGTGCACCTATTCTTGCTGCTTGGGTTTTCTGAGCTCAACTGAAATACCCCTTGATCCGGCATTGCATGAAGCCCCCTTGCCCTTGCTGCCACTGGCTTCGGACCAAAGATTACCATTTCAGAAAGGTGCTTATTAATTAAAACAGAATTGCCAGACTGATAGCGGATTGGATCAGTGTTGTTGAATCTGATGGTGGAAGTCATAGACCCTTTGCCCGCCATAGACACTCGTGGTAATACTATCCGGAAGAGAATCAGCCTCGGAGGAGTGGACCGAGGAATGGACCTGGTTGATGGCGGAAGTCAGTCCCTGACTCGTCGAGACACAATTGTCCTCCGTCTTCCTGCGCGTCTTCCGGTCCTTGGCTCTACGGTTCTGGAACCAGATCTTCACCTGTCTTTCCGAGAGACCCACTTCCTTCGCTATGTCCGACTTGCGCTGGGCTGAGATGAAAGTGCCCTTGATATACTCCTGCTCCAGTTCCACCTTCTGCTGCTCCGTGTATACCGTTCGATACTTCTCTCTGGTTCGAGTTTTTCCTGTTAAGATTAAGAAAATAACGAGAGATTTAATAAGAGTTGCGTCATTACAAAGGGGTCTTACAAAGATTTGTGAGATAGTGGCAAAATCCAAGATAATTTAGGCACTTTTGAAACTCTTCATCTTCCTCGTCCTCTTCTACTTCTTCCTCTTCATTTTCCTCTTCCTCTTCCTTTTCATCCTCCTCTCATCTTCCTCCTCCTATTATTATTATTCTTCCTCTTCTTCTTTCTTCTTCTCATCCTCTTCTTTCTTCTCTTCATCTTCTTCTTCCTCCTCCTTAACGTCCTCCTTCTCTTCTTCTTCTTCCTCCTCTTCTTCTTCTCTTTATTCAGGCACTCAAGCATTATATATTGGACAGGTTAAAAGACCCTGTGGCGCCTGTCCATTTGATGTTGGCTTTCTTCTTCAGTGCCTACAAGATAACGTCTAATATAATCGAAAATTGACAATCATATAACGCCATCAGAGAGATGTTGAAGCAACAATCGCTTCCAAAAAACGGATTTCGGAATATGTAGATTGACAAAACTGAATCGACAAAGTTCATCACGACCTCGCTTATTTACCAAACCCTTTGCAAACTTCTGGGTCCACCATAGTGTCTTAAAGACGATGTATTGTATACGGAATTGACAATTCTTAACTTGAATTCAATGAACGCGCTCTAAGCGCCCCAAAAACAATATAATTACCCCCACTGGTTTTAAGATAGCGATTTAAAACATACACGAACTTCAACCCATGCTATCCATGCAGTGGCGCCATCAACCGTCAGATATAATTATCTGCGGAGTGAGATTCCTTTAATTCACGCATCATATAAAACATTTCTATGTACGATACATGCATTCATAAACGCAGTGTTTGTGACAGCTACTGAAAGCATATTGCATACTTTGCAAAGCTATTATATTTATAAAATATTACACTCAATATATATGTATATGTATATATATATGCATATATATGTGTGTGTTAAATATTTACATACAAATATACATACGTACATACATACATACATACCTACATACATAAATACATACATACATACACGTGACTAGACACATAGGAACAAATACAGTAGGGGTTGCTTTCGATTTCAGTCCCTCGGTTGAGATCTGAATAATCTCGTTCTACCCTGCAGCTTAAGTCGTCTATGCTCCATAGTCTTGAGACGACAAGTTGTCCTTAATAAATGTACCATTACTACGTTATTCCCTATCAGTCGCAATATCTTGGACTGCTTGTTCTAAATAGCTTGTCTTCTCGTGCCAGTAGTTACCTCATATATAAAATACCTTCACTGTTTTCTCTTTATAATGGATCGTTATTTTTCAAAGTCATATTGCTTTAGGACTATGCGACCATGTTCTGTTGCCTGCACTCTACCCTAATAATTTAATCGAGAAAAACAGATTTTATTCGCTCTACTAAATTAGATTCTGCAATGAAGTTAGGGCTCAAACGCACTTCATCATTTCAGGATAACCCTTGCCAGCAATTTAACCCTTCCTTATAGGAGGCGCATCCGAGGGTGTAGCACAACCAATACACACCAGGTTCAGACGGCGACCTGTTTGACCAGCCACTAATGACTCCAACTAATAGAGGTTTAGCAAAGCACCTAATCGCACCGTGCGTTCAGCAGGGAACCAGTCGAGCTACTGCGGCACTGAAGTACACACACTCGAAAATATATTTCATTTGAAAGAGATATATGTAGTAGGCCTATGTCTCTCTAAGATGGGACGCGGTGGCGTAGCGGTATGTTCTGTACTTTGCAACCACAGAGTATCAGGTTCGAGCCCACCCCACTGCCTAGCGACCTTGGCAAAGTTGCTCACTCAAAATTGTCAGTGAGAAAGGCAACGGGAAATCACCTCATCCCCAGAGGGCGTAAAGCCAAAAGCCTCTGGGCAGAGAATTCAATGATAAATGGTACATATAGCATGTATCACTTTGTGTATGTGCAACTTGTTCTCTAACTATCGTCATAAAATCTCAGCTGGATCTTGTTCAAAAAATATTATTTGTATCAATAAATTCTCCGTTCCCTCTCTGCTACGTTCTTTCACATCCTCTGACCGGCTTGACCTTCTCGTTCCTTATATTGCCACAACAATGACTTAATCCAGATCCTTTGCTTGCCTTGGTTTCTTTCGATAAAATACTCTTCCCTCTTTTCTTCGATCACGGCCATCTTCTCTGGAGACCTTCCTTTTCGCAAGGAGTATCTCAAAATGGAAGGGTTGATGACATTAAAGGCGCATTATATATATATTATCAAATACAATACAATGCATACACAAGCCCTCATGCAGGTACACACATACATTGCATATATAAATACATATGCACATAAATACAAATATACCTACCTACAGACAGAATCACGCGCATTCACATATATACACACACACACCGATACACACACAAATACATACATACATACATACATACATACATGCATACATACATACATGCATACATACATACATGCATACATACATACATACATACATACATGCATACATGCATACATACATACATACATACATATATACATACATGCATGCATGCATACATACATAAATACATACATACATACAAACATACATACATACATACATACATACATACATACATACATACATACATACATACATACATACATACATACATACATACATACATACATGCATACATATATACATACATACATAAATACTTACATACATACATACATACATACATACATACATACATACATTCATACATACATACATACATACATACATACATACATACATACATACATACATACATACATAAATACTTACATACATACATACATACATACATACATACATAAATACATACATACATACATACATACATGCATACATGCATACATACATACATACATACATATATACATACATGCATGCATGCATACATACATAAATACATACATACATACAAACATACATACATACATACATACATACATACATATATACATACATGCATGCATGCATACATACATAAATACATACATACATACAAACATACATACATACATACATACATACATACATACATACATACATACATAAATACTTACATACATACATACATACATACATACATACATACATAAATACTTACATACATACATACATACATACATACATACATACATACATACATTCATACATACATACATACATACATACATACATACATACATACATACATACATACATACATACATACATACATAAATACTTACATACATACATACATACATACATACATACATACATAAATACTTACATACATACATACATACATACATACATACATACATACATACATACATACATACATACATACATACATACATACATACATACATACAAACATACCTACCTACAGACAGACACACTTACACACCGATACACACATACAGATACGTGCGGGCGCACAGAAACTGGTGCGCCATTGAACAAGAGCGGACATGCGCTAAATGACGTTTCGTTGATATGTTAAGCATCGAAGATTCCTTCAGAGGAGTAGTTGGCGCCTTTGTGTGGGCGGTCTCCGCGAACGTGTTTAATGCGCTTATAATATCCTTTCTTGATGATTGCATTCTTCTTCCGGAGCCGGCGGTTAATTGAAAAGATCCATCCGGAACAATGAGACTAAGTGTGGCGCCGACAATCGACGGGAAGATCAAAGACCTCGTAGATGGAGTCAGTAGACTGTGACGAAGACCATCGCCCGCTCCATGCACGGCGGCCGCAGTGAAGACGCGGCTTGGAATTGATAAGAAGAGTCACCGATACGTACACCTGGCGTTTGGACGAACGCTGAATCGGTAGAGCACCGACGATGACTTGTACGCAATTGAATATATTTTGCGCAGCAGGTTATTCCAAGTTGGTGACTACAGACGCAAGTGTGGGATCACGTACTAATATGTCAACAAAACGTCCACTTACGACTTTAGAAAACCAGTGAATTGAGCCTTGGAAGGCCACTCTATAGTGACATATAGAGCGGCGAACTAATGGGAGGACCTTAGTAAACATCATTTAGAAATAGGAACCAAAACAGAGAACCCTATTGAATGTAGCCTAGTATGATACTCTAATAGAAATGGATCTTGATGATAAAGCATAATTCGTCCTATTAAGAAGCTGTAATTGAGCATATACACCAATTAATACTTAAATAAATAAATTTATAATTGATTTACATCTATCGGGATAAGAAAAGACACCTGTCAAAACATACAATTATTCATAATGATTGATGCCTAAAAGGGGCTTTACATTGAAAAGTCATCGAGAAACAAACATAGGAAGACGAGCACACAGACGCAAGCGTATGCAGAAACAAATAGGCGCATAGGTGAGCATACAAAAGGACATCAAAGAGACAAATGGAGGCAGATACGAACAGACAGGCAGACGAACTTACAGAGAGATGCAGACAGACACACAGATGCACACGGTGGTTATATGACAGAGTTATGAACGGAATCATTTTATGTCTCATTACAACCGACGTCTTTAGAAAAGCCTGTCAGTCCAATCGGACGATGGCGACTGCGGTGCATCTGAGACCAGCTTCTGTACCTCCAGCATCCATTGTACCGCAGCGCCTGTCATGCTATCTGGATGAAAATTAATTGTTGCATATTTAATCTAGTTGCACGTCGATTGTTTTTGTCTCGGCGTCTTTCAGTGAAAGGATCAAGAACAATTGACATTGTTCCTTTCGTTTGCCCGTCTCAATATTTGAGACGAATTGCATGAACGAGGCCAGTTATCCGTGACGGAAGCGTTTCACTATAGGCTCCTCTAGTATCTGACGTTCATGCCTTCCTCTGAGGAAGACATTGAAACAGTCGACCATCAAAACATCATAGAAGCTTGCTATGTAAGCGTATCGATGGATACAAGCGAACAGGATGCCAGTTGTCCGGTTCATGCCACCAGAGTTGTGTCCTAGAAAACTAGTTTCTCAGCTTCACATAAAAATATGTCCCAAGCGTACTTTATAAATAATTAGATCAGCTCTCAAAAACTGGAGCTCAGGCATTTTACTTGCACCTGAGGGTAATAATGTCAACATGTCATTGTGGCTAAAATGCACTAAGCCTATCTTCCTGTTCTGCAGTGCACACACCATTTAACCAGACGAGTCTCATTCTGAATATGCGTTTTATTTCGTCTCAATAAGCATATTAGGTTCAGAAGCGTCATTAAGTTCAAACAGGAAAAATGTAACAGTATTATGTATATCATGCTTAATGCACTAAAAGTGAAATAATATTAACCAAGAAAGAGGAGCCAAGGTATAAATATAAGTGTTTAGTATAAGCTACATAGCTTTTCTTGGCGCTTAGTGTACTGTGCCCATGAATTAGTGGTTGTACTTAAAATACGTGTATCGCGCAATAAACAGCAATCAAAAAAGTCCCGATAGACAAATCGACGTCGTAAGCTAACTGGATCGACGTTAAAGATAACGAATTGTTGAGGAGCCAGGAAAACGACAACTAATAACAACGCCAGAGAACAACAATTAGCAAGCCCGAGCAAGTTACAATTGGAGCATTTACACAAGAGACAGTAGACCTATATAGAGACAATAGATGCGAAGAATCGCGGCGTGGACCGTTATTGGAGCCTAGGGAAAGAGAGAGAGAGAGAGAGAGAGAGGCGTGAGATATGCCCCCGAGATCATCCACATATTCCCTCTTTCATTACCGTGCGGAGGAATCTTACAGACAATGGCCAACGGATGAGGGTTTTCGGGCTAAAGTATACGTCTCAAAGAAAGGAAGCGTCTGTATCAATACACGATTTGTGATCAAAGAGAAACAGCCTATTGACTTATACATTAGGACATTTAACAGTTTAACTGTTCCCTAACCATTAGAACACGTAAGTGCTCGAACACCCTTCAGGCGTCCCCTACCCCTATACAAGTCGCATATTCAATTCTTCAAACACACGTGGCCTTCTAGAATAGAGATTAAATTATCCCTCCTGTAATTATGAAGATAAAATTTATTTATTAATTTCCAGGCATTACTGGAGATATCCTCTTGAGAGTTACAAGTATTAAGTATCATGCAAAAGATACCCTAAAGCTATTTTTGCCCTCTGTATCGACTTGATAAGAAACAGCTGAAATATATACAAGGCAAACTATATAGCTCTTGCATGTTGTTGTCGGACATCAGCATTAATTAATTATAGTTCCTTAATTTCAAGGCATAACTTATTATAACAACTCTGTAAATCGACGATTTAGTATAATGCAACAAACGTAGGCACAATGACACAATGCATACAGACACGTAGCCTACGAATATAAACATTATGGAATAAAATTTGCATGAGGTAAAAAATATGTCATATACTTAAAAGGTGCTATGTAAATTGCCATAGGCACACACGCACACACATATAGAAAGTAGACCTACATACGCACATACACACATAGGGATATACTTAAGTGCTCATTCATGCCTATATACCAACCGTGGATATCTACTTACGCACATTCATGTATATACAAACATACATACATACATAAATATATACATATATACATACATACATACATATTACATATAAACATACATACATACATACATACATACATGCATACATACATACATATATATATATATATATACATACATACATACATACATATATACATACATACATACATGCAAACATAACATACATACATACATAGATATATACATTCATACATACATACATACATACACACATACATACATACATACATACATATATACATATATACATACAAACATAAAAATATATATTCATACATACATGCATGCATACATACATACATATGCCTTAAATGAATACATATGTATACATATACATATCTACAAGAGATAAGTTCAAAATGACACTGAGTTGGTCAACACATCTCGAGTATTTTGAGATATTTCTACAGATAAAAATGCTAGAAGACGCAGCAAATGCATCATCTGTTAAAACCAATTAAACGTTAAAGCAAGAATTAGATTCAATGCGTACGTAAATGGTTGAATAAGGAAGTTAACGGTTGAGCCTATGATGGGTCTCTGCATGTTAGATTGCTATTGCAGATTTTACTGTGTAATCGCATCTGAACCCTTCTGCCAGCTACCAGAACAAACGATGTTTTCGACAGATCACCTCCAATAATTATGTTAAATTGCAGACTCTCTGACTAATGAAATTATTCAGAGCATTATTCTGCCAAAAGATCATAAAAAATAATGGTTTATGGCTGAGCAACTTCAACAGACGAAACCGAAGTGGGAGTATTTATAGAACTTGGGTTTAGCATACCTATTGACGTCGATGGCGTGACCTTTGGCCTGACATCATTTCTCAACGGATGTCTCTGACTAGATGACGTCGAGGCCGAAGAATCGTCAGCGAGGATGTGATGGATATTGCGATGTAGAACGTCTGAGCTGTTCATCCTCTGTTGTGTGATCGTGGATGATGCGGGATGGTGAGCAGCATCATCATCCGGCATCTGCATCTCGTGTCTGTAACTGCGCATGTGGTTACCACCTGAGGCATCCAACATGACCTGGAGCCGATTACGTGGATCTGGGGGACTCCCGTGCAGACCGGATAATTCGGTCTGAGATGGAGGTCGGAGCACCGGATATGGGGTGGAATGTGCCGCCAGGTGGTAGCCACTGGAATGGATCGTCGATGTTCGAGATTCGTCCGTTGAGGACCTACGAGAGGCGGGGGCGTCGTGCAGATGACCCGAGAGGGAGTGGCGGAGGAGTGGATCGCTGTCGGACATGGAAGACGCTAGCTGCTCGTGTTTATAGAAGGCTTGGTATCCGGTCGAGGGCGTCAGCTGGATTCCGGTTGAACCAAACTGTCTAGGGACACCGTCGTAAGCGGCAGGGTAGTAGGACTGCCAGAGGGCAGCTGTGTCGCCGGGCAGGATGTAACCGCTCGGTGGATCGACCCCGTCGACATCTGTATGAGTCCACTGGTCCGTGACAATGTGTCCCGGATCGCGAGGGTACGAACTCGATCCTCTGGCAAGTTCCGGTGACTCGTACTTTCCCACCTGGGAGAGGTCCAGGAAATCTCTCGACACACCGGTCTGCTGTTGTTGTTGATGCGTCGTGAGTTGGGTGGTAGCACGGTAGGTATGGGGTAGCTGATGGTAGGGATTGGACGCCATGTAAGGGTGTTGCTCGTGCCAGAGGGCTGCCCTCTGGTAGTCATAGCAAACGTCCTCCGGATTCATGATGACCTTCAACTCCGGTGGAGAATGCTGAGAAGCGCCTCCTCTGATTCTCGGCAGGTGGCTTCGCTGTTGTCGGAGGCGGTCTTCGTGGTCGATCGCCGCTGCTGAAGAGGGGATGGTTTGGCTGAGAACGCTGTGATGGTTCGTCATCGGATGATCGGCAGGTCTAGGTCTGTTCATCGGACGGCAGCGGAGGAATCCATGAACAGACAGGGAAAGCGTGCAGGACAGAACCCCGAGAGTTGACTAGCTAGAGAAGAACCCTGACTGGCCAAGCTGGAACTCCTTCGTCAGTATAACCAGACCCTCAAACAGCTGGGCCTCCGTTATCCTCGTGGCAAATGTCCTACGCTCATCTGACCGCATCCGTCGACAATCTCCCTCAGAGTGAAAGCCTTGTGAGCAAGAACTCCTGCGTCGGAAGGCTGAGATGACGTTTACCCTCGCAGAGCAAACACGGGAGCCGCCGTCTCAATAGTCCCTTCGAACTGTTGCAGCGTTTCACAGACGTTGACCGTGCTTTCTCAGTCCGTTGCACAATGTACTAACCAGAGGTCGTCAAAACTTCTCGGTTTTAGTCGGACCACGGCGGCGGCGTGCTTAGCTGTACCTTGTACTTACGTGCTAAAACGCTTCTGTCGTCGTTCAACGTTGACCTTCTGCGATTAATTGTCAGGTACCGAAGAGTAATAAACCATGAACTGACTTCCGATGAAATAATTAGCCTACTGATCAATCATTCATCTTTGCTCTCGTATAGGCCTGAGCTTTCTCCGCTCCGCCCCTTTAGGACTAGCCGCCGGCCCTCGCCGCTGCACCGCTGCCCCGCTGCCCCTACATCTTTCGCAGGGGCTTCTCCTACGAAATATCATGCACAAGGGGACCGCACACCTTTGTAGATTTAGACGTGACCCCTCCTCCTCGTTCTCCTCAAAGCCGTAACTGTACATGTAACGAATGAATTGCAATCGCTCAGAGCACTTCGATCGCTAACTGTTCTTCGACGGAAGCGTCAAATACCCTTTGGCCTTCAACACCGCTCTATCAGAGATCGATGCCTTTACAAGACGTCTGACTTTGATGTAGGGCAGTGTAGCTCCTTAGTGATTGACTCTGATGAAGGTCTATAGTAAAACGAGCTATCAACACGTTGGTCGCGGCCACTGGGCTATCAGCGAAACAGTTCGTCCCTGTCTAGAAAATTATTGCCGGGCATAAAACGTCTTACGAGCCGCAGATATTTCGGTCGATTGCGACGCGAGACTTGGGCTACCACTGCTTGAGATCAAGTTACAAAGTCGTCGCCCAGCGACTCTCGAGGTCTAATTGAGTCGCAAAAGTCTTTTGAAATTTGAAGCAAAAGTTAAAGTCTGACTGTTCGTATGTTAGTCTGTCTGCCAGCAGAACTTCTGTTTGTTCGTGCGTCTAACTCTCTCTCACTCTGTGTGTTTACTTGTCTCTCTATTCGAGTTTGTCTGCCCACATCTCTGTCTGTCTGTCTGCTTGTTTTGTCAGCTGCATGGCTGCATATCTGTCTGTTGGATGCTGATAATCGTCTGTCTGTTTGCTTGTCTATCTGACTTGCTATTCAGACTGTTTGTCAGTCTGTCTGTAGCTGCTTGCTATCTATCAGTATGTAATTTTGTATGTACACGTTTAATTGCTCTATGATATGATTATGACTCTTCTGTAAAAAGGCGTTATCTTTTTATTGTTGTTAATATATTATATTAATATTATTATATTAGTTGTGACTCAGTAGTCTGTATAGGATAATCTAACGTCATATGTGTGTCATGCATAGCACGTCATGGAAGTTGCACATTGTCTCCAGAGAGAAACGACAAACGACTTAGTTTGAACATCATTTGTGAACCTTAATTGCCCAATAATGATGAATTGTTGTGACGTTATGATTTATAAGGCACCGTCTTCAGCTTCTAGTTTGTCGGTCGTTTGCGATAAATCCTGCAACGCCATCACTTGCCTCCACTGCAGGACTATAAGAGCCATTTGGAAAATTTCGAAATCTCTAACTCCGTCACTGTTTGGACTTTGACAGTGACAGTCCCTAGCCTGGGGAAAGGAGGAGGGGCGACACCAAATCATCTTCGATATGGAACGGTGTCGTTAACAAATCAACACACTACGAGATATCTCTTTTTATTTTCATGGCAGGAGCTGAAGAATTTTATTAATAATAGAGACATTTTCCAGTTATTTTACTTCACTTTCAGATTTGTCTACGCTGCACTCAAACAGCTTGTCACAAAAAATTGCAGTTCTCTTTAAAAAACAATTAATGAACCATTGTGGAAAATTTAAGAATAAACAAAACAGTTGCCTCGACGCATGCCTACCAACAATTAACACCAAAGACTAAAAATACTAATTTAAATTAAGCTTTATTGGCTACAATTAAAGTAAACTACGTTACTGTTTGCACCTTAGCAGCGCCAGTACCAGGCCTAAGTTAAAGGGAGGGCGACGCTAGTGATCTATGCAATCACGGTGACGTTCAACTGGAGCTAGCACCTCTACAATGAAAGCAAATAGCAAAAAACAATCAAGTAAATTGTAAATGATTATATATTATGATAGACGAGGCAATTATGAAGCAAAAATTTCGAATTTAACACCTTTTTATAAGAACTATAGAATTATAAAGGAAATATTGATTACTCACTAAAAATAATTATAATTAGCCACCCAGCAAATAAATTACGCAATAAAGTTTGGAATAGACGAATCACCCATCACTGACACAAAGGCACATACATTTAGTCATACATGCATGCATGTATGAATACACACACGTATATAGGCCTGTACATACATTCATATTTACATGCGCATGTCCGCTTTAGTATTTGACATACTATAAAACACTGGTTTGAGAGCTCCTGTTTCGTATACGCGGTCTCTTATATTGGCAGAGCTACAACTATTGTTTGTTCTGTATGTAACAGATGCAATAAATGGGAAATACAATGACGAACACATATAGGCGCGAAACAGTTTAAGAGGACTGAAGTGTACTTAAAACCTTCGCTCGCATGTCCGCAACATATTGGAGTCTTCCTAGCCTTCGAATACTTTGAAGTCGCCGGTCGTATAGAATGGAGCGGGCATCGTGTGTGGTCTCCGTGGCTGTAAAAATGCATGCATGTATTAAATAAGAAGGAATTGGGTAGGGTTTTGGACTGCATCATTGTTTTGGTTGAGCTATAAAGGCTGTCGAGACCGCAAATTATTATTCATAGCGTATTGATGCAAGATCCGAAAATGAAAGAGTTGACCATTTGCACTGTTGTCGAGGCATTTTAGTGGCATATGTATTATAGTTGGGGCATTTTAGTGGCATCTGTATTGTAGTCAGGGCATTTTAGTGGCATCTGTTTTGTAGTAGGGACATTTTAGTGGCAACGGTTTTGTAGTAGGGGCATTGTAGTGGCATCTGTATTTTATTTTAGACTTTTAACGTAAAACTTGCTGACACTGTTTCATTCGTTTTAAAGATTTTTAATTTAGGTATGCATAATATGTTAATTAATGACCCGGCATGGTAGAAATCTGGATCGAGATTTCTGCTCTCTGGGCGCCCAATTGCCACCTCAGCAATGATGATGAGTATTCTGACCGTAGACTGTCGGCGGGAAAAGGAGAGGGCGAGGGAAAGGACTGGTCAATCGCCTTCATATGCCGAGACTAAGAAAATCAAGTCACTAATACTTCATATCCAGGGCAACAGCTTAAGGGATCGCTCCACTTCTCGCTCATCTTCTTTTCTTTGTTATAATCGAATCTCCAACGAAGTAGTTCTGTTGCGTTGCATGATTGATAACAACCGCTGTGCTGAAACTACTTTCGTGAATAATAATTATACTTTAGAGTTCATCGCTTCTTAGCTTCTATGGATTCAATGGGTGAGAAATCATGCAAATCAGTTTTCCCGACGGAAAATCTAACTTATTAGTCTTTTAAGTCTATCTTAAATATTTGCTCTAATTTTTATCTCCTCATCCGGTCTCTCTCGTTATCCTCTCACATTAGTCTCTTTCATTAGTCTCCTTTATTAGTCTCTCTTACTAAACTTCTGCTTCATTTCTGACCTTTCTTATTTTAAAATTAACGTAATCATCGTCATCATCCTCATCTTTGTTGTTACAACCTGCGTCATCATCATCAGCAGCAGCATCGTCGTCGTCATCTTCGTGAATATGCATAACCGTTTGCATAATGGGGTGAATGGATTGACGGATGAATTGATTGATGAATATTTGATTAATGGTGATTAATGTATTAATCGATAAATGATCTGATGCGACTGGTAAATATACTGATTGAAGGACTCGTTGATAATTTTCATCTTCAGCATCAGGTAGGTATATGCGACGCAAGGACTTGTTTTCAGGACCTATTGAAATTAATGATCGATGGTTTACGCACTATCTCTGTGTATGCAAGTTGCGTGGAGCTTCTGCGGCCGAAGTTCTTAACGCACTGAAAAATTACTTCTGCGGCCGAAGGTTCTTCGCATATGTCTAAAAATGACGCTAGCCCTACCTCTGACCCTAAACGACCTTCACGACACCTTACCTGATCACAACCGGCCCTCATGACGCATAGTGAATTTTTGGGTGTTTTTGACAGGGCGCGTGTGTCGAAGGTTGCGCATGCGCAGAGGTCTTCACTTGCTAAATTTTGTACGTGTTCGGCCGTAGAAGTAAAAAGTTCGTTTGCATTGTGGCCAAACTTTCGGCCGCAGAAGAGTTATCCATGTAGGTTTGCGATATAGACGTTCATTCGGAATATTCGCACTATCCTGACCTTCGACATTGATCCTAGACTCCTACTGTCTTAGTGTCAAGATCGATTACATTGTAAAGTGAATACCTCACATGAAGAGCTATAGGCAACTAATTGCGGGTTTACGGGTCTGCAATAAATATGATGGTTTACGTTAATCGTGACATATAATCATTCTGTCTTAAGCGTTGCTTGATATAAACAATCCCTTTTCGAATTTCGAAATTTACGATGTCGTAAATTGTCCAGCATGCGACCTTCGTATGATCACCATTGTAATCCATTACTACCAGTGAACCGTTTTAGTACTGCATGTATTATACCACATCCATGTATGTCATTGACTTTCAGGATAGTTTTAAAGGTCAAATACATAGGCTCACATATATTTATATATACAAGATTTATGCTATATTACACACAACACCCATCATTACATATAACATGCTAATATATAAATATATACATATACGTTAGCCTATTGTTTTAGATTAATTGAGCAATATATTTCAGAAGTGATATTTCACTCAACTTCTCAATCCACCCTTGTAAAGCTCTCCTTATAACCTACAGGTGATGCAATGCCTGCCCTGCCATAGGCTGAGTTCAATGCGAATGGGCTGAAACGGGTCGCTCATAAAACCCGAGGTCATTAGTATACTCAGCTTCTCATTAGCCTTCGTAGCCTCCGGTCAAACTAACACGTTCGCTGCTTAGAGAGGAAACTCCTTTTCGGTAGCTCCTTCTTTTCCTTCAGTGGAGTTTCAACTCTATGTAATTAACAATAACGGACCTATAGAAAGTTTAGAATGCGAATGCATGTAGGTACATAAGCATGTACATATGCATGCATGTATGAGTGGATGCTCAATACATGCTATCTGTATATGTGTGTCGTTAGAATATTGATACGCGTACGAGCGTATACATTCACCCATGGCAGTCATCCATACTTACAAATCGATGTATATAGTTAAACTATAGGTATGTTTGTGGCATGTATGTATGTAAGCATGTGAGTATGTACGTATGTATGTATGTAAGCATGTGAGTATGTACGTATGTGTGTATGTATGTATGTATGTATGTATGTATGTACGTATGTATGTATGTATGTATGTATGTATGTATGTATGTATGTATGTATGTATGTATGTGCGCATACACATATGCATGCATGCAAATATATATATGTATTGCACAGTTGGTTGTGCATGTATATTGTATATACATAAGTGCATAAATAGATAAATATATGTCTATATATATTTGTATATATAAGCGTGATGTCTTCGGCCGTTTAGATCTGATATTGCCAAGGAAGGAGCGACTATGGTTTCTTTAGCGGATAAATTGATAACAAAGAGGCCGACAATTAACACTCTACAAGTAACCGTTGGCTGCCGAGCGCACCTCTCCCCCTTAACATCAAAGCTCCCTCGGCCGATGCAGACAGCGAACTCTTGACTTCAGACGCATCACCCTTTCAGTTAACCTTTGCACGAGCATATATGTATAATAATATATAAATAATATAACTATTATATATATATAGGTTATTTCGATAGTTCGTAGGTGAATTGGTTTGTTAGCCTACCAAGTGCACTTACTACGCTTACATTCTCCAAACTATGCCCAGTGCCTCACCTGCAGAGGGCAAGTGCAAAGGTCATTTGCCATCCTATTTACTTATCTTCCATGGGATGGCTCTATGGCGCTGTTAAAGGTTGATCCTTCACCGATCAGTATGCAAACTGGACAGTATGTTGTTCCTGGTATTGTGAACTCGCTTAATTCCGCTCAACATAACATATTTTCTACCAATGCTTCTTATGGAACATAAGAAGCATTGGTAGAAAATATGTCAGAGGCGTCCAGATAGGAGGGTTCAATAGCTACGAATGTACAGAAGAGGTTATTGTCTTGGGGTTATTGTCTCAACCAAGAGCCATTGAGCAACCCATCAATGTCTGTTCAGATATAGAGATTGTTTATTGAACTCATCAACCGGACACTGATCTGACCACCTCTTGACTTTGAACAGTCATTATTTGATGCCCTGTACTTTAGCAGTAGCAGTAGTAGTTTCAGTTTAACACAGAATCATTAATGTTGCTCTCCTTTTTATCCAGGCTTGGAACTGGCTCTGTCAGATTGCAACCGATGGCGGAGTTACAATCACGTCATTAAAATACCCCCAAAGCGCTGCCTTCATGCCCTATCCTCACTTCATTCCTAACTAAAGCGCTGCTAAAATTTCAATATTCAGTTCGATTGTAAGCAAACTGCGCTCGCCCATGTAAAGAGCATTCAAAAGAAACATTAGATAGGAAGCAGAGATTATAAGTTTAATTATACGACTGACTGTGTCAGTTCAGATACAGAGATTTCTATCGAACTAGTTTACCGGATTTTCAGCTGATCAGTGATCACGGCTTGGTTTTGATCCGTCATAATTTAATTTGGTTGATGCATTGTAATTCAGAGACGG
>OY365816.1:10805357-10842857 GCA_959347315.1 Bimastos eiseni | reverse complement strand
GCCGTGCATTTATAAGAATGAATTGTTCGTTTTTTCTAGTTGGTGCATTCGTAGTCATGTGTCGGGCGAACCTATTGAGGGGAGTGGCAGTGTTGATTCTCAACAGCCTACATCAGATGCTTTTGGCCAGTCAATTGTCACAAGGTTTGCCTTTATGTCTGCTATTTTACCTTTCTGCGAACGAATCCCCACACTCACATTAACTAATTCAGTAACGCTTGGACATCAGAAACCTGCTTGTCGTTCCTCGCATGCTTGGGGCACTGCTCAATCCAGAACCTTCGCTTATGTCACCTCTCTAGTTGGAAGCATACTCCACGGAACTAAGGCCTGAGCGCCTTTCTCTTTCTCTATTTCGGAAATGCATAGAAATTCATATTATTTGTTAGCGATAGCGCTGACTTGGGTATGATCACTAGGCTGCGCCTCTAAACTGGCTACTGGTGCTATGTAAAGCTCGAGTACAATCACAATTTTTCGCAGCAATATGGAACTTTTCTCTTTCTAAAGCATCATCCAACAAGGACATTTCAATACTGATCTTTACCTTACCCTTCAGCGGTTTTTAAATCCTTTCAGATGTTAGTTCCATATAAATACCTGATTGATTAATTAAGGATGATGATAATGATAATATTTGAATTGTCTTCTTCTTCCGGTTCATTGCCTTTAGGCCAGAGGCGGCGATCTCGTTTGACAGGTTTGGGGGGGGGCACCCAATGAGAAGGGTAGAAAATGTGGGGAGGCAAACGTAAAACGTGTCCCATCCCTGCAAAAGTTGGGGGTGACTTGTCTCCCTCGTTTCCCGGGATCGCCGCCTCTGCTTTATGGGCAGGTTCCTAGTTCAAGGTCTTTCTTCTGTTTCAGCCAGCTCTGAAGTCCTGCACCATCTAATCCAGCATAGGATATACTTTAATCCAGCATAGGATATACTTTAATCCAGCATAGGATATACTTTAATCCAGCATAGGATATACTTTAATCCAGCATAGGATATACTTTAATCCAGCATAGGATATACTTTAATCCAGCATAGGATATACTTTAATCCAGCATAGGATATACTTTAATCCAGCATAGGATATACTTTAATCCAGCATAGGATATACTTTATTCCAGCATAGGATATACTTTAATCCAGCATAGGATATACTTTAATCCGGCATAGGATATACTCTATTCCAGCATAGGATATACTTTAATCCAGCATAGGATATACTTTATTCCAGCATAGGATATACTTTAATCCAGCATAGGATATACTTTAATCCAGCATAGGATATACATAGAGTTTTTCCTTTGGACCTTATTCTATATCTAAAATCATACAACAATGATGTGATGGTATTTTTCTGATCACATTACCGTTCTATTGTCTAGGTCCTAGGGCATTCAATAGACCGTTAGCTCAAACAGCAGAGGAAGAAAGTAAGACAGAAGCAAGCAGTCAGATAAAGGAACAGACAAGCAGACAAACAAAGTTTATCTTTTCGTGATAGTTGCTTCAATTTACGTCGCCCTCCTTCATCCTAGTATGGGGTAGCCGAGGAGGTGATCTGGTTTGAGAGGTGGGGAACACGCAATAAGAAATGTGGGGGACAAACGTATAACGTGTTCCCTATCTGTAAAGATGGGGGACTTGTCCCCTTCAACCCCCTAGATTGCCGTCCCTGGGGACTGGTACCCCAAGCGTACAAACAGTGACTGAGTTTTCCTGTTCGTAAGATAAGCAGGGATACATTTATGTGTGGGCAAACCCAAAGACTAAAATACAAACGAAGCATACAGCTAGCAACTGAGGAAATGACTGAGGCAGCGATATATGTTTGAGTTGTTCTATAGCACTGTCGTATAGAAGAGGGACCTCCAATCTGCTCGTGCAGATGCGTTTATCTATAAAAGACACGTATCCGATAAAACAGGATTAGCCAAAAATGGACGTAGGACAGGCGTGCATAAGTCTTTGAAATGCGACGATGTCCCGTCCGGCGCTGGCGACCGATCAGACGAATCCTAATTCGACGATTATTAGCGATCGATTAGACGTGGAACATATATACAGATATCATCCACTTCCCTCTGCATCATTTCCACGGATACATCCATAAACAGTCGTCCACCAAATGCACGACTAATAAAGCTCTGAAAGCCTGAAGAAGTGGAGGAGGAGGAGGAGGAGGAGGAAGAACAGGAGGAAGAACAGGAGGATAGAGGAAGAGGAGCAGGGCACGGAAGAATGAGAGATGCCGGGTTCGAGGTAGATGCAATGGACAGGAGAAAGAGGGGAAGAGAGTATCAGTTTGATGCTGAGGGAGGAGGACTAGAAGGTTAAGGAGAACGGTGTGGTTGTTGCTGGTGGAGGCGAGAGGAGGAATCGGCACTGAAGGAGAAGATGATTTTGTAGAGGAGGAGGAGTGGCGGCGGTGGAACCGACACAGCGGAGAAGGGAAGTAAAGGGCAGCGGAAGAAAAGGAGGCATCGAGAACAAGAGGTGGAGGGAAGACAAAGAATAAGCATAAGAATGTTTTCGACTATCGATGTCTCCCAAAGCATTTATGTTATGCAGCACCCGCTCGCTACCCTTCCTATTCCTCCTCCTCCGGCTCCTACTCCTGCTTCTCCTGCTCCTACTCCTGCTTCTCCTGCTCCTACTTCTGCTCCTCCTCCTCCTCCTCCTTCTTCTTCTCCGCGCGTTCTCCTCTGCTTCCTTCTCCTCCTTCTACTCCTACTTCTTCTGCTCCTCCTTCTCCGCGCGTTCTCCTCCGCTTCCTCCTCCTCCTACTCCTCCTCCCTCTTCTCCTTTACGCGCGTTCTCCTCTGCTTCCTTCTTCTCCTCCTACTCTCGCCTTCTCGTGTATGTTCGTTTGATTTCGATTACTCCAAGGAACGTAGCCGAACAGATCATCCGAGCCATGAAACAAATTCGCGATTTTAATCTCTGTCCATGCATGCATCTTTCGTTTCAGACTCTATTGATACGCACATAAAGAATTATGTAAAAAATATACATGTACAGTCATATACAGAGGACGAAGCAATAGGTAGTATTACTCGAGTACGTCAACACCCCATACAGTATTTTTGAGTAGGGGACTAAATTGATTCGTGTAATGATTCGTGCAAATCTGACAGAGCAAATCTGACAGAAATCTGTAATATGCGTCGTGAGGGTCGTTTAGGGTCAGATTAGGCATCGTAGGAATCGGTTTAGTCTCCTGCTCGAAACTATTGTATAGGGTGGTGACGTACTCCGGTAATACCGACGCACTCAACACATAGGTGCATTGCAGCTAGGCTCAGTATTACTGCAGTACGTCAGCGCTCTATACGATATTTTTTCTAAAATGTCTAAAACGACCCTAACCCTTACCCTGACCCTAAGCGACCCTCAGACCGCCTGACCTGACCCTAACCGGGTATTATTGGAGTACATCAACACCCTGATGCCCATCATTGACTACCATCATTTTTTTATTGTGACTCTCTTACGTTTAAGAAAATAAAAAAACTGGATTTATGAAATGAAATACATCTAAACGTGAGAAGTATTGATGGAAAGAAATATTATATAAATGGAAGGTTGACCGAGGAAAATATCATGCTTGAGTAGAAGCTTTATTGATTATGGAAGGCAGTTACGATGGAAGTTGAATCGATGAAAAGAAGGTCGTGTATGCAAAAACTGACAGATGAAAAAAAATATACCTACATGTAAATTGAAGCTGGATCGATTAAAAGAAATAGGCTATACATAAATGGAAGTTGGATCGATGAAAAAGATCATTTCATTACCATATTCGTAATCAGTTACCTTGCTTTTATGAGAAGGCATGTTTTTTGTTGTTATTAAATAACTATTTTACACTATACGTCAGCACCCTGTGAAATTTGCAGGGTGTTGATGGAGGCCTATATATACTCCAGAAATACCGATTGCGTCTAGCGGCGACGCGTTGAAAGCGCTGTGAAGCTGATTTTACGTACGCTGATATGTATTTTATTACCTAGGCATTTGTTTACGTTGCCATGAGTCATGGATTGGTCTAAACTTGCCTCGATTGTCTGCTTTCGTGGTGGAAAAATTCTATTTATCAATGGCTGTAAAGAAATTGTGGAGATTTTTCCATATAAAGTACATTTGCACGGGCTTACATTTAGTTTAACTGTAGCTAAAGCCAGTTTATGCCCATGCATTGAATATCGTCTCGGGCTAGAAATCACTCCGTGGATTCGGTACGAATTCAATCTCGCCTGATGGCTTCAATTTGGCTAAGGTGTACAATATGTCATTGATAACAGTTATTTATATTCCTCCATAATCCCCGTGGATTATGCGAAAGTTTTTCTTATGTTACGCGAAAAATCGCATAATCGCATAAACCACGGGTCCCAGTCATCAACAATTACGTCGTCTGGTCGGTAAACTATAGCCCTTGTAGGCTAATAATAGCCTGAACAAGTCAGTTATAGGCCTAGTTGACACTGACCGAAATCTCCGAACTTTATGCAATTATTTGCGAAAACTTTCCATTTATGAATTTATGAGAAAGCCAATTTGTGCGAAAAGTAGCGAAATCGCATAAACCAAGAGGCACTTACCGTGTGTATCTGTTATACAAAGTCATAGAATTCGATGAATGTTTCTGTTCGGTATACCATTAAATGTACGAACCACGGTGGCACCAGAGGAGGAGAGAAATTACTATTGGAACGAGTCAATGCCGTGATATTCATGCATTCATTACAAAGATTTATATAGCGCTCTTTGATGTTACTAATCAAGGGTGCCTCCGAGCCCAACGCGGCTGAAAAGAACTGTTTTAAGGCGAGTATGTACAGCGTTTGCTTGCCTGGACCTGTATAATGATACATAGCAGCATTTATATATATATAATTATATATATATAATTATATATATACCTAGGCCTGTTATATTTTGACTTTTGAGCAAAAATATGTTGGAAGAAGGGCGGTATCAAATTTTGCTAATAATAATAATAATAATAATAATAAACTTGAATATCATGAACTCTAACAATCACTCAAAGTCACCGGCTTTATTATAAAAGCATTTAGTAATGACTGTCCAACGCTTTAACGCAGTCGCTTTTTGTGGCACTCTCTCCAACAATAAAACCATCTGCGAAGACTAGCCATTCCAGAACAATGGTTCCCTAATTTTTTTAATCCCGAGGGATCATATGCACCTCGGGGAAAAAATAATAACATATACAGTTAATTGTAGTTCTTCTATGCATAAAAATAATGAATTATTAGTCATAGATAAGACAAGCAGTTAATAAACACGTATTGAGGCTTAGCAAGCAAAGCCGGCGACTCAACAGCGGACTTGTATTCATGAACTTTAACAATCACTCAACGTCACCGGCTTTATTATAAAAGCATTTAGTAAAACGGACACGTCACCATCGACGTCGACAGTATCAGCGACGTCATTATCATCAACAGCAGAGGCTGCAGCAGCAAGTGATGCAACACCCCCACCAGCATCATCAGCTCCAGTTTCTCCAATCAGTGCCAGGGTGATCTTCGACCATCAGGTACTGCCGCAGAATTCCTGATTCGTTGCCATGGCGCATGATGCCTCATATGGACAATGTATACGCTCAACACGACATTAATACGTCAGGAGACAATCATGAAGAAACGTCTCATTTGCATCATAAACATGCGTCGTAGATGTAGGCACGTCATACATATGTGTGTATATTTATGCGTTGAAATATGTACGTATATCATATGCATAGGTATATACTTAAAAATAGTCGTACATATAAAGTTATAAGCAATGAAGTTCACATAAAAATCTACATCAGTGAAAAGAGGATCCTTGCAATATTCATATGAATCAGATATCAGATATTACTGAGCGACATATGCATGTGTACAAATGATTCATATTAAATGTTCTTATGTATGTATGTATGTATGTATGTATGTATGTATGTATGCATGTATGTATATATATATGTATATACATATATATATATTTATATATTAATGTGTGTGTGTAGGTATACCATCCAAATTGTGAAGAAGCAGTTCATCAACGAACAATTTATACTCTTTTCGCAGTAGGAATGTAGGATTACTTTGTTGCAAGATGGCGTCGTCCATTATAAATTAACGGTGGCTCCATCAAACGACGCGCCTTGCAACAGAGAGACACCGGAAGTTGAACGACCGCTTTAGGACACACGTGTATTTGCTGGCTGCAATCACTCATCGACACACGCAGAGATTGATGTTGTGTGTGCATGGTGCTGATGAGTCACCATAAGGACAACAGTTTATTAGGTCGCCGTTAATGTTCCTCTCTGCTTGC
Source organism: Bimastos eiseni (assembly GCA_959347315.1). Classification (NCBI taxonomy): domain Eukaryota; kingdom Metazoa; phylum Annelida; class Clitellata; order Crassiclitellata; family Lumbricidae; genus Bimastos; species Bimastos eiseni. Next base: position 10,836,511 of record OY365816.1, on the reverse strand, counting down.
ACCCAGGCAGCGCCAGTCCCAAGCCTGGGTAAAGGAGAAGGGCGACGCTAATGATTTTTGCTATCACACAGTGGCCCAAAGTCGTCGTAATTAAGATACTGTTTCATATCATGGTGACACATTCTACGATGCCTTGCCTGTAATTGTCATCAGTCATTTTGATGCAGTTATTTGAAGACCAATTGTATAGATATTTTCCATTAAATTCAGAATCGTTTATTACAGTCATAGCAAACAGTATTCAACTAACTAGCAATAAAGATTAAAAACTAAAGACTATAAAAGAAGCCACAAAAGGGATCGAAATTCCGTTGGAAGGGACATCCGAGAGGCAAAAAAGATAAAGTTTCTAATGTTAGGCCTGATTCTAATATACCTAAATTGAAGTTGGATTGATGAATAGAAATTTACTTAGATGGAAGCTGGATCAATGATGAGCATCATGTATTATTAATTTTGCTGCCATGGGCTATAAAATCAATCGACGCACCTACAACTTTTTGCTCGCTCTCAATTCCTAAAGCGCGTTTTCAGACTTTTCAAAAATATCATAAAATGCTCCTCGATAATTTTTATAATAACACCGGAATCGATTGCTTTATGGAAGGGAATGGAGGACTGATTAAGCAATGCAGTGCCTGGATAATCCGCTTATGGCGTAACTAAGCTAAACAAGTTGATCTGAAAACTGTCCAGTAACTAAGCCTGAAGATAAGAAGGAGTTAAGAGCATCAACTTCGGTGTTTCCTCAGCTTAGACACAGAAGGTCGAGTGGCCTCTCTCTTGCCGTCTAATCTTCTCACCGACTGTAAACGGTCGATGCAGTCCATAAATAATGAGTTTCGCACCTCCATAAATGGAGAAAACAGATTACAAGCGTTTTATCACATGAACTGAAATACTTCGTAAACCTATAATAACTTTCAAATACACCCGTCTCAGCAACCTTCCAGAAACGGAATAAAAAACAAAAAACAGAAAGAAAACAGATTACTAACGTTGCATGAACTGAACTGAAATACTTCAATAACCTGAATGACGTCAGCAGCTACTTGTTTGTTGCTATAAGATGTCATTAAACTTTTGAATAATGATAATATATAGATGGAACAGATGTTCCGCAGTATCGTTCAGTTCTAGAATGGATATGAATCCTATATATTTAGTCTCCACCGATGAGGTCTACACGTGAGTTTGACGGACGGTTGCACTCAGGTGTCAAACTCCAAATTAGAAATTACAACGAATTTCAGCTACCGGTATCTTATATACACTGCCCTTCGAGGTATCAAAGTTGCAATATATATTAAGTGCCCTGATACAGAGATGCATGCATGTACGAATGCATAAAAGTATACGCATGCCATACATGCATATTTGCACGCATTTATTTTATGCGTCCACATGTATGTATACATGCATACTTAAATGGCATTCATACACAAAACATACATACATGATGCAATTGCGTACAGTGCATATAGTTATACATGCATACATACACACATGCATACCTACATACATACATACACACCGTCATTCGATCTGTAAAAAAAATGTACGTACCTCTTTAGCCAATTCATTGTCCACATTCGTCCCGTGATTGTCCAGTGGTCAACTCCTGGTCATTCTGTCAGAGGGGGACTGCAAATGCAGCAGTTGTGTGCATGTTCTCTGTGGCAAGAGACAAGACCTTAGAGTATCTATAGCATTCGGCTCAAATACTATATGCAGACATTTTGACGTTGATGTCAGTCTAAAACTTTAAAAGGTCTTTAGGAACAGCGTTGGCATGCATGGATGGTTGCAATCTAACGAGTTTAATTTTATTGTATTGCATTCAACTATGTTGCATCATCATCATCATCATCAGCAGCAGCAGCACCAGCACCACCATCACCAAAACCACCACCACCACCATCATCATCATCATCAACATCATCATCATCATCAACAACAACAACATCATCATCATCATCATTATCATCATCATCACCATCACCATCACCACAACCACCACCATCATCATCATCATCATCAGCAACAACAACAACAACAACATCGTCATCGGCGTCGTCGTCGTCATCATTATTTTCGTCATCATCTTGTCATCAGAGTGAGTCAAAAGCTAGGCTGACATGGGAGAGGATCAATTAATTATGAGTGCCTGATTTTGAGTTGTGTTGAAAAGACTTCATGGCAGAGGCGCTATATAAATTTTAAAATGCAATACAGTACAATACAATTCAATTCTACTACTCCGGAATGATTGGGGGAACTTCTCAACTCCAACTCGTCTACTAAAAACCTAGACTTCGTAGTTGCTGTCCGTTTAATGTCTATATCAGACCAACCGAGTTGTTGGATAGAAGCGTTGGTTAGCAAACAATCACGTCAACTTTAATGTTGACCTGTGTAAAAACTGTGTCGACAATTTTATGTGCATGCTCTATTGAATAATGCGTTGAGAATATAATTGTACCTTATGATACACGCATGTGTCTGTTCTTATCGTACAATGTGAGCATCTAACAATATATACAAATGCATGTGGGCATACACGCATACTGACAAGCACACATAGGCACACATAGACAAGCAGACAGAGCAACGAACAGACATGCGTAGACTATAATCCGAATGTGCGTCGTATGACAACATCCATCGAATCGTATCGACTTCTCTTAGTATAGTCGACTTAATGTCGTTAAGTCGAATCTTTTCTCGGCTACTTTTGGGCTTTAGAATGATGTTTGTGCGACTGATGAGAGACTTCCACCTAACTGAACCGGACTTCCGTCTAAGTATTTCCAGACGATTCGCCGATATTTATAGCCTTATATTTCATGCTCTTCATTCTTCCCTCATTCTTCCCTCATTCATCCCTCATTCTTCCCTCATTCTTCCCTCATGCTTCCCTCATGCTTCCCTCATTCTTCCCTCAATCTTCTCTCATACTTCCCTCAGTCTTCCCCCATTCTTCCCTCATTCTTCCCTCATTATTCCCTCATTCTTCCCTCATTCTTTCCTCAATCTTCCTTCAGTCTTCCCTCAATCTTCTCTCATACTTCCCTCAGTCTTCCCTCATACTTCCCCTACTGCTACGCTCCGAATCCTTTCAGTGCTACCTCCATTCAAGGTCAGCATCCGAAGCGGACTATAATGACCATTGTCAGGAATTAGATTCTCTTCATCAGTCGCCACTATCCGAAGAATATACATATCTATTCTTATATGCTCATATACAAATATATATATGTGTATAACTTGACTCCACATTTAATACTGGTCAGCGGTATATATATATGTGTTTGTATACAATCTATATATAAATGTACATATGTATGCGCTATGATATGTATGGGTATTTGCAATTTTGAATATCCTGTTGCGAGCTTTTGAGTAAAACTCCATTTGTCGCATAATTTAGGCGCATAATAAATTCATGATGATGATGATCGTGGTAATGGTGGCGGCTATGATGACGATGATGATGATGATGATGATGATGATGATGATGATGATGATTGATGATGATGATGATGATTGACGATGATGATGATTGATGATGATGATTGATGATGATGATGATGATTGATGATGATTGATGATGATGATGATGATGATGATGATGATGATGATGATTGATGATGATGATGATGATGATGATGATGACTACTATAAAAGTAATTTTATGAAGAGCACATACACCGACATTTATACATTGCGAAAGCATTGCTTCTTTCTTATTTGCGTCTCGTTTGGTAAGATCGGGAAAATAAAAGCGAGATTTCACGCAGTAAATAAATATGCCTTGAATTTGCCATGATGACTTTAGCCCTTATTTCGAGAATGCCACAGTGAGTTTTTACTGTTTGTCATGAATTTCTATTTTATACCATCTCTACTCATCAATTGCTCGCTTCCCTGAATCTAATCACATCGGATGCGACATCGTTGGGCCACGGGGTCCGGTCAGTTGGCGCTTTGAATGCCCTCTGTAGAGAGTGAGGTCCTCGTTCGGTGACTGTTTGCCCCAACACCACCGCCTCCCGGACCTGTTTCCGCCTCTTGCCTCCAGTTTCGCTCTGAGTTATGACGAAATGGCAGCCGAGGATGGGAAAAGAAAGAGTGGGAAGTAGAGAAGAAGAGCGGAAGAGGGTGAGATGGAAGAAGGAAAAGATAGGAAGGAGATGACACGAGGACAGGCAGAGAGAGCAGAGGAGGGGAGGGTAAAGAAGATCACGCAAGAAAGAGGAAAAGAACTAATGAGAATAAGAAGAAATAGAAGAGGAAGAAGAAAAACAAAATGATGATGATGACGATGAATAATAAGATGACGAAGAAAAGAAATAAGACAACGAGGAGGAAGAAGAAGAAGAGGACGAGGACGAGAACGAGGAGGACGAGGAGGACGACAAAGAGGAGGAGGAGGAGGAGGAGGAAGGTGGATGGGATAGAGTCAGAATTGATATGACAAGGGGAAGATGAGACGCATTATAGATAGGGCAAAGGTTCGGACATATAAGTATAAGCTATAAATGTCTCCTTTTCTTCGAAAGCTACTCCACAACTAAGGAAATCGTCCACTTCATTGTTCGACTACTTGACGTCTGGGCAGCCGAACACAATGCATTCCAAGGCAAGATAATGCAGCAGATTACATAGAAAGTTTTGCCAATGAGGAAGATGCAACCCGAATAATTGCAAATAATACAATTTAATTCCGTACAACATAATACCTACGAGTCAACGCCTCATAAATGTAATCCAGAATAGTGCAAAAATAGCAATAAAAAATGACTTGACAAAACATAATCCCATACAATGCATCAATACACAAGAAAATTGCAAAGTGTTATACGCAATGCAGCACAGCGCAAAATATTGAGGATGATTTGGCAGAGCGGGTTGCCTGGATGGAGAAGAGTTTGTGAAGATATGAGGACTGGGAGTATTGTGATAAATTGTAGGTTAGTGGTAAAACTTGGAAGTGAAATCGCTGAGGAATTTTAAGTACATTTGCATTGCATGAGTATTGAGTAATATGAGTAGACAATGCTATTTAAGGCAATACAATATAATACACTGCGATCTAAGACGGTTCATAGCAATACATTACAATACATAACAAAACCTTACATTACATAACAACACAAACAATACAAAACAATACATGACAGTACACAACAATACAAACCAGTACATCTGAGTACAATTTAATGGATTCAACAAAATAAAAATCTGATACTAAGTTTCTGAAATAGTTATTTCGTCGACTTGATGCTCTATTTAAATCAACTTTGATTTTTAATATTGTCAGTTAAATAGGCATTTATTTGAGAGAAATTGAGTCACACAAAATAAATGACAGCCCAAAACATACTAAATTCGAGAAACAGATATGGAGCATCGTATTGCCAGAGACTTCTACGTCACGGAAACCATGGAGCAAATGTTCCATCGCCTCTGAGTAGATATCTTGAAGGGGCGCTATATCAAGTAGTTTTGATTGATTGATTTGCCAAATAAGGCGGGAAGATATCCTTGGGAGATCTAATATAGAACAAGAGTAAGTTTTAAATGTTGGGAGGTTTTTGGTAGACGAGGTGTGGTTGTGAAGTTCTTCCAATTATTCCGTAGTGGTAGAATTGAATTGCAATGTACTGTATTGTATTTTTAGACTTATATAGCGCCTCTCACATAAAAACTATTCAAAGACGCTCCCTTTACTGCCCTATTATAATATTGAATGTCGGTTTTATCCAATAATATCATAACTGTTGGCAAAACTAGTGGACAGTAAGCTGAAAGTCACCAGTGACGCACGAATGTGGAATCAATCAACGGGTTCCAGCCGACCAATAAGTGGAACAGAGGCATCTACGTTTTGGCATACCGGCAAAAGTCATTAATGCTTACATGAGTGACATTGAACAATAAAGTTACCTTAAATTAATAACGAATTAGTAAATGTTTTGTATGGTGATCTGGGGATAAGTTGAGAATCGTCTTTGGGTGGGAGGACATGGTTGTATGCTCTGAGTCTTAATGGGCGATTTGAGTGGGGATGGAGTGAAGGTACATGTAGGAGTTGGTGAAGAACATGCTTGTGGTTGTGTAAAATTGATAAAAAGAGTGTGGTATCTGCTATGTTTGCAAGTTCAGAGACTGCTGGGAAGGATTGCTCTAAATAACCTATATATATATATATATATATGCTACTTTTGGAATAAATAAATATATAGGCGTTTAGCTGTTCTTAACAACGTCGTCACTTTGTTAAGGCCATAAGAAGTATCGAAACTGCGGAAAAAAACTTAACGACGAACCCGCGTTCCTCTTGGGAGACCAAAAGCGGCCCCTACGACAACCTCGGATTCTGAATAATGACGAGTCTGGGATATAAGGAAGGATTTTGTGGTTCGTCATTTCCTACGATTTGTATTACTTTCATATGTTTCCTTTGATTAACTTCAAACACTCATTGGTCGCATGAAACGGTGCCTGAGGTGAGGATAAACTTGCTCTTCAGAAATCAAATTGAATATTATGCTACAGTTGGTAAGAAAATTGTGGACCTAACGAATTATTTGGTATCTTCGAATACGTACACTGTGCATGTACTTCTTATATGCTACAGACCTCGATTCGTATAAAGTCACGTTATTCACATGTGTATATCACCATACCGATATAATATGCCGCTCGGCAATATCAATCAATCAGTTGATCAATAAAATAATCAATTGCATATAAAGACTTCATATCGCGCTTTTACAAGGTATCTGCTCAGAGACGTTCCAGATCCAACCGCGGCTGAAAATGACAGATTTTTGATAGGTGTAAACTGCAAGTGAACAGGTCCTAATTACCAGACGGAGTCTCGTAAAGAGAGATGCAGCTACATTCCAATTAGTCGGGCCAACTGTGGCGTCGGTTCCTCCCTGGCGGCGTATGTCCTTCTGGTAGCGTCTGTCCCTCTCTTGTGGATTCTGACCTTCTCTGGTGGAGTCTGTCCTTCCCTGGCGGCGTCGATCCCTCCCTGATAGCATTAGTCCCTACCTGGTGGCAATAGTCCCGCCCTGTTGGCTTCTGTTCTTCTCTGGTGGCGTCTATCCCTCCCTGGTGACGTATGTCCTTCCCTGGTTATTTCTGTTCCACCCTGTTGGCTTCTGTACTTCTCTGGTGGCGTCTGTCCCTCCCTGGTGACGTATGTCCCTCCCTGGTGGCATTAGTTCCTCCCTGGTGGCGTCTGTCCCTCCCTGGTGACGTATGTCCCTCCCTGGTGGCATTAGTTCCTCCCTGGTGGCGTCTGTCCCTCCCTGGTGACGTATGTCCCTCCCTGGTGGCATTAGTCCCTCCCTGGTGGCGTATGTCCCTCCCTGGTGGCATCTGTCCTTCCCTGGCGTCGAACAACGGCCGAAAATAAAAAAGTAGAGCTGTCACGAGAATCCACGGAGCATATGCTGGGTCGTCTTTCCAAAGCCATTAACAAGAGCCCTTGTTTCATAGATCAGCATTCTTCATGTATATACATCTGGCACATAATAGCACAAACATAATATATATATACTACTTCATATATACTGACGCATGTGCACAAACAAATACACGTTTATAAATATATGAATATATATTTATAAATATATGAATATATATTTATAAATATGTGAATACATATTTATATACACACACATGTATACATAGTACTACATGTATTGTTTTTTTTTGTGAAATCTGAATAAGAACGATGCGTTTGTCTTTTCTACCTCGCGAATGAAGGAGGTTTGATTGAAGCAGGATGATGTGGTGTGAGACGGTTGGGGAGGGATGATGCAATATGATAAGGGGGTGGTGGGATGGGGTGGGGTCGTTCGATGTTAGGTGAGATGATGTGAATTTGTATGATGTGGTCTGTGATTGTGTGGGGTTAGACGGTGTAAAATTGAATGATGCGAAGTGGGATGATGTGGGGATGGTTTGCGGTGGCATCGTGTTCGGTGGGGTGGAATGTTTTGGGGTGGGATGGTTTATGGGATAGTGTAGGGTAGAGTACGGTGGTCTGTGTGAACGATATCTGTCCGAGGATACAGCAGTTGGTCTTTGAAGCACGAGTTTTAGTCGAGCAGTCTATACAAGGACTGACAGCGGTTCAAAAGTTTCCTTCTGTCTGAAGATGGTAGTTTCCCCACCGACTTCAGCAGCCAACTGTCTCTTACGTATGCATAATTCAACCATTCAGAAAATTTTCCCTGCGCCCCTTTAAGAAACGTATACTCAGAAGCTCTCCCAGTCCGCCGATACTAACTGCTGGGAGACTTATATGATCCAATTAGATTAATCAGAAGTAATGAATACAGCTCTAGTGAGTGATGGAGGGACGCATGCAACTGAGGATGTCCGGTGTGGCCTATAGTAGCCAAGCGACTCCTAGAAACTTCAAGTTCATCCCTCGTCGTAGAGCGAAGCACCTGACACGTGCGACGTCGGACATTCGGCGACAGAGATCAAGTGGGTATACGATGGAACACACATTTGTCATTCGAATAACGCTATATTCATGGCCATAAAAATAACATTAGTAATAATAATGATAATAATGATAATAATAATAATAAGTTGGGTAGTCGAACGAGTGCTGCAACCCACGATCCAATGGAGACGTCATTTCTGTTCCAACGTATCTCAGTTGTTCTTCAGCGTGGGAACGCAGTCTGCCTCTTCGGGACATTGCCAACACTCCATTAGCTCATCATGGGCGATAACAGCATAATTTGAAACATATATGTATAAATATATTAATAATGATAATAATAATAATAATAATAATAATAATAATGATAATGATAATGATAATAATAATAATAATAATAATAATAATAATAATAATAATGATAATGATAATAATAATAATAATAATAATAATAATAATAATAATGACAATGACATTGACAATGACACTGACAATGACAATGACAATGACAATGATAATGATAATAATAATAATAATAATAATAATAATAATAATAATAATAATAATAATAATATGCGTGTGCGTGTTTATTTCTCTATATCGATGCATATATTTATACATGCTCACATCAGAGGCATAACAAGGTTTCGCAAAGTGAAGAGACATGATTTAATTTGCAAAATATTGCGCTAAGCGCCCCAAATTTTTTTGCCCCCCTCCCCACTTTTTGAAATCTGCCCACCCAGAAATTTAAAAAATGGGGGGGGGGCGGCACGAATTATTTTAACAAGTTATCTTAAATTGGAGAAACATAAAAAGAACCGATTTGGGGGCACATGGGGGACACTAAGCACTAGAACTGGGGCTTTGCCAGAGTTTTGAAACTTGGGGGGGGGGCGGTGCCCCCTCCCCCGCTTGTTACAACTCTGGCTAACATATTTAGCCTCTACATGTATTAATAGTGGCGTATCCAACAAGTAGTAGGAAAACCCGCTATCTGGCGCATTTGACCATAATATTGGTCAATTCGTTCACCTAATAGGTTACCAAAACGTATTTGTAACCTATAACTAGGTTACAAAAACTAATTCATACAAAACCCAAAGCCCTAGGTCAAAACATCAACCAATAGGTCACAAGTCACAGGAATTTCCATTAGTTTCTATGATAAGTCACAATTCATGCACAAGTCAAAGACCTAGGTCAAAACCTCAACCAATAGGTCAAAAGTCACGGGAATTTCCAATAGTTTCGAACTATATAGAACTTAGGCTTAATGAGTTCTGGAATTTCACTTCCATTTAAGTTCATCCATACAGCCTTTTCATTCATTTTCAAACTAGCTTTAGAGGGTGTCATTTTAATGGAAGAATGCCTAGTTTCATTATAATTACTAACCATTTCATCCCACACATCGATATATCTTCTAGTTGAACTAGCTGTAAAATACATTTTTTCACGCATTGTTCTATTCCGACGCTCAACTACGCACGACTTTTCTTCGTTCTCCGTAGAATACAACTCGACTAATTTCTTAACGTCTTTTTATAAAATTCCTTACCCTTATCAACCCACACCTTGCCTGGTGGTCTACCGCTCTCAAATATTTTCACGAAGCCATTAGCGGTATATTTTCCACTCTTATCATTTAATGGCACGATCCAACCGTACTTGGAAAATACATCTATTATGATTAGCAGGTATTTCACACCATCGTATCGACTAAATCAGCAGCCCATATTTCATCTATTCCACCAACGTACACCTTCTCCTTCCTAAAACGTCTAACTACAGGCTTATGTAACTCATTCGCGAGTTCATCGGTCCATTGTAATTTTAGGCTTTTTTAAAACCTAACACGAGACTAGCTTTGGTAGATAATATAGGTTTGACAAGACTTCTTTCTATTCGCTCTCTTAAGCTAGGGTTAGGAATATTATTCAACTCATTAACGATCACTCTATCGGCGACATTCCTAGAAGCTGTATCCGAGTGCTGGTCGTAAGCTAAATCGTGATGATATGCAGCGTTGTCGACTCTATTGACGGGCTTCGACCAATCCTTAGGAGTTCCATCGGAATTCAACCTCAAATCAAGTCTAGTACCAGGACCAGTAAACGAATGTCCCAGCAAGTGCATCTCACCTGGATATTTAACCCACGGCAGCTTAATAACGCCGGTAACCGAATTTAAAGATCCAACTAAATCACCACCTTTAGAAGACTTCACGAATTGTGTCTTTGTCTTTCCACATGTATCACGTGTGCTTCTAAGCATTGACCTTCCATTTTTAGTCACAACATTCTGGATATTTTCAGTTTCAGTACGAGATTTACACTTTACGCAATACATCCTTTTTAAATACAATTAGATATATTTAAAATGGAAGTCAAAGATTTATCGTGGAACGACATATTATCTAAGAGATTCAATAATCCTCTTTTACCTAGAAGTATAAGAGGGTTAATCGTAGGAAAGTCTGGATGCGGTAAAAAGACTCTATTGTTGAACCTACTTCTAAGACCTGGATGGTTGGACTACGACAATCTGCAAGTATTCGGAAGATCTCTCTTTCAACCAAAGTATAAAATACTCAAGCAAGCATGAGGAAAAAATACCGAAAGAATTCATCATCGGGCTATTCGGGTGCCAAGACAAGATCGCGAGAGAAAATGTACCTCCGGCATTCGTCATTGAGAAAATGGCTAAACACTCAGATAAAAAATCTGATATCTGCTGCAAGTTCTTTGAATCGTCTGAAGATGTGCCAGATCCGAGAGATTTGAATCGTGAAAAGAAGAACCTGATGACTTTCGATGATTTATAGTTAGAAAAACAAAACAAATGTGAGACCTACTACATCCGGGAAGGCATAGTAACGTTAACTGCTTCTACCTCGCTCAAAATTATTTCAAACTACCGAGACAGACGATCAGAGAGAATGCAAATTTTATCTGCTTGTTTCCTCAAGACCAGAAAAATATTAATCACATCTACCACGATCACGTAAGTACAGACATGTCTAAGGATGAGTTTGAGAAACTAAGTAAAACAGCCTGGGAGCAACCTCATGGATTTGTAGTGATAGATAAGACTAGTAAAATAAGAATAACGGCAAGTATAGATGTGGTTTCGATGAATTCTACATTTAATTATAACTAAATATTTTATATTATAAAAATGGAATCACTTCTACAAAAGATTGCAGACAATGCCGCTCGTTACACAGAGCCAAAGTTATCGTTTTACATATTATTAAGTGATAAGAGTTCACGTATAAGGATCCGATTCCGTCGATTCAGTTCGATAAAGGTACAAAGTATGAAATGTCTCTTATCAGTCTGGAGACATATTTTTCATTCCCAAACATCGACGCGACTAACAACAGCTTTACGCATTCACCGAATAATGGGGGAATGTGGAAAACTATAACTATTCCCGAAGGTTGTTACTAAATTACAGACATTAACGAATACGTCCAGAGAATCATGAAAGAAAACGAGCATTATGATATGGTTAACAAAGCATACAATATTAAGATAGAAACAAACAGCAATACTTTGAAGGCTGTTGTACATATAGCGGAGAATTACATGGTCGATTTTTGGGCGTTGAACTCAATCGGAAAAGCCCTCGGTTTCGATAGACGGCGTTATTCAGCAGGGTACCAAGAATCGGAGAGTATAGTGGACATAATGAGTGTCAGTAATCTGAGAGTAACGAGCAATATCATCGGAGCATCTTATAGCAACGGAACGACTGATAATATAATTTATTCCTTTTTCCCGAATGTAGGGCCCGGCTATAAGATTATTGAAACGCCGAGGAATTTGATATATCTTCCAGTCACCCTATCCACGATATCGATGATGGAAACGTCTCTCACCGATCAAAATGGCCAACTAATTAATCTACGAGGTGAAGAATTATCGATACGGTTTCATATAAGAGAGTCTTACAAGTTTTATAGTCTTATATAAAATGAGTCGATACACAAATGTCAAAGTTAATATTTCGGAAGGAAAAAAGACAAAATCAAAAAATCGCTACAGGCAGGAACCAGTGTTAGCATAGAATTAAAGCACAACGATTTAAATGGTAACCACGTCTTAGCTCTTACCCAGGCACAGGTTAATAAACTAGCCAAAGCGTATCAGGGTGGAATGGGTGCGACTATAAAAATGAGTAAAACGCATTTGATACATAATGCCAAAGTTGAAGGTGGCTTTATCGGCGCCATTTTACCATTTCTAGCAACTGCAGGCAAATTTCTGCTATCGAGCGTATTACCGAGCTTAGCAACGGGCGCATTAACAGGAATAGGTGCAGCAGCTGGTTCAAAAGTCATAGACAAAGTCACCAGATCGGGTGGTGCAATATATCTCAATAGTCAAGGTAAAAACTACAAGATTGTGCAACGGGACATGGTCTTTACTTGAAGCCATACCAAGGTTCTGGACTTGATGGCGTAGGAGAAGGTCTATATCTGAAAACAGGTTCTGGATTCGTAAATGGTGAAGGGTTTATTGTTGGACCAGATTCGCCGTTTAAAGACATTCCACTTTTCGGATTGTTACTTTAAAAAAATAATATAGTATATAAAATGTCTCATTATCCGATTCATAAAATGGGGTGGACGAAACCTAAAATTGAAAAATTTACGAGAACACAACCGAGATCCGTCATGTGGAAGGCGTGCGAATGTATGTGGGAAGTTAAGTATAGACCGTAAAGACAAATGGGTGGTTTAAGATGCGAGATTTGTGCCCAAGAAACGATATAGTATTCCTTCCAAAGAGACGGTTGTTTTACCGTTAGGCTTAGGTGTCCGAATGACGAAAGGATTGTGTAAAGTTCCATCCGGAATAGATAGAAGCGGGGTGTCGCCTGCTAAGCGATACCGTTACTGGATTCACGGAAGACATTTTACTCGATATTAAGAATTTTAGAGATCTTGGAACTGTCACCATAAACGAAGGAAATTCGTTATGTTATGTCGATTACCGCGTCAACGAATAAAACTTGAATTCCATTTTATAATATTCTTCGATATCATAAAATGGAATTGAATCAAGCAGACACCTATCGCCTTCAGAAAATATCTGAAATTCAGCAGGAAATATTACGAGAACGGGAAAAGAGAGAAATAATTGGTAAAAAATATCAAAAGAGTGTTAAAGTAGTTGATGCGTTGGTAGGTTTGTTTGCCCTTACATCTTCTGGTCTCGGTGTATTAGGTGTAACTTTTCTAAGTACCGTCGTAGCCGCACCAGCCGCGACAATCATGGCTTCATTATCCGCGGGCGCTGGAGCATTAAGTCTGATATCTACCGAATCCGCCAAATATTATCGCTGCGGCAAGAAAAACATGCAAAGATCAGAACGATAGCTGAAGGGAAACTCAATTCGATCAGCGATCTTGTTTTGAAAGCCTTAGATGATAAAAATATCTCAGACATGGAATATTCTGTTATTCTAAGTGAATTCGAGAAATTTAATCAGATGAAGGAAGAGGTTAGAAGTAAAAGCAATATCAAAATAGATGAAGCGACGAAACAATCGTTCATTACGGAAGAGATATTAAAAAACGTATTGAATACAAAGTGAACGTAAATTTATGTTTTACGTTTTATGTTTATGTTTTTACGTTTAAATATTATGTTTCCAACTTTAAAATGTCGTTTCTAAAAATCAAGACCCAGCCAAACGTGATTTTATCGTTGAGAACTTTCTCAAGATGAAGCAAAATATTAGACAAGACTCGTTATCCAAGAAAATAGGGGACACTGGGCTTCAGCGAGAATTAGCAAAGGCGTACAAACCGATAATCGACTCGCAGTCTGGAATATCCAAAGAATTAGGTACTATAAAAGAGAACTCTAAGGCAACAGCTGAAACGCTTCGAGCATTGCCAGCCTCGATATCGTCATCGTTGAAAGCGATCCAATTCCCGCAGTATCCGTCGATAGACGTGTTCGAGGATGTCCCGTTTCAGATATTAGAACTTTGGAATTAGGTGATATCGCTACAAAATATTTAAAAGAATACGCTTCAAACAGGAAGTCGACGGACACGACCTTCGGAATAAACTCTAAAGGTGGTCGATTTTACATCGGCAACAGCCAAATCTCGATCGAAGGAGATGATATAACTATCGGAGATGTTACCTCTAAGGGAACTCCAGGGCTATGGGAATTTATGACGATGAAGAAATCAAACGAGTCGATATACAGTCAAACAATCAGGATGAGTACTGGGAAATTCTTGAATCGACGGGCGCTTCGTATCTACCGAATAATCCGAATAAACCCAAATCGTCGAGAGGTGTAAAATATTAACAATAATTAAGCCGTTGCTGGAACGAAAGCTCTCAACGCGACAAGGGAAGTTCTCAACGGGTGAGGGAGTCGTAGTTCTTCCGCAAGATCCTAATGCTCCAGTGGATATGTTGACTCTTCGATTCGAATTCGTTATCTTCAAAGCGGGAAATACAGGATTAAGATACGAGATAGTCGGTATCTGTGATGAGTTACTTCGACAAAATGTGATAAATGGGTTAGAGTAAAAAAATTTAATGATACAATAATAAAATGATTGTCATTATTAAGATACGTCGAGATTAGAAGTAAAAGCAATACCAACATAGATGAAGCGACGAAACAATCGTTCACTAGGGAAGAGGTATGCAAAAACGTATTGAATACAAAGTGAACGTAAATTTACGTTTTACGTTTTATGTTTTATCTTACTTAAAATACTAAAAGATACGTCGTTGGAGGCGCTGGAATATTTGATGCGATATCAGGATTTTTAAAAAGAATGTTATCTTCCAATGCAGCGCGACAGGTAGCAACAACCGCGTAAGTGCTGGGAAAGACGCTGGAAAAAGGCTATAGATGTTGGTTAGACCGTTGCTATCAATGCCGGAAAGCGACTCGTGGATAAAACCGCGACAAAAATGTTTAACCCATCACCACCGCAAGCAGCGGTACTTGGCCAACGGAGCAAGGATTTAATATACCCCAACGGTAATACAGCGCTTAATCGAGGTAGCGATGAAACATTAAAGAGTTTAATATCCTCCGATGGAAATACGAATATAAATAATTTACTGTCTGGTAACGGTGGCGCCATATCGATCCAAGATTTAGTGCGTGGATCTGGAATCAAGTTGGCTTAAATATTTTATTGCTATATTAAATGCAGTCAGATATTCTAAGATTTACTGAAAATATTATTATACACGAGTCAGTTGAGAGATACGAATGGCACGAGTACGAACCAGTTGTGAGGACAAATCTTAACAGCGTTGGGGTAATTCGCATCAATATCGAACTTCAAGATCTTTTCAGCCATCCCTCCGAGTCATACCTGCTATATTAAGGTAGACTGACTAAAGCAAATGGAACAGCTTACGCCAATGCCGATGCTGTGGCTATTACCAACAACGGCTCATGCATCTCTTCAGCCAAATATCGTATTCCTTATCGAATCAAGAAATCGAAAGCGTGTTTCATCCTGGACAAGCCACAACTAGGCTAGGGTTGCTGAAATATCTCAACGACTTCGCTCTCGCACAAGGACTTAACCAATTATGGACTAAAGACACAGCCGCGACTGCAGTTATACTCGACAACTCTGGATTCGCGATAAGACAAGCGTATCTCATTCAGAAACCAACTGCAAAGGGCACATTTAGTTTCATCGTACCTCTAAAGCACATTTTTAAATTCTGCGAAGATTATGATAAGATTGTCTATGGTATGAAACAGATTTTTTGAAGCTCGTTCGCAAATCCGACGACGATGCTATTTTCAGGGACAACGCAGCAGTGGCTGGTGAAGTCAACATCAGTAAAATTTTATGGTTTATGCCTCATGTCATTCCGTCCGACATGGAAAGAATGCAGCTGTATAAAATGATCGAATCAAAGGCAACATTACCAGTAGCCTATCGAGCTCATCAATGCGATATCATAACGGTTCCTCAATCTATCACGTTTAGTTGGCGGCTTAGCGTAAAGACATTTCCAGAAAAACCGAGGTATATTATCTTTGGATTTCAAACGAATAAAAGCGCCAATCAACAAGCTAATCCATCAATTTTCGATCATTGCGATATTAAGAACATGTATGTGATGATGAACCAAGAAAGAAACCCAGCTGTCGATTACAACCTATCATACCCGAATCAGCAATTTTCGAGAGCTTATAGAGCTGCCGCGACTTTTAGCGAGAAATTCTATGGGATGGATTAGCTCGTGACTCAGAGCAACATTACGCCGGCCGATTATAAGGATTTACATCCGCTACTCGTTTTCGATGTGAGTAAGCAATTCGAACGGTTAAAGTCATCTGTCGTAGACATCCAGATCAAGGCTACTTTCAATGCTGCGGTGCCGGTTGGAACGGAAGTTTATGCAGTTGTCATTTCAGTTAAATTGCTAAACTTCCAATCAGACGGTCAGAAGATGACCGTTGTATATTAAAGAAAATATTTCCTATTGTAAAAAACATGAAACTTTCACAACTGAAATCGCTAATGAAGGAAAATGCAATAAAGCCGAGTGATATGAACAAACCAGAAATGTTAAGAATAGTGCTTTATCACAATCAGAACTGCCTAACCAGTCAAGGAGAAAAAGCAAGCATTGCCTAAGTACGAGTATCTAAAAACGATTAGAAATAGTCCTATAAGCGTTGAAATCTTAGACAAAGATACGAACGAAACCGTCACTTACTCATCATCGTTGTATAAGGCGAGTATGGCTTTTAAAACCAGTACGAACACGTTGAAAGCTTACAATGGTAAAGTCTGGAGAAATAGATACGAGATTAGGATCCTGGTTTAGATTTTCAATGATGTTTCTCACTGAAAATCTACCAACACTTTGTTAATTAAACCTTTGTGAAATTCTTAGCAAATAGACGCCTTCCTCGCTTTCGTACTTCAGTTCTTTCTACTAATACAACATCCTCTACTCTTAATTGTACAGACGGTTTATTTCCGATGAATATACTGCATGATAAATCTAACATGACACTACACGGAGTGGATATTAGCGTAGGAGGGTCGATTGGATTATCGTCTGTATCATAAAATCCGGTTGTTATATCCGTTGATCCATATGTAGTTAACAATTTCGGGTACATCTTTGGCGCTTTGTCTTCCTGTTTTTAATAAAAAAATAGACATTTGTTCAACCTGTGAATCCTCGTATTTGTTATTCGAAGCCGCTTTTGTATCAGGATCGAGTAGATGCTTTTGAATGCGTTCTTAAATACTTTCAAATATACCGATAGTCTCCAATTCTTCTTCAGTTGGTTCCAAATACCTATCATACATCATTACTGGTATACTATAACCAGTAATAGGGCCATCGGTTTTACCTAAACCATGATCTGGTGATATGCCCCAACTTTTTAATGCTGGAGTTTGGATATGAAAATCGCCTTCGACACCGTTCGGGTATTTATACTTAATTTGAATTCGTTGACCAGAGTTGTTCGTCTTATTCACGACTTTAAAAATTATTTGATCTGGATTAAACGTTTTGTGTGTAACAATCATCTTTTTATATATAGAAAATATTTTCTTTAAGCTGAAATGTGAAAATAATTTCTTATTTTAATCATGGTAAACGAATAACTGCATCACGCTTAATCCAGGCTTGCCCGGTTCAGCCTGGAGGCAATCTAACTTATAGGTCTGATAATTTCCAACTGAATCGATTAAGAATTCTTGGTAAGTATTTCCCAGATAAATGTTATTATGCGACGTGTAAACGATAACCTCTTGTCCTTCATAATTGTATGCGATTATCCTCCAGTCGGAAATCCTTTCGGTGTTTTTATTTCTCCCCTCAAGCCGATCTTCCAGATTCTTACTGCGGTTGGGCACTTGATAGATATCCACGTTTCCATGGTTGCGCTAATCTCAGATACCCATTCTCCTTCATCTTTGAATGCATGAAAGGCTTTGTTATTCGTAGATGAAGCAATGGCGTTCGCTTGAAAACCATAGTTACTAGTGTTCGAAGTTAATCTCGGCACGTAACCGACGTAACATTTGCTTCCTTGTGTGACACCCTGCAGCGTTGGTTTCCACTGTAGCATGTAGATGGAAGCTGTTTCAACACCAGGACTCGTAGATATAGCATGAAATCTCCAATACGTGTAGTTAGACGAAGAGGGAAATGTAAACTCCATGAAATGCATAAAAGGGAGGGCATCCCTTGCCGGGGTTAGAAGATCTGTAAATACTATTCCGTCGTTACTAGCTTGAACTTTCCAACTAGTAACATATTCGTTATCAGAACGGCCAGCGATGATGTAAATTCCCGACATTGACAGAGGAATGGGGTACTTCATCTATATCCAAACATTGGTTGGTGTTTCAGAGACCCAAATATCGGGGTAGTGAGAAGCATTTTGAAAAGCCCTCCATAGACCGAACTCATGCCCAAGCACACTGCGATGTTCGCTAGCACTAGCTTCGTAAGTTAAACCGTTTATTATCGTCACATCAGAAGTCATGGTTGGAGCCGCTGTCACGAATGCTCTCAGATAATCGGCGGTAGAATTATTCGTTTTTGCTTGGTTAATTAATGTTTCGACATGGTTAAAGCTCGCAGCCTGGCTGGCGATGACTGGCGGGTGAATGTCAGACGGTAAACCTTTTATCGAGTTGCCGCTCATTTCCAAATCACCCTCCATTGCGTTCGTTCCATCTCTTTTTAGAAACGTATTACTTGCTTGAGATAGAGTAACACCTCCAAAAATTATTCTTTGAGTTGATCCTGTATCAGTTCGTCCAAATTTATCAACAGGCATTTTATATATACAATATTATTATTTAATACAATTCGTTCACGAATGCTTCGATTAGATCCACGTTCGACAAAGCAATATTTGGTAGCGTTACGCCTTCGACATCGATTAGTTCAGTGTTCATTTTATATTTAGGGAATAATGTCCATATGCTAAAGTGTGAATTCCATCTGTCTGAATAACTCGTTTATCATCGTCTGCTGAGAGGGCTACCTTGTTCATTTCTTCGGTGTAGATATCGTGAAGATGCGATCGAATGATATTCATCTTTCTCGATTGTTTTCTCTTGGTGAACAGGCAGTCTTTGTAATCTTCGTGAGTGATACATTTCTCAACGACATTCTACTTCACTCCTTTACATTTCTTGTAGTCCGCTCCAACCATCTTGTACGAATACAGTTTCGATCTTAAACCTACAAACTCTTTGATCTGTTTACCAGCTGCTTCATCTTTAAACATACCAATGACCTTTTTATTGTTGCCTGTTTCTATACCATAGGGGTGGTCTTTAGGATAGTCGCTAGTGTCGAACCTACTTCTGATGTCAGGAGCTATATCGGCGTAGAAGTCTTCAGTCTTAATTTCATAGGCTAAAGAATCCGTATCTGTAAAAAGTAACCCTTCTCTATCTTCGAACTTTCTCTTGATGTAATAATAATGAAAATTGTACATTATAGTTTTACTCAAGTCTAAAATACACATGCTAAGATATATAGGCTTGTCGTAATATAGCTTCGTCCGTTTCATGTGAATGGTAATTAGGTTTTTGTCAAGAATAGTTCGAGTGTCGTAACTCATTCTCGCTGCTAGCTTAATGGCTTCCTTCTCACTGCAAACCAGTTTTATGTCTACACGATTATCTATATTTTCACTCACACGTCTTACCGAACACGCTATTGTTCATTAGTTTGAAAAAGTCTTTCTCGAAATCGTTGGTGGCTTTAGTCCTCAGGTTGGTATTTAGATCGATATACTTTTTCAACCAAGCACTTTCTTGAAATTTAATTCCACGATGAAGTTTGGTTATCTTCAAACCTAAGCTTTCGTCCTGCTTCAAATTTTCGTAATGGACTATGTACTTTACTTTATCGTTCAAGTTTGGGTTAAGTTTTAGCACAACCGATCCTTCGACTTTAACACTCTCTGGAGCAAGAAGATAGTCATTGTGCAGATCGTGCAAGTTCCTCGGATGTTCCAAATCGACTTCTAATATACACGACGTTCCTCTCCAATCGTTTAGCTCATCGTTGCTCATCCACTGGAACCCATAAGCTGGTAGATTTTTACACATGCTGCATCCGTACAAATTGTTTGCGTCTAAATATGTTATAAATGTTGAAGGCTTGCCATCGTTAACTGCTTCTCCCATATACTTATTGTTTGCCTGTCCGTAACGATGTGAAATGGTGCTAACACCACCTCTTATCCCATGCTTAACCATTAGTATCATATCGTAATCATTCAACAACTCCAACTCTACTCCAGTCAACTTCAATGCAGCATCCCAAGCAAGACCTGGAGAAGTACAATACCAAGCGGATCTAGACCATAGTTCTCACTACATACATCTCTAAAATTCTCAAATACATCAGCAAGCAGGAGAACATCACTCGCATTATATAAATCATGGTATTTTCTCAACGTCTTGCATCCGAATTCATTCCATACAGTCTGCGCATGGTTGTAGTCTCCGTCACTAATGCTTGAGTCGTTAAGTATTGCGTAGAATGCTGATTTTGGTGGTAGTTCTGTTTCGTTCAGTCGGTCGACGGCATCAACGTAGTCGTAAGGATATAATCCTTTCTTAAGTAAGAGATCGAGCTGACTACCAGAGTAGTGTTTGCTTACATTCTTACACTGATCTTTCCTTAGGTTCCTCGATAAAGCGTCGAGGCTCGATGCCATGAATCTAAAACTATCGATAAAACGCAATTCTCGTTTAACTAATGTTTTCTTATTTTCTTCATTCGTAAATTTATCGACCACGATTTCTCTGCTAAATGAGATATACTTTTCTTCGTTTGTAGGAATGCAGTTAATCTTTTCATTATCATCACCTAGTAATTTCTTTACGAATAGATGACTGTCGTAACCGGATAGATTATGAAACAAAACAGGGAAAAACTTGGGCACTTTATAATTTAGATTGCAATTCTTATGAGCTGCGCCTCTATATTTTCCAGTTAAATGTCAATAGTCTCTAACTCAATCTTTACCCAGTTTGCCTTCGCATATGTGATAAACGGTAGCGGAATCGAATAGCGTCTGTTTTTCTTTCCGAATATCATATCCTTTGGAAATTTAAATCGATCATAAATATCTTTTATATTTTCTATAAGAGTATCTATGAATGTCTGTGCTACATCATCGTCTTCGCTCTTTGCTGTGAACGTCATAGGAGCTTGCGAATATAGGTAATCGTCAAAACATTTTATATAATAACAGAAAGAACTTGCGACATGTTTTTGATATCTGTTGGTGTAAGACATGTTGGAATCTTGTTGACAAGTGTCTATACTTTAATGAAAGATTCAAAATCTGCGTACACGACAAAGAAAACTCTCATCTTTCGATAATAATTCTTAAAATACGACATAGTTCCTGGTTCTGGAAGTTCTATCTTTTGAGCGGTGTGTTGGGAACAGTACTCGGTGTGTATTTTTAATGACTCTAGCTTTTCATATCCTATCAAACATCTTTTACAATAGTGCATCGAAGTGTATGAGTTTGCGTTATGAACCGCCATCAGTCTGTTGAATTTCTTTATCCAACAATAATGCTTCTTTTGTTAGTCAGAAATGAGTAATAGGTCTACACTGATATCACTCTCGTGCTTCATTAAATATAGTGGGAATAGGTAAACATCTTTCTCATGATCAAAAACATTAATACTAATATTATTATTTCTCTCAAACTTATTTATTAGTTAGTATCAGCTGCGACTGGGAATTCAATGCTGGACCAATCAAGTTTCTCAGACTGTATTTTTTATTCTTTCGTGATTCTTTCTGAATCTTTATCAACAGGATTTAAGGCTCTCGTTATACACCACTTGAAGCATTCTTCGTCTCTGTTCTTCATATTGATACTACCCTTTTTATTCGCTAAACATTTCGGTAGTGGAATGTAAGAACTACCCATCAACGGTTTATAAACAACCGCATTGATATCCAGCTTTACAACTGCTCTGAACCTCCAGTTAATACCACGCGCCTGCAAGGCAGCCATTGATTCCAGGATTTTATCTTTAGCATTGTTATAAATTTCACTGGTATCAGTAGAGTCTAAAACCACTTCAGTTATCGAGCGGAATGGTATATATCTGGAATCAACTTCACCAGATTTCATATCAACACGCTCCATTGTGCAGGTGAGGATAAAATTGACCTTAGTCTGTCGATTTCTTGTCAACAGGTCTACCACTTGTGTTTAAATAGTGCTAAAAAAAGATGTGGCGTCAATTCCGTTTGCTCCTTCGATCGTGTATTGTTTCGTGAAGCCCTTGATAGCTGTGGCCGTCTCTTTTATTTCGTGTGTTTTCATAAGAATTTTACCGTATATAGAATTCACTTTGGCTTTCAGTTCTTCTATCTTCTCGTTCACCTTTCTCTTTGGTTCTTCGGGTATGTACCCTTCAATCCACTTTGCGAATGTATTAATCGCGGATTTTGTCTTATCAAGGACTTCTCGTACCGCTGAGACTGGTGCAGGAGCGAGTGTTGGGATTCCAATGTCGGGAACAGGTGCATCGAGCAAACTAGCATTGGTTGAGATTGGGGTAATATATGAGGTGATGAGTGTGTTCAGCACATTGGCTTCAATTTTAGTAATCAGATCTGCTTTACGCAGTCTCGTATAACCAACCATACCTTCCTGTTTCGCAATTTCTCTTAATTCGATCCCAGTCTTCTTCGAGTATTCCATTTTGTATTGGGCCGATATTCCTTTAAGCTGTTGTAAGAAAATATTTTCATTAATTTTATATATGACAGATTTTTGTTTGTTTGTTGAACTCATCATCGTTGAAACTGCTGACTCGGAGAAACTATTGGAAATTCCCGTGACTTTTGACCTATTGGTTGATGTTTTGATCTTGGGCTTTGGTTTTTGTATGAATTAGTTTTTGTAACCTAGTTATAGGTTACAAATACGTTTTGGTAACCTATTAGGTGAACGAATTAACCAATATTATGGTCAAATGCGCCAGATAGCGGGTTTTCCTACTACTCCAACAATTATACGTGTTTATCCATCTCGTCGTATAAGTTCATCCGCATACAAATATATATATATATACATATATATATATATTTCCATGTGTTTACTTATGTAGGTGCTTTAATAAATATTTATAGATCTATGTGAAAACGCATTATAAGCTTGTAAATGCGCCTATTTGTATTTCCATATTTTATACGTTTGTGACCATCGTCAATCACGCTTGATGGACGATAAGTCTGACAGACTGGGACGCCTTCGAATCGAATCACGGCTTCTATGATATTATGACCATCATGCTCATCATTTCTCTGCTTCTGCTGCGGCAGCCGGCGCCTAGTCCTCCGATGTTCAGAAGATGTATGGAACAGCCTCATCCTCCCCTGGAAACACTGCAAGGGACGGTTCGGCCAATATCGCTTGCGGGATCTGGCGAGACCGAACAAAGGAGTTCGGCTACAGACCATGAGATAGCGGATAGACAACAATAAAGGCCGATTCTTTGACCTATGCCGCCTCCGCTGCCTGTCATTGTCTTATATTATCATTGAAAACAGGACTCCTATAGACTAGAGCCACGTAATGATTGATTAAAGGACTATTTTTCTTGCATTTCTTTAATTTGTACACGTGTTGGTATAGGAGTCAAACGCTGTCGTTTATTTCTCAACGGGATTCTTCGATGTCTGTCGCTATTATATTGCATCACGCCTTTTGGGGCCTTAAGCCATAGAGTGCATTGCACTAGACAACATTGGGTAAAACTGAGCTCGAAGAGCAGTCGTTGAGCCAGCCTGCGAGGCAGCCACGGGCATGAAGTGCTAGCAACTTCAGTTTCTTAACCTCGGCGTATGACGACGGATGGCCAGTTCGTTCACTCGCCGTCTCATCCGCCCACCGACAGTGTACGGTCAGTTGACGCATTATATATCTGAGTTGTCTAGGTGGTGTCGGTGGAACAGAAATCTTGAACCAAATTTTTGCGCTGGTGGGGATTTGAACCGCAGACCTCTCGCATGATAGTCTAACACGCTAACCACTAGGCCATCGAGTACCATGAGATAGGCCATGGCCCAATTTAGTCTGGGGTAGATCACTGCTTCCAACCTGTGACCAGCAGACCACAGTGCTGCCAGTACCCGGTCCGTGCACAAATCAATAAACAGAAATTTGAAAGTCATAGAAAAAAATCACTTACACGGCTATCCATTTAGATGGCAATATAGTCAAATAAATGTCTATACGTGCACGAAATTAAATGTTATGCCTATTTAAGGTGTTTGAAAACGAAGCATAATTATGAAATGGATAACCGGTATGCCGGTTGCAATGGAGAAATTCTCCTGCCCTCGGTACCTCAAACCGGAACGGTAGAGAAGCGCAGTTGATCTAAACTATATCTTTAACAACATCAGTTGACTACTTCAGGACTAGATTTTACCACATCATCCTTTGTACACACGGTGTGACATAATTATATAAGATTAGGTCAGAAATATATGTAGAGATTGGGGCTTAGTATATATAGGGTTCTTGAAAGCAAGCGCAGAAGCTTTATTATTCACGGTGGGTGATGACGATTCGAAGGGTGGATGAGCTCTTAGACGGTCGAGGCAGCTATGCCATTGGCAGCCAATTGGATGTCTGTTTGTAAGGCGTGTTAGCTGATGAGGGAACAATCCATCCGGAGATCGTTGGCGGCCATCTGCCGACCAGAAAATGAAGAGCCTTGCAAACAACGAATGTCCAATCTAAGAGCATTGCAGAGAATAAGTAATAGACACAGACAGACAGACAGACAGACACAGACAGACAAGCACACAGACAGACACAGACACATAGACAGACACATAGACAGACACAGACACATAGACAGACACACAGAAAGACACACGGACAGAAAAACAGACAGACAATAATGTTGGCAGATGGACAGACAAATATGTATAGTCAGGCAAACAGACTACAGGTATGATAGACAGATACACAGGCAGACAGACAGACAGACAGGCAGACAGACAGACAGACAGGCAGACAGACAGACAGGCAGACAGACAGACAGACAAGAATGCAGACATGCAGACAGATAAGGCGAACAGAAAGACAGTGACGTTGGCAGACAGAATATACACAAAGGCAGATATACAGGCAGACAGACAAACGTACAAAGAGAAAGCAGGTAGTCAGTCAGACAGTCAGACTGGACAGCAGATTGATAGACAGGTATACCGCCAGATAGAGAGGCGGACATGCATACAGATACTTACAGACAGAGACAAATCGACAGAAATATATACGGACAAACAGACAGACAGACAGACAGACAGACAGACAGACAGACAGACAGATGGTTTGACAAACAGCAGGAAGGAAAGACCGATTCAACGTATGGCAGAGTTGAGATGAGTTTCTGATTCTCGCATTTCCTCCCTGCTGCTCCTTCATCACGTTCTCCTTGACCACGCCGTCTTCTAATATTCCATCAGAAAAATACATATTACATGTAACCCAAGATATGATCTGTGCATAGTCTGAGAAAAGAGAGCGTTACAGTAATCGATGACCGTTTCTGAGCGATCAATTCTATCCTACAGATGTGTAACTTAATAGAATAATCATATCAGATTATATTATTATTTTCGTGGCGCAGATGTAATAATGTACAGGTCCTCAGACGATGAACTCTACTCATCGATCAGACGCACACACCCGCACACACACACAATAATATATATGTATAATATATATATATATATATATATATATATACATACATAAATGTGTGTAAGTACAATGTATAGACATGTATATATATATTATATATATATATCGCGTGTAGATGTAATGCTTAGTGAATATATATGATATATGTAAGGCCGGTGCAAGTGCCTTTGTGCACTAAGTTCCTTGACATAATCATGCACATATGTATACACATAATCATGCACACGTACGCAAGTGTGTCTGGACGAATCCGTATATATGAGTGTGCTGTATATAATTATATATATATATATATGTACATATATATATATCATATCTTATCATATGTATGTATGTGTGTAAGTGTTTGAATGTGTATGTGTGTGTATGTGTGCGCCTGAGTGTAAGTTTATATGCGTATGTATGCGTCCATGTGTCTGCTTATGTCTGCTTGTGTGTGCGTGTCTGCGCGTGTTCGTGCCATCCACGATATTTCGGTGTTTAGTCGTGTCATAGAACAATGGGCGGCTGTGGGTGGGAGGGTCCAAGTGCGGGGTGGGGTACGCGGCGGGCGGAGGTGCAGAGCGATGAGCGACCGTGGTTTATGCATTCGGCATCGTTGCCTTCTCGGATTACGGGTTCGACGGCGGCCAATGAAGCGCAAGACCAGCGTCGCCCCCCTTCCTCAGCCGAGTCGTGCCTTCGCAGTCTAAACAAGGAATTGATTTCTGTAGCGCCCGAAGGCCGGCGCTAAATCATCGAACGCTGGTCTAACCCATGACGAGCTGATCTGATTGGGCTGTGGTGGGGAGGGGTGTCGGGTGCGGTGGTGTACCCCAGAGCCCGCTTTAATTAACTCATTCCTGTGGGCAGATAACATGATCGAGGGGGATTTAATGGAAGCGATGGTCCGGAGAAATATCTAAAAGAATCGTAACGTCGAATGGTCTTTATGCGATGTTTGTTCTCAACATAAATATCACCGTTAAAGAGAGAAACGTTTGCATTGTCTGTGAACAATAGCTTAGTCTAACATAACCGGAAAAGGACATGATGGACTGCTAAGGGTAGAACGTGGTTGATTTCTAAGTCTTCCAGTAATGGTATAAGTTGCAGCTTAACGACACTGTGCGATGACAATGATCATTATTGTCGCCTCCTCCTTTACCCATGCTTGGGACTGGGACTGTCAGAGTAAGAACAGTGGAGGAACTGAGAGACTAAGTGAACACCCAGTTAATGGAATCCTACAAAATGAGCTTCGTGCAAGATCGAAACAAACCGGGATATACAATACAAACGAGGACATGGCATGCAGATTTGAACTAGGATTCAGAAAATCATTGACCGAGGACAATGCAAATCATTTATTTGTACCCATCGCCACCAAATAGCTGTATCAAACAACTGACGCTGCTGCTGATGATGATGGTCTACAGTGATTTCTTAGAAATTGACAGTCGATCAACCATGGCAACCTCGTGCTGCATTCGTCTTACCTGCCAAACACAATCGTGCGTAGAAGCCAGTGTATTCTAGACCTTTGATTAGCGCTGAATGCCACGATACTGAAGGAGAGAGATACAGACAGGCGGACAGGCAAACACGCAGGGCAGATACGGAAGCAGACAGACAAACGCATAGACCGAAAGTTGAACTATCTATGCTGGGTATACGTATTTTAGCCAGACGTGCGACAGCATTGCAGGCATACAGACAGAAAGTCAGATAAACAGTTAGTCAGACATATACGTAGAAAGACTTCCATAGAAATACAAACAGACTGAGCCCAGATTGGCCGACTTGAGTCTATTTTTGAAGTTCAAGCGTCTGAAACACTACGTGCGTTACTCTATCGATGTCATTATTAATTTTAAGGTGGGATAAGAATAGATGAAAGAATATTTCAGAAAACTCATATCACGATAATTTTTAGACACTTCCTAATTAAATAATCCTTCTAGATTCAATAGCCAACTCGTGGTGATTATTTCGCCATTGTTGATAAGCAAAAGACACCAGCTTCCCCCCGTATGCATCCAAGTAAAAATGGATGGATGAGATACACGAAAAAACTGGACTGAACTTGGAGGAATTAAGGGACGCAACGTCGGAAAGGAAGACATGGAGAGGGTTGATCATGACGGTCGCTAGATTTCAGAGAAATGACAGCACAAGGTAATGCATGCAACGCGGAGTAGATTTTTGTCTATTCCATTTTATTTGTCTTTCCAGCTTTGGTCCTACTTTTTGTCAGCCTTGACCTTTTCATCTTTCAAGGATTTTACTTCAAACGATTATTTTCTCTTACTCACCTGCTTGCACACAGCCTTAAGCCGCACGAAACATAAAATTACGACGTCATACAAATGATGATGACGTAGTCATAATGATACTAATGATAATGGTGGTCAGCGCCGTAGTAGTGACGGTAAATATGATGGTGATGATGATAATGATGATGACGACGATGGCGATGATGATGGACTACGACGATGGTGATAATGTTGACGATGATGATGCCACTGCTGCTGCTGCTGATGATGGTGATGATGATCGTGAAATTTGATTTTGGTGCCGACGATAATGATGACGACGACGATGACGATTATCCTGTTGATGAAGATTGTGATAATGACGATGGTGATAACAAAGTTCACAGTATTATAAGTAACGTTGTTGTTGTCTTCTAGAGCTGAGAGAGTACTGCGATTGGGAGACATTCAACGCAACATGTACCTCGACCGACCGAGTCATAATCATAGAGAGCGCCAGGTACGGTCGGATGCGCGTCGGACGCTGCGTCAGCAAGAGCTATGGCCATATTGGATGCGGAACGGATGTGACGTCAGACTTTGAACGCGCATGCTCTGGACGTCAGGTGTGCTCGATCAGTGTAATATCTTTGCACGAGAAGAGATCTTGTCCCAAGGATTTCACGTCGTTTCTTGAGGTTGCCTACATCTGCCAGAAAGGTATTTATCCAACTATATAGAAAGACGGTTGCACGATATTCACCAGAAAACATCGAGTAATCGATAGCAGTTTAAACATTCGCATTTTCTGTAGTTGTCATGATTCAACTCACTTTATATGCTACTATGTACTTGAATTTCCCCCCCCCCCCCACATTGGCAGTGCCAGTCCCAAACCTGGATGAAGACGGAGGGCGACGCTAATGATCTCTGCTAAACCGCAGTGTTGTTAAACTGAAACCATGACTGCTACTTATTGATGATGTTCACGACACCTATTACCTTCATGATATTGAGTCCCGTAAGAGGTTCGAATCTCGGGCCATCGACGTCCGTGATCAAAGGCCTAAAATGGCGCTGCACCTCTTGAAACGGACTGCATGCGGTGATGATGGATAACTCTTCCGATCATTCCATGGCAAAAATAAGCAGGGATTACACTACGCACATGGTCGTTGGATAAAAACGTCTATACACTTACATGTAGCTCTGTGGTTCGAATATCGACAGTTTTAAAATCTCACAGTTGGACTGTCACGTTACTGAATCTGACCGATTTATAACTGTACACGTTCGCATCATATCATGACAACGTCAGACGCAATCAAAAAGGGCCAACAGTTGAAAACACGGTATATAGAAATTTAGGATATTCATAAAATATTTCGGGGGCTTATAAACAATTGCACCTTAAATTTAGGAGAGGATCGCCGCCCCCGCGGTCCCAGCCAAGTCTCCGCCCCTGGGTTGATGGTATTTCAACCGATGGGTGCTTCACTGGCGCCTCGCTCTGAAATTAGAACTGGCTACTCGTGAAAGATTGCACATGGAATCAAGAAACTGATATTGAACATCGATAGAAACAATTATTGAAAAAGAGAAGAGCAGTCTGTTGAGCCTGCCACGATACAGCCATGGGTATGAAGTGATAGCGACTTTCATCTTTCTGGCCTCGGTTCATGTGATCGGGTGGCCAGTGCTCACCTTGTCGTCTCATTTGCCCATCGACGGTGAATGGTAGGCCCTAAGTTTACTCATCATGGCTGAGCTGATTAATGGTGCAGAGGTAACAAAAATTTCAAACCAAATCTCTACCCTCGATTAGTGGTGATAGTAATAATAAACGTATATCGCGCACCTCTGAGTAGATTTCTTGAAGAGGCGCTATATCAACTTTCATCAATTCATTAATTCATTCATACACACATATAGATGTATGTGCGCGTGTTTGATGTGTGTAGTTATCATTTATTATTATTGAAAATTTGTGCATAGCGCCTCTTCAAGGTGACTACTCAGAGGCGCTCCCAAACCCCAGCGCAGCCAAACAAAACAGTCTTAAGATGAGAGAGGAATGTCTGAGAGGGAATTCTAGGAAGGGAACGGAACATCAAATGGGGGCTATTCCAAATCGAGGGACCTAACACTGAGAATGCACGGCTCTGTCTGGCGTGATGTCGAGCAAGATACACCACCAAGGAATCCCCAAACCACCGTCCACCAGAACAACAGACTTTGGCGTCGAATTACAATAAAAAAATTCTAGAACGAGCAGTCAAAGGCACTACTCTGGCGCAAGCAACAACAAGATTCCAAATTGCAGTTTTTCTGGTGCAATATTTGTTGTTGTGACGGGTGAGAAAGAAAGAGAACATAGAGTTGACCTTCGCGAGGTAAACAGATCAAAGACCTCACGTCACCCAGCGAGATTCTTTTCCAGGTCGCTATTCGGTCATTCCGGTCTCAAGGCTCCATTTAGATAAATCATAGCTTGATAGACTCTATTGAACTCTCCTTGGTTTCTGTTTTATAGTCACTAAATCCATCACTAACTCCGACTGCCAGGTTCCGCAGTCCAATGCCTTGTTCGACCCTCCGAGCAGCGGTGGTCTCATCGCCAGCACCCTCTCTCCGTCCGCCTGTTCCTGGATCATAAGGGTCCGACCTCACCAG
>OY365816.1:10732857-10802857 GCA_959347315.1 Bimastos eiseni | reverse complement strand
GTAAGTGATGGCATGTATTATTAGCAGATGGTAAAGACAAGTAGGTAGGTAAGTGGTAGTAATTGCAGTTTAATGACACTGTGTGATAACAAAGACTCATTAGCGTCGCCCTCCTCTTTTACCCAGACTTGGGACTGCCACTGTCAGAAAGCGATCAGCGGCGGAGTTTAGGTAATTAGTTGCAGCAAGTAAATGTATAAGTAAGTAGGCAGGTAAATAAGTTGCCTTTATTGATATCTGACAAGCGGACAGCCAAATGCTTCTGTCCGGCACTATTCAGGTGTGTACAAAAGATTGTACGGTGCGCGTAAATTTTATGGAATAAACTGTAATAATAGTAGTTTTTAAAGTTACATTCGCACAGCTAAGATATAACAAAAGGGACAGACGGACTGACGGACGGACGGACGCACCGACGGAGAATCAGACGTACACGCCGTGATACGGAACAGGACAAACAATGATTCTTTAGGTATCTATAGGTGGCGGTTCTTCAAACGTCGTCGATACCCTTTTATGTTTTATGTAAACAGAGTCGGAGGACGATTCCATGTCGATCGGGGTCTTTGGAAGTCATTTTCCAGTAGGTCAGTGCAGCGATTAGGACCCAGCGTGAGTCCGGCTGTAGACGGACGAGCGGACCGACCGCCTCCCAGAACAGACCGTCTGCATCGCATGCCCGTCTAAGCCGGGCGCCATCAGACGAATATGCTGCGACCCGGGTCGTAATTCAGTTGAGGGTGTCGTTGGACTATGCATGATCCATGCATCAGGGTGCATCGATGCTCAAATGCTTCTCTCCGGCGCCTCTCCTTTAATGCATTCTTTTATTCCTTATGCCCAGTCAAGATGAAGAAAGAAACTCGTTCTAAACCTCTTCCGCCAACATTAGATATATCCGCCTCGTTGGCTTCATCCCCGTTTTTGCTCAATGTCTTCCTACCCCGTTTAACCAGACTGCTTATTAGATTTCTCAAGGACGGGAGGATTAGGTCGGCTATTGTATAACGATGCAAAATTCTACTTCCATACGTCACGACAAACACGCGTTCCTTAGTGTATATATATATATATATATATATACAGTTACATATACATGTATAGATATATGGTATATTACGTATGCCATATTTATTATGTAATTATTTATCATATATTGTGATATCATAAATTTATATGTATGCGATGATGAAGATGATGACGACGACAACGACGACGATGATATACGTTGTAAAATAAAACGGTGTGCATTTTGGAGACCCTGAAGAAAAAGGATACCTCGCCGAAAGACTTGAAGCTGCCATTCGTGTAAAGAGGAAGATGAAAAGAAGATGTACAGAAGAAGAAAAACAAGCAGAGGAAGAGGCGAAGAAGAAGAAGAAGTAGAAGAAGAAGAAGAGGAAGAGGAAGAAGAAGAGGAGAAGGAGGAAGAAGAAGAAGAACACATCTAAAGTTCGTTTAATTTATATATATATATATATATAAAATTAAACGAATTTTATTTATATATATATATATATAAGTGGTAGCACTGACTTTTGAGCGGAGCACCTGTCAAACGATGAGCGGCGCCATAAAAATGTTCTGTTAGAATTCGAATTATTTGATGGAATTATCTGGGCATTAACCTAGCTTTGACGCATGGTATTCGTACCTTTGTCAGAGGCGGAGATTTTAGGATTGATTTTCTATTAATTCTGTGCATTCAATGATATTCAGAAGTTTTTTCGCTTTTCAGGAATTCTCATCGTCGTAACTTTAGGAGTTGCCATCGGAGTGGCTCTGGGAGTTCTAACTCTGGTTTCTGTGATGGCTTACGTCAGACGGTGAGTTCAAAAAGCCATCAACCTGACAAAATTAGTCTTTCTCAAAGACGGCTCGTGTGTAAAACTATTGAAACAACCATTGGCTTTGACCGCTTGGTATGAGAGTTCTGAACCCAGCAAGTCATTTTAAATCTGTCATTGTGATTGAATATACGTCATCGTCATTGAATAAGCGTCATTACGTCATCTTCAGGCCTTCAATCTTAAATTTAACCGTTTGATATTAATTTATTCATTCATTACGAAAATTTATATAGAGCCCGTTCAAGGTTACTATTTGGGAGCGCTCCCGACCTCTGCAGGATGGTTACATATGTTACATGTTATACGTTCCATTTGTTAGGCTCTGGTTAGTGTTAGTCAGTTAGTGATGTAAACATTGCAAGATTACGATGTAATCTGTAGATGTTTGCATACGTTATGACTTAATGACCCTGATCACTTTTTTCTCATTTTGTTCGCACCACATTGACATCGGGAAAAAGTTGAAAATATGCCACAAGACAACTCATATATTCAAAATTTGTCTTTATCATCGCGAACTTTGGCACTTTGGCACTGGAGAGGGGGCTCTGAATTGCATGCACAACGAGTAGCGCTTAACAGATCTCTAAGTGCAATATAAATTAATGGCGCACTATAATCGAACAAACTCATAACACTAAAGGTCTCATCGACTCTCTTTGTTCCTCTGATCGTCACCAGGCGTCGGGTGCGCAAGACATCAGCCAACTTTCGACTGAGGCGGATGCTAGACGCCTGCGGCAGCAACTCAATGGCAAACATCGAGGAATCGGTGAGCATCAACGCCACCGCAGAGGATCCTGGTCGTGGCGGAGTCTCCATCGTTCTAACAGACGACAGACAAACGGAAGTGCACGAATACTGCCGACGACAGACGGCCACGCTGCGGCCCTGTTCTCTATTTCTGTCCGATGACGTCACCTCTCGAGAAATTCAAACCAACCAATCACCATCGACCACGATAACGACCCTAAGGATCTCGTCCGTCTGTGAGGGCGTCAATTCGCCCTCCAGCGTCGCCTCGACCCTGACCTCCGCGTCGCCCTCAAACGTCTGCTCCATCCCGCGCATGCGCACGGAGCAGCATCCGGGCACCGTGCAGTCGCCATCTTGCGAAAGATCGAATGTTCAACGGACACCTAGCGAACGAGACGCGAACGATAAACGCTGTGGTAACGACTGTCGCCTTCATGCGAGGAATTTCATGTCGAATGGAGACAGCAAAGCAATCCTTTCCTGTCCCTTCATGCATCCTCCGCCGCCGTCGTTTCTCTCGAGCTCGCTACAGCGCATGCCAAGTGACTGCGACCCGGATGTTGTACAAACGTGCGCCCTCTGTCGAGCTGCTGCTTGTAGTATCTCGCAATCGAGACAGTTGTCTGTCTCGGGTCAAAGCTTTCGGTATTGACCACTGTGTTATACGTCACGATGATAATAATTGCAATGCTGCTGATGATGATGCTGACGATGACTACGACGACGACAATGATGATGATAAAAAATTTATTATTTCTATTTTTAGTCTTTTTATCATTATTATGATTATAATTATTATTAGTACACCAGGGTCTTCAATGTAAATTAATGGTGATGTCGTACGGAGTAGCCCTGCTCGTTGGACTCATGAATAGCGAAAGTTCCCTTGAAAGCAACTGCGTTATTATTATTATTACGGTTGCATGTTGTTGTTGTTGATGATGATCATAAATTGATGACTTTGATGATGATGATGATGATGATGATGACATGTTGTTGCTGCTGCTGATTATAATTATATGCTGTCTATTATGATGAAAATCGTGATCATAATTGTCATGAGGTAGACAACAGATGAGTGCATTACACTTGACAGATAATCAAGATAGGCTAGAAGAAAACAGAATAGATATTCCGGTTGAAACACAATTAAAATACAATTATTGAGTAAAGATGACACGTTAGACTATGATAGGCAAGAAAGGAAAAGCAAGTCAGTTGTTATCACTGGTTCTTTGTGCGCCTACTAGCAACAAAAACAGAACATAGGCAACACGGTTAAATTAGACGATTAAAGCAATGCTATTCATTACAATAATACGAAATCTAGCGCTTAACTAACTTAAAACTTGTCTAAAACAACAAATGTTACTAAATTAATAAATTAAATTGCATATTATCGACATAAACATTTGCTAAATACACTAAAATGTAAACCTGCTCAGAAGCAGATCGCGTAATTAATATTGCTATTTAGCCAAATATCAACCACATTGAAAGTCAAATTGTAAAGTTTCCCATTGTTAGGTTTACTGTAGGTTTTAATGAGAATGACCCTAGAGCCCACTTAACACATTGCAGTAAAAATTGCTCTGTCACAAATTAGATTAAGGTTTCGACATTTTGGCTTAATTCTGACATACTATAAGCCTAAGTGCCATTGATGCACGTCCGCATATTAATTCAAAAACAAATCATTTATTTTGTGGCTTTCAAGCACCTTTAGGCAAGCGTAACAGCAAATCCTCAGAAGAAATAAAGTAGCAACACAATAATATTAAACGATTAGTTGTCATTTACTTCAATCTTCAATAACTATAGCCTCACAGGAATCTTCGTTTCTTTCACTGACTTCTTGGTACGAGTACACATAAGTGACAAGCTCGTTCTGAAAAATTAGTCAGTCTTTAGATCTTCGATTGGGTTAATATTGGTTGAAAGCGAATATTTTAAATAGCTGTCCGTGCTGGTTCTGCGCTACAACGCAACGTTGAAGGCCTACTGATCAGTGAGACATGCAGATTAGCACAACACTACGCAGACTATTATTGATCTAAAGGTCAAACGAAAACGAGGTGAGTGCAACTTGTGCAAGCTAAAAAAAAGACAACTTTATGACGAGTCATATGGTTTAAGCTATGGTAAATAATTTTATTTCCTATTATATATATATTTATTTATTTATTACCGAAATTTGATACCGCCCGCCCTTCTTCTAAAAATTTTTGCTCAGAAGTGCATACAAACGAGGCTAGACGGCGCAATTGCAGTTGTATTGTGCGCGAAGGACTTGCTCAAGGTCCCCACACAGTGACTCCCTGGATGAGGATCGAACTCGCTTGCTCAACGCACACTGAGTGTTACGGGCTGACCGCTCTAATCAATCGGCCACCATGCCACAAGCTATTAACAGCAGCAACAGCTAGGACCATAAAGCATACTACTCTGGCACATTAAATACTGTATCCTGAACACAGATTTAAATTCATAGTATCCGATACAATCAGTGTTTCCTCTATGGCTGTGCGCATGTACGCGCGCACACACGAGGCAGTGCAGCCAACGCCCACAAAAATTTAGTGTGCGCACACAATATATTTTCTCGAAAAAGAAAACAGATATTAAGATAAACTGTTTACCAAAATTTACTTGGGCAGAATATAAAATTGCAAATAAATTAAAAGCTAATTACAATTAACCTGCGTGCCATACGACGTGCATCATCTGCTCTAAAGACATTTTAGGCAAAGGACTTTCTTAGGATGTCAGAACTTATCACCATTAGACTTATAGGTTATTGTCTTAATTTAACTATCATCGCATTCAGCTCGAACCTGCGAACAAAAGTGTAAAACATTGCTCACACAAAATTTCTTGCGCGCACTATCTCCTAAAAATTAGAGGGAACATTGGATGCAATGCTCCCAGATAGCACATTACTATACATTGCTGCATAGCTAATAGGAAAGAATGATCTTATGGATGCACGCGAAGTTACACACGTGCATGCAATATCGAATCAATCAATCAATGAAATCAATTTATTGCAACTCAAAGATATAGCAACAATAAGTTGCATAGACTAACGTGAGGAACAACAATCCCAGGGTTGCAAAGAGAAGCCAGAAAGGGGCGCCATCTAAACTTGGGCCACCCGTACTTCTCAAATCTCTATGCAGTGTAGAGGAATGCAGACTTTTCAAAGGTAGTGGGCAGACCACCATCCTGGAGATGCTTGGACACCTGGCAAGGAATGACGACTCATAGTTCTCCACGGAGTTGGAAGAGACGAAGAGGACAGGAGACAGGTGGACACATGGAGGCGGTGGAGAGAGATATCAGTCACAGAACATCTCGCTACAAGCATAGCCCGGATTGGGGCAAGCCGAAGACCGAGATGAATGCAAAGTGAAACGTGAGCGCAGAGCTTCGGCCTAATCACGATGATTTAATGACTACAATGGTGGTGATCATACGAATATGATGCTGCTGTCATGATAAAGATGATAATTTGTACTACTCCAGTGTTTTAGGTTAATGAAATAACTTAGTAAAATTTCAGCTCACATCGGTTGAGGTTTCAAGGACGTCATATAATTAAACACAGTTTAAACCTTCTGTGTCAAGTTTTAGCAATTTTTGGTTATTCAGTTTCTTTAGTTGATTTTTTTGCATCTTCAAGCTAAGGTCAGAGCTTCGGCTATAGCAGTGAGCGGAGACAGAGGAGCTGCAAGCAGAGGCAGGATAATTTCCAGAGACAGCTGAGAAGACGCACTAGTTCGGTTACTTCGTGTTTCTGGCTGATTAACCTGATAAACTAAATTTAGTGACTCGTTTTGTATCTCTACATGTAAGTTGAGTTTCCAATTTTTGTGTCTCAAAGTTGAGTTACTAGTTTTGTGACTTTTATAAGTTGAGTTTCCCGCTTTTGTCTCTTAAAGTGGAGTTACTCGTTTTGTGTCTCTAAGTCGAGTTTCCCATTCTTGTGTCTCAAAATTGAATTACTTGTGTAGTGTTTCCATTTGAGTCGTACTTGATCCAGATGACATCACCTGGAAACGACAGAACAATCTACGAAGACCAACGCGAAATTCTTCGTAGTGAAACGCATAGATGAAAGGATCGTTGCAGCAATTCAAGTAAGCCAGGAGTTGAGCCACGTTGAACACTGTGCCACTCAGGTCGATCTGCACATCTCCGAAGAATTTCCACACAAGAAAAAACTGTTTAAAGCTCGTACAGATGTAAAACCCGAGAACGACGATGAGCAACGTTTTTATGATGTTGCGTCTCGCTTTAGAGATGTTCGTCCTGATTGGTTGAGTGTCCACGCCTGATGGTTGAGTGACTTTCAAGTTGCGTCGTAGAGAGAGCGCCATGCTGGCGTAGCAGAAGGCAATGACAGCGCTAGGGATGAAATACTCGATGAGGAAGTTAAAGACGCCAGCGACACGATTGGCTGCAGCGGTCGCGTAGCTGGCGCTTGTGCAGATTCCATTAACGACCTTCACGGTTGGGCAACCAATGAACAACTTAAAGATGATGCCGAACAGTGTTCCAACGACGATGCTTGCAATGACCTTGCCCTTGCTGATCTTCAGATGGTGCTTTATCGGGTGAACAATTTCAATGTATCTTTCAACGGTCATCAGAGTGATGTTGTAGAGCGACGCTAGGAACAGACCGACAAAGACGGCGCGAGAGTTCCACAGATAGCACATCGGGAACACCACTGAAGCCGACCAGTGACTTGCATCAATCATTATCGTTAAGATGAGTATAATGCTGACAAGGAAGTTGATCGTACATTGGCTGACGAGGAAATAGTTTGCCGGTCGTTTTAGGAGTGGTTTGTGTCCAAGGAAAACGATGAGAGCCAAGAGGTTGCCGGTGATTCCCACGGCACCAATTGCGATGTAGACAATCTGGAAGGCAAAGCTAATTGGATTTGAATAGACTTTGATTTCAATCGGTTTCTGTGTCTGAGTAAATGATGCATTGTTTGAATCGTTGACAAAGAAACTCGTTGACGATGTGCTGTTCATCTTTATTGTTTCCGACAGATCCGATGCTGATATCAGTTGAAAGTAACGCTTTGGTTTCTTTGGTAGTCACACGTAATCAGCGGTGAATTGATTCAAGACAGCATCTGCGGACGAAAGCAGAAAGGCATCAACTTCATTTTAGATTAAAAAAATAGAAGAACACAGTAGTCAGTTCTAACCAGCCGTTTGTTGATCAAAAGGCATTAGCGATTGGAGTGATCTAGACGCAACTGCAAACTAAAGGTAATTCATCGTTAATTTAAGCACACCATCTTTTCATGATACTTCCATTTACAGAACCTGTTTGCTAATTAATTCACTGTTAACAATCGAGAGTTCTTATTAATTTGTGACGTGAGATAAAGCTCAAATAGAGAATCCGAGCTTATAGTTAATTCGATTGCTGCAAACGTTCACTTCAGGCAATCTGTCAAATTGTCACCCCAGACTTTCAGGGATTCTGTAAAAGCCTTGGTTTATTCGGGGATTTTGTAAAATGCCTGAGCAAATCATGGATTTTACAAATTGCCTAAAAACAGACATTTTTACAAAATCCCTGGTTTCACACATTGCCTGCAACATATATACAGCGGTTGCCTATGGTCACTGTTTTTATTTCTTCCTCACAAGGCTGGTCAGACTGAGCTGTTAGCCTTTAATACAAGTGAACACCTATGTACAATGAGATATCAAAAGGAATTGTACCTTGAGAATACGTTTCATACGACTCTTCCCTTTTTTCGCCCCGATATTTATGGCTAATCAGGGTTTCATGTGCGTGTTGAGAACATGTCACATAATCCTGAATTGCAAGACTGAGACATTGTGGCATAATGTAAACAGATGACTAATTGCGATGCCAGTCAATGCAATGTACCTATATACATATCACATATATATGTGTGAGTATGTATATAATTGTGTCTGTCTCAGAAAGTCTATGTGGAAACAAATTCACCCTCATTGAAATAGAATCTCCCCTCTCCCGTACAAGCAGTACGTCCCTTGTATTGACAGGTGTCACAGTTGGTCATCTGTTTATGTTCTTGCAGAGTGGCAGTATGTAAGCAGTAATGGTACAGCTACCCCTCCTCGACCTTTCCCTCTCAGACTAAACCACTGAGATGTTCACTAATTTGAAGATCGATTTCTGCATACCACAGATTTACAGATAATGGTGCATCGGCTGACATCCTTTATGTGCCCTTTTGCGCTTTGGCTCACGGCTTTATATATATATATTATATATATATGTGTATATATATTATATATATATATTATATATATATATTACCCGAGCTCGAATTTTGCACTTGAGGGTGTTTATAGATCGCCCTTCAAGTACCACTCATTAATTTTACTCTTGTTGTATGTGCATTAGAGAGGTCTGAGGGTAGCGCCTCTTTGCTACCCGCCCCTTACCGGTAACACAGGACCGTTACCCGTACCCTTACCCGACCCGTTCTTAAAATTGCTACCCGACCTGACCCGTACCCGCGGGCCTACCTTACTCGTGACGTCATTAACATGCCCTCTCATAGCCTTCCTGCCTGCCAGGCTAATAGGATCCCAACTTACTAAGCATTATGCTGTTGCCTTAGTAACAGCATCATCAACAACAACAGCATCAGTGACAGCCGCCGCGGTGGTCTATAGCTATTGCGTTGGAAGTAGAGGAAGAAGGAGGAAATGGAGGAGGAGAAGAAAGGAATGGAAGAAAACGAAGAGGAGGACGGAAGCTTGAGGAGAGGTAAGTGGAAAATAGGAGGGAAAGGAAAAGCAGAAGAAGGGTGTTT
This sequence comes from Bimastos eiseni, assembly GCA_959347315.1. Taxonomy (NCBI): domain Eukaryota; kingdom Metazoa; phylum Annelida; class Clitellata; order Crassiclitellata; family Lumbricidae; genus Bimastos; species Bimastos eiseni. Next base: position 10,793,410 of record OY365816.1, on the reverse strand, counting down.
ATGCATCGCCGCAGGATCAGAAGTAGAAGCAGGAGGAAAAAGAGGCGATAGGAGAAGAGGAGAGGAGGAGGAGAAAAAGGAGTAGGAAGAGGAAGATTAAGCACGGGGCTTTAGGATGAGAGGAAGAAGAGAAGGATAAGAAGTAGGAACAGAAGGAGGAGGGAATAGGAGAGGCAGCAGACGGGCAGCAACAGAAGGAACAGCTGGAGGATGAAGATGAGGAGGAGGACAAAAATGAGGAAGAAAGGAGGAGGAAGAAGAGGGAGAGTAAGAGGGAGCGACAGATGTGTAGGGGTAGCAGAAGAAGCAATTAGGGGAGGAGGAAGGGGTGATGGAGGAGATAAGGTAGAGGAGAATTGGTGAGGAGTAGCAGGAAAAGAGGAGGAAGAGAAATGAGAAAAACAGTGATTAACAGACATTCAAAGAGGACGTACGGGAAGCATTTCATGCAGGTATATAGTATATGGATTTCGAATGTTGCAGTTTGTCTATAGTAGTATTTAAGTCTGAGATGATGCAAGACTAACCTATATATTTATCGGTGACATTGTAGCCCTAAAACTGGACGCTGACACAGGTAAAACCGGGTATACCCGTACCCGTTATTACTCTACCCGTACCCGACCCAACCCGTGAAATACGTGCCCGTACCGTACCGTACCGGTACCCGAGGGTACGGGTCGAGTACGGGTTACCCGCGAGTACGGGTATACCCGCAGATCTCTAAGTCATGCATCAACTTAAATTAACGATAGGAAAATTGCAATTAAGTATCCTTTACAGGCCTCTGCGAATACACGTGTCTAACTCTCAAGAAACGATTAAATGTAAATTTTATGTAATAGGACATTATGCTAGACGCTGAAATTCACAACTCTTGAATAACAGTCAAGAGCACGAAGACCATTACTGAAGTGCATTGAGATGCGTATTTGTAGGCATAAAGCTCAATTGGTTCTTGAAAGGCGATGTGTAACACCCTCAAGTGCCAAATTCGAGCTCGGCTATAATCTATTATGCAGAGTTTTCTTGTGCAAGAGAATGCACTATTGGGAAGCACTTACACAATAATATGCATAGTCTACAGAAAAGAGGTTGTGAATGCTAATGTTTTGGTGTTGTACGACACACAAATCTAATGACACATTTTTGGTAAGTAAGCAAATATGTCCAGGCTAAGATTTGCAGTAAGAACTCCATCCAGGCAAGACGGATATATATTATATATATATATGTATATATATATACATCAACATCTACGAGTAAAACTTCTCGCTCTATGTATCATATATATCCGTATTAAGATGTTGAATCACGGTATAATTATAGACCAATCTCTACATCGATAAAGTTTTGAGCCCCAACGATCTAAAAGAAGAATATAAAGAGATATTCTCTCTAACGAACCCCACTGTATTTCCGTTCGCACTGCAAGGCCCACTTTCTCTTCTGCCCTCGTTAACAACAAAATTCTTCTTCCCATCACATGTGACGCTGCGCTCGAAGCTACGTGTGTTTGAAGTTAAAGAAATCCCGAGTGCACGAAGGGAGTTTAGGTCAACTCTTAGACTACACACGACCCAATCGGCTTAATTATGTTGTTCCTGGGAGTTCCTTTAGCTTCCTTTCCGCGGAAGTCGTATCGATAGATGAGAAGGATTGCGAGCCCAACGATCAAAGTATTAAATCAGTGCTCCTTCGCACATGTTTGTCGACCACGGACAAAATATTTCAACCAGTGACATTTTCTGGTGCTATTTCCCACGGGCAACGGTCCTGGAAGAGTAAGACGACAATGAACCGTATAAAAAGGAAGTTGAAGTAAAAGCGTGTCAATAGCAGACGTCCCCTCCAATAGTCGCAAGTTTCTAATGAGTGCATACGACAAGCGTTACCAAATAACTTCTACAACTACTATTACAGCAATAACTACCGCTGCTGCTTCTGTAGGGCTATCCTCGGAACATTTTAAACATGATTTTCCTTTCGCAACGCCACGCTACGTGTAATAAATAAACATGTTTGATATTTGCTTAGGTTATGCAGAGGTAACAGCTTATGCGTTGTGAATGCTAATGTTTTGGTGTTGTACGACACACAAATCTAATGACACATTTTTGGTAAGTAAGCAAATATGTCCAGGCTAAGATTTGCAGTAAGAACTCCATCCAGGCAAGACGGATATTAAAAGTTGAGCGTAGATTATGGGTTAAATAGAATTTAGGTGAGTAATGTCTTATTCTGAACTGGACACTCATGTCTATATGAATTTTCTAAATGGTCCTTCCAGTCGCGATGATGATCTACAATAACATCAAGATATTTCGATGAGGTTTGAATGGGTTGATTATTACTATAAAGTATACCTGTACCAGAGGGACCACTTTCTGTCAAGAATTAAATGCAATAAAGCCGTTTTCGGGGTTAAGAGATAGTAACGTAGCTAGCCTGGGGTTGCCGCATCACTTTCCCAAGGCCACATTATTGCCTCTCGCCTCCTAGCAACGCCACTGTCAGCAGCCATACAGTGTCCCTTGCGGTGGATAAGCGAACAGGACCCACATGCATGGGCCTGGAATAACTAGGGTGTAACTCTTACCTCTGACATAAATCTGGCCTACGCCGGAGAAGAGCTTAAAACTGCTATGCATGAGGCGGGAATTGTGCCTTACGCTGGACATAAAGTTAATCCCGGTATGATACCCTAGGTGTAAGTCCGCTATTCCCGAATAGAGCTATAATCAAAATGGCGACCATTGTTGTGATTCGTCGCATTCGACGAAGTTTATAACGCTAAAGAGTGTTTCTAGATCATCGCATACCTCCCGATCTGTTGAAGATAATACATTTTTGTTATGCCCTCCATTTTCGCCCTGGCAAATTGCTAATATTAAGCTTTATTTGGAACGAAGTGGCTGACGATGTGGCGTATGATGTGCCGAGTATAGGTACGCTGCCTTCGGCCGTGAATTAATGATTAATGTAATAAAAATTGAACAAAATCTTATCTTGTTTGCTCTTACATTAAGATAATAAGCTCTTTGTATTTTATCATGCGGGCACAATGAATGAATTTGATTGCTCTCCACAAATTCTGATTTAGGGCTTTATAGGCCAATCTTCGCCGTTCCAATTCGAATGAAGCGCTAAAATATCTTTGCGCATGGGCAATTATTTCTAACCACTGAAATCCTTACAAGGGTATTAACACCCTGAAAAATCCCACCATCAAACATAGTATCGCAAAATCTCGCAGGTCGTATGTCAGGTGCAGCTACTCCACGGTCTATTCTTCGCTTGCGCATAGCGACAATGGCCACGGCCTATTCGGAAAACAGCTACTTAGGACATAAGCTCAATTCGGGGAATAAGCTATTCTAATCCCATGCATATGGGCCCAGGAGATTAATTGTCGATTGCTGTCACTCACAGTGGTCTTCCTTCCTATTCCCTTGCATGACGTAGTCCGTAAAAAAAGCCATCAACGAAAACCATGACATTTAATTTGTGCAATGTAGAGATGGTGCTTGAAGCATTGCACAATTGCCACAATAGGCGAATTATTTTTTGAGAACATGGGAATAGGGGTGAGGGATAAGGGATGAGGCGGTGTTGTCAAATGGAGGGTTCTGGTTTTACTTACGGTTGATTTTAATCTTCAAGATACCTTTCAGCTCCCATGCAATTACATCACACAGTGCCTCACACACAAAACCTACCACAAGGCCAAGTCGCATAGACCTTCGGGAAAGGTTTAATGAGGTTAGATCTTACCGTGGTAAAATTTGAACAACGAAGAGAGTTGGCGTAAAACTATTAGATAAAACTAATCATAGCAATTGACCCTTAGTAGTTATAACTATTTTAATTGCTTAACTCTCACATCGTCATTAGGGAGATAACAAACATTTTAAAATGTTATTAAAAATTTTATTCAAATTTAAATATAGGCCTATTGTTCTGCCTTGCTCAACATTGTGCCCTAATCATTGTGAATTTGTAGTAACTGAAAGAACTGATATGAACTGAATAGAACTGAGAGAAAATAGAGATGTAGAAGATGTAAAACAAACTGTTAAAATAACATGGCCACCATTGTAAAATATTTAAATAACAATTATATCATAATATTATTTTATTTGTGTGGGATTAATTTTGAGAACAAAGCATCCAATAATGATAGATTGTCTGTCCTGTTCGCCTCCAATCTCTTTTGTGTACCTTTTGTCGGCAATGTAGTAGATGACTGCGTCAAAACTAAATGACTCAACTACCACATGCCTTATTACCGACATAATCACCAATAGTGTCAGTCTTATCTAACTAAGAATTTTATATCCAACTCTCAGTTGACTCTAGGAGTGTTCACGCCAGGGAGATATGCTCGTTCTATCATTCAGGCGGAAAATATTCAAGAAATTTCAAGGCAGTTCGCATTTAATGGAAATGTGTGAATTTCAGTTGGCAAATTGTTCCATAACGACAAACCCCAAAATGCCTATGTATCGAAGTGTGAGAACGTAGAACAATGAGACACTTCCGCTTCGTTGTAAGAAGTATCCGGCGACCCGGCTTGTATCTTTATAGGAAGACCTATACATGCAAAATAAATAGACCTAAAGCGTGTTACCTGATTCTTGTCACACAGGCCTTCTTCGGTTCCCGATCTCGCAGATATGCAGTCTCTCAAACAACCTTCGCCAACAGGTTTATCAGCGACAACGTAGGTTCGCTCTGAGTAGAGAGACTGCTTGCGCTGGTCAAGATCAGGTTTATATATAGAGTACCTGAGGCGAGAAGCAAGAGGCAGGTTTATGAAAGTCGCATCTATATGGGAGTGCTCTACAGAGCTAAGACATCGAACTGATGCTTGACGCGTATCAAGGCAGCTTAAGCAGCAATGTCCATAAGCATAACACGCATAGCCTGACTTATGCATTGACTCGTTACTTAAACAGTTTTCGGAAACTGAAGCAATTAGGACTAGGTGATTTAATATATAGTTTAGGCTTTTGGTCTTATCACGGTCTAAATCTTATCTTTTGAATCAGAGTCGAATTTCTTTAAGGAAACTGTAAGAAAAAGCTATTAATAAAGACTATATATATAGCTATTTGTGTTGTATGTCTGTGCGCTTGTATATATGTATGCGAACGTATGCATGCGTGTATGAATACCATTGTCGTACATTCTCGCAAAATGTAATAGAAATGTATGTTACACACAACCAAGTGAGGACTGATCGAAGAGCGTTCTCTGTGATAGCCTATAGATATGACACGAAATGTCGGTATGAACAGAAAATTATATTAAGATATACACTACAATGAAAACTGTAAGTTACTCATTGTAGACTCATATCGCGTTCGTCTCACACTATCTTATAAGTCGTATCGAAAGAGTATGAGGAGAATAAGATGATAATTTTCCATCAAGCAAGATGTCTCCGTCAGCTAATTGTCTTTGAGCCAAATCGCTATTTTTAAACGAAAGTGCGGCTAAAAATAGGTATATCTGTGTTCTGACTTACGTTTCTTACGTAATTACCTATATACCTGTATTTGCGCATGGATTCAGATATGTAGTAAGATGCTTCTGATGCTTACCGCGTAAATTATCAGTCAAAGATACGTAATGACGTTAAGGGCGTTAATTGCCTGTCAAAAGAGCAGCACACACTAACACGTATTATCGAGGGAGAAGAAAGATAAGTTCACTAATTGAATGAAAGTGAAACTTCGGAGTCAAATTTCGTCAAAAAGAGGCAAAATCGAAGGTCGTATGGTCACGTAATTATCAGCGTATTAAGAGACGGCCAGCTATATTTAGTGACATACATTCATATTGTATAATGTTATGATTATATTTAATTATAATTATATTTATTTTTATATTTGACATTTTTTATAATAATATATACTTTATATTTATATAATTATTAAAAGAATTATATTATAATTCTGATGCGATAAACAGAGATTTTGAGCAAAAACTAGGCTTTCTGCAGAACTTTCGCAAACCCCAAAGTATGTATGTATGTATGCATGCATGTATTAATGTATGTATGTATTATGCAGTGTTTCCTAAGCAAATCTCTTTCCTCGATTTCCTGTGGATCATAATGTTGTCTGAAACTTGTTGCAGTATGTCAACCTCTGTTTTAATAACGAAGATATCATCACACCTTATCTTCAATGAGCATAACGACAGATACAGGGATGTCTCACTAACAACTTGCAAGCGGGATAAACTGAATATTAGCCTATATAGGTACACTAAGCTAGTTCATCCCTGACTATAGTTACAGAGAGTCATTGAAGTTCTGTTTTATGTACTTCTGAATTCTGGAAGGAGAGCAATATTAAAATACAGTGGCAAGGAAATTTTGTTGTATGAATAATATTAAAACCGATTATTCAGTAGCAAAAACCAGAGTTGTATGGTCTCGAGACAGTGTCTCGGTCTCGAGACAGTTTTTAGTGTCTCGGTCTTGGAAGCCTGCTGTCTCGGTCTCGGTCTCGTCTCGAGGTAGTGTCTAGAATTTTTAGAAACTGTCTTGAAATGAAAGATCTCGATAAGTTTCGCGTAATAAATATGTTTTAAAATCTCGCAGCAATATAAAAACTATTCTCAGGAATTGGTGCTATACACATTACAAGTTTCAAATTGAAATTACAAATGAACCTTATTCCCGAAAACTGATACATTATTATTATACAGCATTTTATATAGGATCACTTGTCTTTTACTGTCTCGTACTGTCTTGAGCCTAGTGTCTCGGTCTCGGTCTTGGTACCTCACTGTCTCGGTCTTGGCACCTCACTGTCTCGGTCTCGGTCTCGTCTTGGTTTTGAAGTTTCAAGTCTTGCATACAACACTGGCAAAAACCAGTCGATGTTGAAAAATCAAAATATTAAACAAGTCAGTGTCTTTTACGTCACTCAGTCATCATTTTCATTCTAGTTGTTTCATTCTCATCTTCATTGTCGTTGTCATCATAATCATTGTCGGTGCTGTCGTCTTGCTGAGTTCCGTCGTAGTCGTCAAGAATCGTCATCATTGAAATTAATGGTTAGGAGCATCTCGTGTTCCGTCACGCTGCCGACGCACACATAGAGCCAAACTTTCGGCTGGATCTCGTCGTCCTCTTAGCTCCTTAGATTGACATAATATCTTGGCATTTCGGACTCGGGCAGCTCTCAGTCAACATCGTACTTATGCGTCTGTTGGTCCTTTGCTAAGTTTGCTTTGAAATGATATTCCCTCTCTGACTCGCTCTTTGATTTTAACTCAGGGTACTTCGGTTTCTGCCGCAATCCCAAGACTTATCTTATGACTTTTCCCTTGGGGTTTTCGCACTGAGAGCGCTTCTGACAAGGTCGTACTGAGAGAGGCGCTATAGAAATATATAAACACAATACAACACAATACAAAATTGAGATACGAAAGCGTCATCGTCACTGCCGTCACATGGTATCACCATCAACCACATGGCTTCACCATCATCAAATGGCATAGGCCAAAGTCGTCTGAAGATAACCACACATCAATACTTGTTCATTCACTAAACTTCCCGCTTTGCTTCTATCATGGTCTAATTCAGTCAACAGCGGTGATTGCATGCTGATTTATGAGTTTTCCACTGACAGTATATGGCCCATAAAAGTTCATTTACCAAGGGCAGATCCACAAGGATCCAGCGAAATCAATGTGATTTACCCTCTTTTATTTAATTTGGCTTGCGCAAAGTTTGTCACGCTTGGTAATCTTTCAACTCTTTTCAGGTATGTTCCCGTCGACTTACATAGCTGACATTTTTTACACATTTCAGGCCTGCATGACAATGCAATGTATCACATTTTACGCACATAACTCACACATTAAGAACCAAAAAATTGAGAAATAAATGATAAAAATTAAAATAATAAATATCGTTTAACCACCATTCTTGACGAGCTCCACTTCGAGAAGTTTACATCATCAATGATATGTAACCAAATAGCCCTTAAAGAAATGTAACGATTGCACCATCTACCAGATTAAAGAGGGTCCCGAAAAACCCATGTTTTTACTTTAACTTGTTCATAGTCAGTCGTGGTAATTAAATGTACATCGATAAGTTTCTATGTGATGCCCTCTGTCGAATCATGATTTACTATATAGACCTGCACTTATATCTTTTCAACTGTTGCTTAGGCTTATTCTCCGCACGAGTTATTCACATCGAAGCGATCTTGATCATTCATTCATTACAGAGATTTATATAGCGCCCCTTCAAGGTTACTACTCAGGAGCGCTCCCGACTCCAGCACGTTTAAAAAGAACAGTTTTAAGGTACGTATAAAGTGAGTCTGAGTGGACCCTTGGTGACAACCGTAACGCCAACAGGAGCATATTCCAGAGCGAGGGGCCAACCACTGAGAAGGCACGATTCTGTTTGGTAGTTGTATGGGCAAATGGAACAATGAGCATGCCTCGCTCAGTAGAGCGTAGAGAGCGGCGATCCAGTACACTCAAAGTAAAGTAACAGAGATCCCGAAGATAGTCAGGGGCGAAATCTAGCAAGGACCGCCATACCAAAGAGATGATACGGTACGAGATTCGCTGTTGGAGGGGAGCCAGTGGAGCACATCCAGCATATATACACATCAATTGCTACATATAAACTGTTGTTCGTTTGTGAAACATAGGCTGACATCCTGCAAACAAGTTTCCGGCTGGATAGACTGAAAATAATAATTCGGACTGTGTCGAAACTTATTCAGGGAGTATAGTTTTTACTAAAAAAAATCCCGCACCATGTTAGGGTAGGTTTGACAAGTTAGTATCTTAATAATAATGATTATTTGAACGCCCAATTTGTAAGCAAAGATTGCGAATGACGAAAACTACGTGAGACAACCACGGGCGACTAACAGTTTTCTTTGCATTATATAGCTAACATTATTTCTGCTTCATATATACTGACAATGTCACCCGCTCTCTTTCCACTGCTGCTGCCTCCACTCTTGTTCATGCTTTCATCCTAAACCGTCTTGACTACTGCTCTGCCATTCTTGTTGGCCTTCCTCAGTCTCGGCTTCTCTGTGTTGAACGTGTCTTACATGCGGCGGCGTGACTGATTGGTCACCTTCCTAAATGTGCCCCAGTCTCTGATTACATGCGATACACTTTACATTGGCTACCTGTCTGTCAGCGCACTCACTTCAGACTATGTTCATTGGTATGGAGCTGTCTATTGGGTTGGGCTCCAGTCTACTTGACTTCCCTTATTGTACCTGTCACAACATGCCCTGGTCGCCAATCTTTACGTTCAGCCTCTCAGCATACTCTCTTTGAACCTTTTACTCGCACAACCATGACACAGTCCAGGGCGTTCGCCATTGCTGGCCCCACAGCGTGGAATGGCCTCTCTCCGGTCATCCACTCCCTTTCTTAGGTACCCTCGACACCTCAAGACTGTTCTGAGTAGTCGTTTTAAAGAGGCGCTATATTAAAATTCATGTCATACAGGATAGCACAGAGAAAGCTTCCAATTAGTCCTCTCTTGGCTTTTGTGAAACAGATATTTCTACTACAATTAACATAAATGTATACAAGATGTATTCATACACGTATGCATACGTTCGTGCACGTGCATATACATGCAACATACAGCACAGATATAATCTTTAGTAATGTTTTTGTCAGAGTAATATTAATTAAAGAAATTCAACTCAGATGGTTATGGACATTGCTGCATAAGCTGCGCTGATACGCGTCAAGCGCTCGCTCTAGGCTCTGGACAGCATTTCCACATAAATGCGACTTTCATAAGCCTGCCTCTTGTTTGTCGTCCCAGAAACACTATATAAGCCGAATCCAGTCCAACGCAAGCAGTCTCTCTAGCCAGAGCGAAAATACGTTGCCGATTATAAACCTGTTGGCGAAGGTTGTTTGACAGACTGCATATCTGCATGATCAGGAGCAGAAGAAGATCTGTATAACAAGAAGCAGGTAACACGCTTTATGTCTGTTTATTATGTATGTGGGCTTAAAGGCCTACCTATAAGGATACCAGCCCGGTCGCTGGATGCTTCTTTCCTACATGTATTGCTGCATAAATTACATAAACAAGATTATAGCTACGAAGGGTCAATCACAATTATTATTTAGCTTCATATAATTGTTTTACATGGTTACGCCAACTCTCTTCGTTATTCAAACGCTGTCACGGTAAGATCTTACTTAACCCAACCCCTACGCTTTCCAAAGGTCTATGCGGCTGGCCTGTTTAGTGATTGATATTGTGTGCGACTTGTGCGTAAGGTATCGTGTGATGTAACTGGGAGCAGAAAGGTATTAATTAAAGTTAATCGGAAGAAATAGACCAGAGTCATCAATTTGACCATACCATACCATCCCGTCATCCCTTACCCCTCACCCATATTCACATGTTCTCAAAGATTGTGGCAATTGTGCAAAATAATCTGAGGGTGGCATTTTGTGTCTCCTCTCCCAGCGGAAATTTTTTGCCTTCCGCAAATACAGGTAGCACCTGAATAAATTAAATGTCAAGGTTTTCGTTCATGGCTTTTTCTAAGGACTACGTCATGCAAGTAGATAGGGAGGAAGTGAGTGACAGCAATGTAATGTAATGTAATGGAGCACTTACATAGCGCCACTCGAAATCAGAAGCACTCATGACTCATTACATGGCTAAACGAAGAACAAGAAAGTCTTTAGGCGCTTCTGGAAGGTAGCTAGAGAGAGAGAGAGAGAAGCTCCGCCCGAAGAGGAAATGAAGGTTGTTCCAGTAGGTGGAACCCATGTAGGCGAAGCTCCTAGATTGGATCGTGGTTGAGCGAATGCGGAGAACCACCCGAAGATCGCGGGCAGAGGAAAGAAGGAAAATCCGGTGCGGAACGGAGGAGACCATAGTGCAGAGAACCTGATGGTAGACGTGGCAGACTAAAGGAGACAGTTACGCATCAGCGCAAGGGTCTTGAAACGATTGCGTTGAGGTGTTGGGAGCCAGTGAAGGGATTCACGAATGAAGGAAGAGATGTGATCAAATTTTGGAATTCCATCGATTACTCGGGCGGCAATGAGAATGGACTGGAGCTTAGAGATGTTATGAGAGGAGGGTACAATGAAAGCAATATTGCCAAAGTCGACCCTAGAAGAGATCAGAGCGTGTACTAGTGTTGATACAGCATGCAATGAGCGCGACTGTCAACAATCTGGAATGCTGAGGAAGGGGGTCCATGCAGATAGACCTGCGTGTCATCAGCATACTGGTGGGATACAATTATGACTAAAATAGAAGTGTGCAAAATAAAACGATGAGGAGCCAGGACAGATCTCTGAGGGAGACCATAGGGAAGGGGCGCCCAGCCAGTGCGGGTTGATCCTAAGACCACAGAGAGAAACCGGTCTGAGAGAAACGGAAGTAGCCAGAGGAGCGCTTCATGGATCAGAGAAACCAAAGAAAGTAGAAACGCGGTCGAGGAGGAGAGAGTGTTCGATAGTGTCGAAGGCCGCACTTACGTTGAAGAGCGCCAAAAGAGTCACTTTGCTTGAGTCAATAGTTCCAAAGATGTCGACAAGGAGATGAACCCAAACTGCAAAAAAGGCATGAGAGAATTAGAATCCAAATAAGTAGTGAGCTGGGAGGCCATACATCACTCAAACAGCTTAGAGAGGTAAGAAAGATTTGCGTTTGGTCGGTAGTTTGCTGGAAGGGTGTGGTCTAGACAGCAATCAACAATAAATCTCCTGTTCGCTGTAGCCGCCATGGACGCTGTATGGCTGCTGAGCCTGACAGAGGCCTTCCTATAAGGCGAGTGGCAATACAGTGGCCTTGGGAAAGTGATGCGGCAACCACACGTGACGAATGTCTTAGTGAGTGACAAGATAGAAAGGTGCCAAAGATGCCGATGAGAAACTCTAGACTCCTATAGATTTTCAGTCAGGCAAGCGTATCGACTTTCCATCCCATGCTGTTTTGGCCCAGTGAAAGAAAATATGGAGCTCATGATAGCATTTTTTTTGGAATTGACTTCTTAACAGTTTCAGATAAAAAGACAATATTTTTCTATTATTATTTATACCAAAGCTGGTTAATCAGCCAATAGCCAAAGTTGTGATGATTTGATGAATCAATTATAGCTCAGATGTACCACAATTCCACAATTTTCAGAAAACGTAACAGTAAATTATGAAAGTCCTAATCAGTTACTCATGTCATCAGTGATTGTTCAGTATACAATATTCCTGGAACTTACTATGTCTAATTCAAATATTTCAGTTGAGTGCTTGCCATTACTCGCCGGGCGCAAAACAAAATAATACATAACTGTCTCTTACCCTCCTAAAAACTTTATTGCATTTCATTCTCTACAGAAAGTAGTCCCTCGGTGAAAGTACATAAATTATTATATTGATGATCAACCCATCCAACTTCATCGAAATATCTTCGTGTCATTGTGGATCACCATCTTGACTGGAAGGATCACTTTGAAAACTCTTATAAACATAGAATCCTGCTTTGAATAAAACATTACTGGCCTAAATTCTATTTAACATGTAAAATAGGCCCCTCGCTTAACTTTCCTTATCCTTCTACTGTAGCATTATCTTGGAGTTCTCACTACAAATCTTACCTTAGACATCTGTTTACTTACTAAAATGTGCCATTAAATGTTTGTAGTACAAAATCAGAAAACTAGCAACCACAACGCATGAGGTTTCTTTTGAGCATTAATTAATAATTTGCGAAATTCATCGTCTTTGGCTACCATTATTTTCTTTCCCCATAATTTGTATGAACAACTGATACAAATTGTGAATCAGGAAGTACCTCTTATATCGGATTGGTTCAAATGTAATAAGTTATCAAAAACCAATTAGGCCCTACATTTTGTTTGGCTCCCTCGTAAAAAACACAACTCAATTATGGGGTCTCATAATATTAACCTAGATAACTTTTCTATTCTTCAAGTCTCTTCCGTAAAGTTCTTGGTCATTCTACTTGATCAGCATTTAACCTGAACCAATCATATATCTCTATTTCTTCAAAAATTGCTAATGATGTCGGTATTTTATGTAAAATAGCGTATCTATTACCCACCCGCTATCGAGTCAGTCTCTATTACGCTCTCATTCACCCCTATAATGCTAGTGCAACTTAATATGGGCTTCAAATTACCCTATCCGTCATATAATTTACTCCCGCGGATTTTTGATCGTTAGGCCCGAGTACTTTCTAAAAATTTCTGACATTCACACATGTGCATTAAGGTCGGCTGATAACCTTGGACCTATTCGCTATCGTGTAAATGCCGGAGGATTTTCACTCAAAAACGTTCGTACGTCGTTCTGGAATTCACTACCTATGGTATTTAAAAATCTTAATACTCTGTTAGTATCTCAGCCATATTTACGTAGCTACTTGATTTCTCATGGCTCTTTGTATTGTTTTTTTTTCAAAGCTAGTACAACCATCATTCAGTTACCTGAATGACTGCACAGTGTGCTATTTAGTTAACTGTTTGACCGTGGTTGGGCTGGGAGCGCTACTGAGTATAAGACCGTGAAGTGCGCTAAATAAAACTGCTGTAATAATTGTATTGAGTCTAAGTATTACCGCTAGTCTCTGTTTTGCTTGTAATTAATTTGTTTGCTTTATTTTTAAACTCTTTTTCATCCTGCCTTCTGTTTTATCTTGACAGTTTGTATGAGGATTATTTGTGTGTTTCTTATTAGCTGGACCTGCTTGGCCCCTTTAGGTGTCTCCCATTGTATTCTATTTTAAACTACTTAGGCCTATATCTAATTATACTTTGCGAATTGGATGCAATAAAAGATTGTGTTATGCTATGTTATTTCTGCGTAACATAAGTAAATATTGAACATGTTTATTTATGTACAGACTGCTCTCAGACTCTTTCTAATATTATTTTAAGACGGGTTCAAATTTTGAGGATCATGCCACGAGATTCTCTCACGCCCATAGGGAACATTTTGAACTAGTATGTGTCAAAATTACGACTTTGAAGAGCGATAGCGTTGAAGATTTGAGAATGAATTCCGGCAGTTTATTCCAATCAAACGCAGATTTTCCAAACTTTCTAAGTGGTCGCAAAAGCAGCTACATGTACAGGCAGTGGACCCAGCTGTGGCAAGATACGGCACTGTGCCCTAGCTAGACAACAAGATTCTTAAACCTCGCCGCCAGGTTCTGCAGCTGAGGTGATTGAAGTTTCGCTGTCACTTTACTACGACTGGCCTTTCAAGATCCATTACGAACGTCATCGTTTATTTTCCAGCTTCTGAATCGTCCACATAGACACTAATCTACATGAAAATGCATCCGTTACCTGACGCTGTAAATCAACGTCTTCCGATGCCACACTGATCGTTAATGCCACAAATCACACATCATAGTTAGGCATGTGTAATCATGCAACAGGCTTAGCCAATCACGATGTGTTGAGTATCTTACACTATCAAAGCGTGACTAGTAATGCACTGTAATTAGTTCGTTTCTGTATCAAGCCCAGTTATTACACGTCGCTCGACATTTGGAAAGGAAAAAACGATTGGCTGCAATCAAGTCTAGCACGTGCCAAGAATAGGTCCACATTTTATTTACTCACTATTTTAGTGACTGCTTCATTCAATTTTGCCCCTACTGATTTTTATCAATGTATGCGTGCGCATTGTATGCGTGCATTCATCAAAGCATTGCATGCATTATTTTATAGACACTATAGCAACATCAATTAAAGTGACACTATATTGTAAGAAAGCTGAATATATATATATATATATATATATATATATTAAGGTATTAATTAAGGTATTACATCCTGAAATTGCAACTCTTCTAGATGTGCACCCTATGCCACCGCATCAATGGCACCGCTGGCACCGCCCTTGGTACCATAAGGGTAGGAAATGGTCTTCAAAGTGAAGTAGATAACATTGTATATGAAGTACGTAATAACAGACGAGTTACTTTCGTAAATAGTATTTGTTTTTGAGGGTTTCTTGTAATGAATCATCCTCATTTATACACTCATGCTTTGGCACCAGACGATAATTGAATTCATTGTTATTATTTTGCGTGCTCGACTTAATATTCAACCGACTTCACGTAAAATTATTATCTATTTTTAGTAAAATTGTGGCCATTAATATTAGTAGTAGTGATAACTATATAACTATCTGATTTCAGCAACAACAAACACAGCAGCAGTAGTTACTATTGCAGTAGTGATGATAGCTATAGTAGTTGTAGGGGAAGTGGAAGTAATGGTAGTTGTACTGTAGTAGAAATAGTCGTTTATGAGTTTATTTGTTTATTCTGAAATTTGATATCGCCATTTTCCAACATTTTTTGGTTCAGAAGTGCTCACGCCTCAGCGACGCAACTGCAGCTGTAATGCAGAGCAATTGTGCGCAAAGGACTTGCTCAAGGTTCTTACACAGTGACTCCCCGGTTGAGGGTCGAACCCACCCATTCAGCGCTCTAACCAATCGGCCACCGTGCTACCCCACAGTCGTACTGGTTGTAGATTCTTATTAATGTTTAAGTATAGAAATTAGTATTGTTAGCTTTTACCGACATGGCCTAAGGTTATACACGTTCAACTTGCAATTATTCTGAAGGGGCGGGGCGGACGTCTGCTATTGACGCGACGATGCTTCAACTTCATTATTATATGGTTCATTGTCATCTTAGTCTTCTAAGACAGCTGCTTGTGGGAAATAGCACCGGAGAATGTCACTGGTCTAGTATTTTGCCCGTGAATCTATAAACGAATGATGTCGACACTCATGTGTGAAGGAGCACTGGTTTAAGACCTTGATCGTTGAGCTCGCAATCCTTCTCATCTATAGATACGACATCCGCGGACAGGAAGCTATATAGGAACACCCCGGAACAAATTAATTGAACTGATTGGGTTGTGTATAGTCTAAGGGTTGACCTAAACTCGGTCCGTGCACTTGGAATTTCTTTGGCTTCTAACTCGCGTGGCTTAGAGCGCTGCGTCGCGTGTGAGGGAAAAATTGTAAACGAGGGCAGAAGGGATATAGGCCATGCAGTGCGAACGGAAATGCAGAGGGATTCGTTAGAAAGAATATCTCCTAAGATCCTGGTTTTAGATCACTGGGGGACAAAACCTTATTGATGCAGAGATTGGTCTATAATTGTCGTTTAATTCAACATCTTAATACGGATAATCCGATATATGCCACTATGTATATACAGAGCGGAAGAAATTTTAGTCATAGATGTTGATGTATATAGATCATCATCATCATCAGGATCCATGGCTGAAAGTTCCTAGATGTATATAGATATATTATACATATAATATATATATCATGAACGAAATAATTTCTCCCTCTCTGTATGTTTATATATATATATATATACAGGGTGACTCAATAAAAAAATACCCCACCAGAAGAAATGCAATTTCTCAACAACCAATAGGAATATGTTCACCAAACTTTTTACGATTTACAGAGAAAAGATTTTCGAACGATCCCTGAAAATTTCATTGAAAACTTTTTATTGAGCCACTCTGTATATGAAGGGATAAGCATTCTTTTTAGATGTAGATGGGAATATATAGGCCTATATATTATATTGCACTAGAAAACTCTATCCAAAATAGATTCAAGCAGAGGTCGTATTTGGCGTTTGAAGAAATTGAGGGTTTTTATACGTAATACATCGCCCTTCAAAAATCACTCATTTACTCTTGTTTCATATGCATCATCTTAAATTAAGACACGTGCCAAACTCTTAAGAAGTGATTAAATGTAAATTTTGAGTAGTATGGCAGATGTTAGGCGCTGAATTCCACAATTCGTGACTAAGAGTTCAAAACACGAGGACCGTAAGTGAAGCGCCTTGAGATGCGCAATGGTAAATCTCCTCCCCCAATGACGGCTTTGGACTTTTGTTACTTTTGTGACAGGGAGGTCTTCCGAATCTGGCCGAGATACAAATTTGATATCCTGTCTCGTAAAACAGAAAGTGAACTAATATTTGGATGGGCCACCTGGGTACTTAACACTCAATTAGTGGTACTCAGGCCACTTCAACGCCTCTGTAGAATCGCTTCACTCACTTAGAACTCACTTAGAATCGCTTTGAAAATTTAATCGACATTAGCTTCTTCTACAACTATGTCACTATTTCGCAAGCAGTTTAAGATCATTCTGCTCAGTGGCGGTCTTGTGAGGCGCATAATATTATTACGCACCTACATATGTAACTGCAATATAATGCTTCTGACGAATTTCTATGACGATGCTATAATAAGCACGTGTTTCTTCTGTTATTAACATAAAATTAAGTTGACAACTTTCTGTTGTCTTCAGCAGCTGCTGTCTTGAATCATCCCACTACTGACTAAGTGTGACTGCCAAAGAAACCAAAGCGTTACTCTCAACTGATATCAGCATCGGATCTGTCGGAAACAATAAAGATGAACAGCACATCGTCAACGAGTTTCTTTGTCAACGATTCGAACAATGCATCATTTACTCAGACACAGAAACCGATTGAAATCAAAGCCTATTCAAATCCAATTAGCTTGGCCTTCCAGATTGTCTACATCGCAATTGGTGCCGTGGGAATCACCGGCAACCTCTTGGCTCTCATCGTTTTCCTTGGACACAAGCCTCTTCTCAAACGACCGGCAAACTATTTCCTGGTCAACCAGTGTACAATAAATTTCCTTGTCAGCATTATACTCATCTTAACGATAATGATTGATGCAAGTCACTGGTCGGCTTCAGTGGTGTTCCCGATGTGCTATCTGTGGAACTCTCGCGCCGTCTTTGTCGGTCTGTTCCTAGCGTCGCTCTACAACATCACTCTGATGACCGTTGAAAGATACATTGAGATTGTTCACCCGATAAAACACCATATGAAGATCAGCAAGGGCAAGGTCATTGCAAGCATCGTCGTTGGAACACTGTTCGGCGTCATCTTTAAGTTGTGCATTGGTTGCCCAACCGTGAAGGTTGTTAATGGAATCTGCACAAGCGCCAGCTACGCGACCGCTGCAGCCAATCGTGCCGCTGGCGTCTTTAATTTCCTCATCGAATACTTCATTCCCGTCGCTGTCATTGCATTCTGCTACGCCAGCATGGCGCTCTCTCTACGCCGCAACTTAAGAGTAACTCAACCAGCAAGCGTGGAATCTCAGCCAATCAAGACGAACATCTCGCGAGCGAGACGAAACATCATCAAGACGTTGTTCATCGTCGTTCTTGGATTCGTCATCTGTACTACCTTCAAACAGATTTTTCTTCTACTTTATGCTTTTGGAAACTTGGCTCTTGCGCTGGATCTGAGTGGCACAGTGTTCAACGTGGCTCAACTCCTGGCTTACTTGAATTGCTGCAACGATCCTTTCATCTATGCGTTTCACTACGAAGAATTTCGCGTTGGTCTTCGTAGATTGTTCTGTCGTTTCCAGGTGATGCCATCTGGATCAAGTACGACTCGCGTGGAGTCACTACAGATGTAACTCAGAGACTCTCGACGAGTAGCTCAACTTAGAGACACTCAACGAGTAGCTCAACTTAGAGACACAAAAGGAGTAGCTCAACGGAAAGTTGCAGTTCACACAATTCAACTGATCGAGTAACTCAACTGGTAACTCAACTCGTTAACTCAACTCATGTTTCAACTCGTAGCTCAATTCGTAACTCAACTCACATGAATAGGTGAATCACTCAACTCCGCTGTAATGCATTACTCCGTAAGAAGATATTTTTCATGCATTGCATCGATTATTCAGTAGCAGAGATGAATGTAATTATATTATCATGTATAACGCTGTGTATCGTAAATTTAATTAGTACAATTTGTATTTGTTAGATTTTGCGAAGTCAGAAAAATGAAAGCGTAATAAATAGACAGACAGAATGCTATGGAATGGACAAGAGTCAGATTAAGGGTTGACGTTCGACCACAGATTGAGCAGCGTATAGGTGAACTTTGAAGGTTCTAGCGGCGTAGGTTTTGCGAAAAACGTACTGAATACTCACCCAGAGTCGTACCGAGCTATAATTGCGTCCTGTACGTAGCATCAAATTGAAGCCCCCACATTTTGAAAATAGTGCATTTTTTGGAATAATAAGTTATTCCATTCTGTTTTTACGCCCTTTCTACATTTGCGCCATGGGCCTAGGCCCCGCTGGTACCCCTCGGTGCGGCCAGATACTCACCACTTCTATGATAAGTATTAGTGCAATTCTTTTGCTTAAGATCTTTGTAATTAAGGGATTGGGTCACTTTTTCATATCAAACACTCAGTCTTATTTGCAGAGACGCAGTTCTATTCGAGGTGTCATGCGAGAATCGTGTAGTCGTGGAAAATCGCCTTTGCGCAAAGTGCCTGAGGGTAACAATCGTAAATGGAATAATTATGGAAATAGAGAATGCTTACTACCTAGACTATGCGAGTTGTACTTTTGGCGTCGTGTTTGTTTTGAAAGGGAAGTCGTCTGCATGTGCATAGGGAATACTGAATAATATTATACAGGTTGCTGCTTTACATGGATTAACTAAACAGCTGAAGCAAGGTATATTAGAGAGACAATGACAATCGAAGAAGGGCAGGTAGAAATAACACTGCATATGCAGACAACACATTAGCAAATGTATTCACAAATGTTTGTGAGACCTGTTCACTTTGAATGAAAGACGACAGTTGATGCCCTTTCGGCAATGCATTAATCAAGAGTCTATGCTACTGCGATAGCAAAAATAGTCAAATGACAGAGGTCAGGAAGGAGGAGAATGAAAGGGTCCAAGTAAACGGAAGAGAATCAGAAAGAGAAGATGGAGCAGAAACATGGAGGAAGAAGAAGAGGGAGACAAAGATGAGGGGACGGAAAGGGATAAACAAGGAAACCTGCGAAATTGCATGGGCTACGAAAGATATTGTAGCAGTTGGAGGAATATGCAGCCAGAAGGAGTTGGAGCATTCGGAGAATAGGCACAAAGAAGCAGCGAATCATTTAGATATACATTATTAGACAAGCAGATGGATCTATAGCAAAATATCGTATAGCATTCCACTTTCTTACGCTATATAATTCAGTGGTCACGTCACTGAATTAAGGCCAACATCTTTGAACTCTAGTTCAACTCCACAAATCTTTGCCGCATTTGCCATCTCTGTTGGACTTGTATATGAAATGAATCCCATGAACGTGGCACAATTGCAGTGGAAGGGTCAGACGTCGAGGGAGAGGACACGGAGTATAACCGCTTTCAATTGCCGAGTTTGAGAAACATTATACCACTTATATTCACATCCATTTCTGTCACACAAAGTTAGCATTTCTCATGTAATTCTAATAAGTATTTGTTAATACTGAGTGACCATTGCTTACCTAACGTGCTATTTGGAAATGTGTGATTTAATTATCAACATAACCGTTACTATAGTCTTAAATTCATATATATTATTATTACCAGGTCAAAAAGCGTCGACCTACGCTGAATCGTTCCCCTCCGATCTTTTGAATATATTTTGTGCATTATTTCGATCGCTTGCAGCTATGCACTATTCTCGCGTTAGTTAACAACATATGATTCACGAGATGTCTTTTCAAATTCATTTAACGAAAAACACTTAAAATATAATAATATATTAGTGATAATCTGGAGAAGAACTTCGGCCATCTGGCTCCTATATGTACGCAGTCTCACAAACGTTTTCAGACGTACAGAGACATTCTCTCGGCGGAACTACTTGCGATGATTGAAGGCATGCGTGATGAAGTAGGACATCATCATTGATCAGCTACACACATAGTCTGTATATGGACTATAGGGCTGTACCGAATATTCACTTCGTATTTGCTTCGGAGCCGAATAGTGCACGGACCAAATAGCTATTCGGTACTCGTCCGAATAGTAGCGGACGGAACGAATACGAATAGTAGTCAAGTGACATCTGTTTTCTGCACAAACGGCGGCTGTTAATGAATTTCAAGTGAACTGACCTCGGTATCGCAAGGATGTCTGCAAACTCTGCACATGTTATGCATAGGTCTATATGTATGCATGTATATAATGTATGTATGCATGTATGTATATCTGCGTGGATAAATACATACATGCGTCCATTATACAGATAAGGTGCAATGGCACACTGCATTTGATCACAATACTTTAAAATAAATGTAACAAAAAGACCCCATACCAAAATGTTCAACAATTATAAATATTCACTAATTGTTATACGTAAGAGCATGCGTATCCAGGGAAACAAATGCATTGAATTTAAGGACAGATAGATGCAAAGAAATATACATTAATTTCCGTGCCATTTGTTTTTCTGTCGAGCAAGTATTCTCTCGAAAATCAATCTCCTGATAATGGAGGAAGAAGAGAAGGAAAATGAGGAATAGACAAAGAGATGGAAGAAGTGATGTGAGTTCGTCTTCAAGTGCTCATCCTCAACAATATGCTCTCCATCTACTCATTCGTTTCCTCTTCCTCTTTCCTCTTTCTCCGCTCCACTCTAAATACACTCAACATAGAAATTAATCCGATGCACGGGAGTTAGCAAATAATAAGTTCCTCGAGACACTTGATGGATGGATATTGCAGGTAACAAGTCAGTATTCCTAATTCAATACTAGTGCTAAAACGGAATCTGCATTTCCGTAGTTCGAGCTGTGCGTGGTCTACCACCACCATGCCGTTTATCCATGCTAATCCGGTAATATCAATCTTTGCATACAATCGATTCAAGATGCATCAGTTTCTGTTAGGAAACTCCTTCGAAAACCATTTTATCGAGTTTTCAAAGCATAATTGTTAAATCGATTTCGTCCGTAGTGGTTTTTCCAACCCCGCATCCTAGGATCTTCGGATAATAGACTACAGGCACTTCCCTACATTTCCTCGATAGCACCCAGTTTCCTTACCGATTAAGCAATAAACACGCTGTCGCATAGCACCCGTGTGGATACGCGTCGCGTTACAACATCACATTGCTTGATATTTCATGGTAATCGTAAAGAAGAAAAGTTTGCAAGTAACCCATCCATGCGCTTTAGTATATCGACTGTACAAATAACTCAGATGTGAATAGGGCTGAACGCACAAAAACACTATCCAAACAGACATACACACACTCACACAAGCACACATGCATACAGGCATGCACAGAAACATATACATTGTACAGTTGTATACATACGCAATGCCCATAGGCTCACGCACTCAGACACATCAACGTTGGCGTGCCCAGTGCATAAGTGAATGCAAAAAGGAAACCATTCACACACCGGCACAGAAGTTGATAACAAAAGAAAACAGCAGGCTTAGCTTAGCCAGCGACGAAAATATAAAACAAACCAGAGAAAAAATCAGAAAGACTAGATATCAGAGGAACGCCAAATGTAGGTCCGACCTTAAGGCAAGGCGAGAAAGGCAACCACCTTGGGCCCGCACTTCAGGGGCCCCACGCTACTGACTAAACGCATTTTACTCCACTATTAGGAAAATTTTATTTACGGACTTGATGCCTATATTATACATAAAGACTTTTTGTCTTATCTTCTTACTGTGTGAGAGTGTAAAATAAAATAAATGTTACAACGGTCACATTTGTGTACGTTTTAAAACAGTTTTATGTGGACTTTCGATGCATATAATATTGCCGTCGGCCATCCGCTTCCGTTTAACATCGCCAGCAAGTAATATTTTGTAATTTCTTTTTCTTTTTAAAAACTTTATTTTTAAGCCGACAATTGTAGCAGCATTTATTAATTTTCATACTGTGAGGATTCGCCACCAAAACGAAATAGCGATATCGGCAGAAAATATAAAAGCGGGAGTCAAAAGAAAAAAACAAAGAGCAACGCAAGAAAGACAAATCAAAGCATTGGCAGGATCTAAAGGAGAGCAGAATTCCCACAATTCGATGACATCAGAGGATGAAGACGCCACCGTCGCCACGATTTTTTAAAGGAAGGCTGAGTGCAATATAATCAACGTTGAACCCTCTGATGCTGATATTGTTGAGAACGCGACGGCGCAGATAGAAGATATTGAGATTCCTCGAATTGAGTGATTGATTGGAACGGTTCACTAATTTGGCTATTTTATCAATTGAGAATGACGTTGCTAACGATCTTGATTATAATGAACTCATTACAGATTTTGCATCCGTCAAAGCTCGCAAGATTTATTTGTGATTGTAAGTAGTCAAGGACTGTAAACATGTTTCGGTTTGTTACTAACTAGCTTACTAAATACAGTTTATATTAACTAGGTATATTGAATGATAAACAGTATGATTTGTTGCCTAGGGCCCCGCAAACCGTTCCATATCGAAGATGAGTTGGTGTCGCCCTCTTCCTTTCTCCAGGCTTGGGACTGGCTATTGGACCCAACAAAGTCTGTCAAAGTCCAAGCAGTGGAGGAGTTAGGCTCCACTGCAAGAGTCAGCAAGAGTCAGCGCCCTATATAACCTACAATGTATACCTCTCGACCGTAGACACAACATTCACTTTAGTTCAATGTTGTAAATTTGCATAAACCGAAGTTTGGCCGATCTCTTCGATTAAGGCCATGTACGTTAATCAAAGGACAGTACCGCTATGTGTAATGATGAGCTAATTAAAAGATGGCATTACGTTGAATATTGAATATCATGCAGTAGTGATATATGCGCCACCCATCGCACTTTGCAGGCAAAGTTATCACCCTCTGGCAATGAAGTATACGAGTTCACCATACGGGTAGAAATTCGCACGAACAATCACATGTGCAAACATGCATAGAAATAGATGAGCGTTAAGAGCGTAGAAACAGACAACGTGTCCAGAGAAGAAATTGTCTGGTGCAATAGTACCCGAAATAAGACTAGAAGCGAATCGATCCTCTGAATTGCAGTGAAGACTTTTGATCTGCCCTGTTTCCTTTGTAATTTCCTGACCATAATTGAGCTTTAATGCGTTGGTCAAAGACGAGTAAAATTAGTAAGGAGGAAGACAACGTCTCAGTATTCAGCTAACTGAGATTGAAAATCACAAATCCATCTTTCTATGAGATCATCTATTTTTAGTCGTTCTACTAGGCATGACTAATGGCTATGGTTTCTGGTATATTCTTATAAAGGTGTATTTGAGTTTATGCGGAAATTGATATTTATTAGACAAATACATTGGGACGAGGAGTTGTAATCATTTGCATTTTTAGCTTAACGCCGTATAATGCATGCGCTTAGTTAAACATGAGCAGGGAATGTTATTGTAATGGTGGAGTTGCCAGGCTGGGGTGCCCGTCCCCAGGAAATGCTACATGTCAGTTCAGGGCGTGAGACAATAGGAAAGTAGCCTATGCGTACTGTATTAATAATAATTTAAAGGTAATGTTTGGTTCTAGTGAATTGTCACATTATAATATCGTATTACATTACATTTCTTCACCAAATTGCGTGTGCTGTGCGTATTAACACATCGCTTTGAAAAATTAATTAGCTTATACTGAATTATCTCTACCTCAATTATCGCTCATCGCCTTAGTATCGACTACCGTTCCATGACTTTAGTTCATATTGACGCCATCGAATGTTCAGAATCAGAACAGTAGGTAGATGGCTTTGAGAAATTGTTTGCGAAGGGTTCGCTCAATGGTCCCCTATCGTCGGCCCTTACCCCAGTAACTGACACGCGTGGGGCCCGAACTCGTTACATTTATGGGAATGGACATAAATATTTACAAATAATTTTGTGAGTACAAATTGAGGTTGGTTGCAATCGTCCTTAACTTATAGCTGAAGTGTTTACGTCTTAGAGGTTGAATTGCGCTAGAGATCGCGACATTTCAAACGATCGTTCTAGTCAGACTTTTCGCGAATGAGTCCCATAAAGCATTAACGTTCATCAGAATGACATATATCTATGAATCCGCCAATGATTGTTCTTTGGCAGTGGCAGTCCCAAGCCTGGATAAAGCAGGAGGGTGACGCTAACGAGCTTGGTTATCAACCAGTGTTGTTATTCCAAAACTACTAAATATATATATATATATCTGAATATTTGTCATGTTGCCTATGGTGATCCGACAAAAGCGCGTGGGACAAAACGCGCAACGACAAAAGCGTGCAGGTCACACTTATTTACAATTGTTTTATTAAGACAAGTAAACAGTTGCTCACCAGACAGACTGTGGAGCGATCTAAGTTGTTATTGCGCTATAGTTAAATTAGTTAACTCTGTATAGATAATATTGAAGAATTTGACAATGTTGTAGCGCTTTAATTAAACGCAATTATGTTTAGATGTTTATATTCTGAGCGATGCCACGCAAGTTCGCTCCAAAGGAACAGCTCCGTATATAGGAGCCAAAGCCAGTAAACGTTTTCTCATACGAACATGTTTAAGTCTTCTTTTCAAAACAACTGTCATTGTACGTTAATAGCAATTTCAGTCGCACATATCCGTGGTATAAGTCAGATAACTATCGAATAATGCGGTTCGTTATTCACCACAAGCAACTATTGTGTTTTATTTCTATTTCTATAGCGATGCGCGCCTATGTCTTGCGCCCTTTTGTCGGGATTTTTTGCTCGCTTATATCGGCGCGCTTTTGTCTTCCGCGCTTTGTTACGGCGCCGTTGATTAGTGTTGCCAGATGTCCGTCAAAAGAAGCTAAAAACCTGGAAAATGTCTGGCCTTTTGTAGGTTCTTGCATTGGGCTATTGGATGTTATTTCAAGGCAATTGTAATTAATTCACACTCGCATGTTGAACCATACCTGTAGGATCGTCTCCCTGGAACGGTTAGTTTGACTCAAAGACATGCAATAACATTTTAACTCTGTGACGGAGATCGTTCTTATTGAGTACAATAGGAAGAATGTTTTTTGTTTGATGTTCGATGCATATGTTTTTGATAACGAGGAGTGGCTGCGAATTGTTGGATCTTCAGAGAAACCCCGAGAATATTCGGAAGACTTTCATATTTTATTGTTTGGAAATGGATAAAACGAAAAAAATAATTGAATTGCCGCACAGAATTGACGGAACCTTTGAAATGAGCACTGCCACAAACCGTGCTAATTGCAACATCTTTACGGCAGAGTTCAAGGCACAAGAGGAGGCATTCTTCCTTAACCATCATAGAAATGGCAGAAACAAGAGACTGCAGACGGACAGCGAATGCAGTGGATGCGATCTCACAACCGTCTAGGAGCCAAAAGTTGCCATAAATCAGAGAAGAACACGCGACAACATCGTATATATATATCCTTGAAGTTGAACGCGTCTATCAGGAAAAAAAACAGAAAAAAAATCTGTACACTCTTTGGCAGTGACTTTGGACTTTGAAACTAGTACCGTACCAGTCAAGGGCTACATTGGCTCCAAGGCGTTCAAGGTCAAAACAATCTTCCACTGTCCAAATAAACTAGGCGACCCTTTATAGACCTACACTTTAGCCGAAACCATTATCAATTTCACCTAATAATTTTGAATGCTAAACTCATACGCAAATGTGTTGCCTCAGTACAGTTACGAAGCAACATTGATTAGACGTTGAGGTTATGTCATTGAACAGAGTGCTCGCAAGGAAAATGTACCCGTTCAACAATAAGTGACATAGAATGGCTGAGGGTTACGCCTATATGAAGAAAACAGGCATCGTTAGGGTGTCGCACATCAGTATATGCCAGTCATATATGCCAGCCAAGAACAGACTGATTCGCCAACGCTATCCACCAGATGATGTTCCTCCTTTCAAACATTTGATCCGGTTGGCCGATACGGGTCTATTCAAAGCAATACTTGAGAACCCAGGTCACGTGCTGCACCGGTTCCTTCCTCCTATCAAGGCGACCTTCCACCTACTTACTTACTTTTATAATAGGCCTACTTCAGCTTATGCCAGACCAGTGTTGGGCACGAGACCAAAACCTCGAGACCAAGACCGAGACCAAGATCAGAGGTCCAAGACTAAGACCAAGACCGGGTGGTCCGAGACCAAGACCGGGTGGTCCGACACCAAGACCGAAGGTCCGAGACCAAGACCAGCCCCGATACTCTATTTTTATAGACAATTCAATTCATTTAGACGCTAAAACGGAATAACACGCTTAAAATATAAAATATTAATTTCATTGCTGAAGAATACTAATCGATAATAATCCAGAAAACAGTTTTACCGGCCAGTCTGAACTTTTGAGGGTTCACCCCTTGGCTTCGGCTTGAGAATATCCCTCTATAAATTATTTACAGTATACGTTACTGCATCGGTTCTAAATGAGACATCTGAACAAGTAGATTAACGTTCCTTTTGAATGATGTAGGCCTACTTGTAACTCGGAATTTCAGACGTGGTCAACCACATAATTATTAAATTGTTCCAAAACCTTGACATTTGTGAAAGCAAATTTTGAAATTTGAAATGGCTGGTTTCGTTGTAAATGCATTTTTTGCCCATAGTAACATGCATATATAGATGGTCAGCACGTCATGAATCGATAACAACCGCGTAGGGCTTAAACGTCCGGTGTCTCTAATAATCGAAAAATAACCGACAAATATCAAAGAAATTGCTCTGACGCGGCAAATGACCAAGAGCTCTAGCCTAAGACGGAGACCAATCCCAAGACCGTTCCTTAAGACCAAGATCAAGACCGACGCAGTCGAGACCAAGACCAAGACCGAAGTTTTCCGGTCTTGAGACCGTCTCGAAACCAAGACCGCGGTCTCGAGACCATATCCCTGTGCCAGACATAATAGGCCTACTTGAGAAATATTGCGTGACCTTTAACGTGTAGTCGCGTTGAGTGCTCAGTGGCTTTAACTGCTCTCGCAAGTCGTTGAGATATTTACGTACAGGAAATCAGAGTGCAATGAAAATCTCCATGCTCTAGAATACGTTTCCGTTGGAGTTGCGCTTGTCCTGGTTCCCAGGGTCCACTCTGACTGTTTTTATACTCGCCACAAAAGTGTTCTTTTCAGCCGTGCTGGAGTCGGGAACGCTTCTGAGTAGTGGCCTTTTTAAGCGGCGCAATATAAATCTTCGGTATGACTGAATGATTGAAATCACTTAGACTTTTGACTTGCTACTATAGGCTTACTGCACGGGAAGAGGATGATTGCTGGTCGTCTTTTTCCGGGTTATGGTGGCAGCAGTGCTACGAACAAGTGGCTTTACTCTTCGAAAAGACCTGTTCTTCGACACGTGGTGTTCGTACGGAAACACGAAGATTGCTTGGTGTTTTGGTGATTATATTGAAATGCTAGAGATTGTATTTACAGCAACTGTTACAATTAATATTCTACTATGTTAAAAACTTAAAATGTCTCTCGATTCGCCCTCAGCCAATAAATTTAGCTCTCTGCATTCCTTACTTATTCGTAGTCTCTAAAGCGAATCACTTGGCTTCAGGTGATACGTTTGTGAAATATTTCTGTCGATAGCTCTCCGCATTCCTTGCCTTGACTCCTCTCTCTCAACCGAATACTTCCGCCTGGCCTCGCGTTCCTTTATAAACTCTTCTATCTCCTTGATTGCCGACTGTCGGCTCCTTCAACTATCCGCTCCGCCTTTCTTTCGTCTATCACTAATGTCACTTCTATCAACACTATAGTTTTCGTATCTTGATGCTAACTTCTTATACGCCTCTATTGTCTATAAAAACACAGCGACTATTATATTAGCGCCGCCAGCGCGCTGCTAGTCCCTTTTGTCGCGTCTGTTACTCCATTACTCCTCTGATTTGGGATAGCACCTCTGATTTGAGGTGCAGCATCTCTGATTTAAGAATCTTCACCTCTGATTTGAGATGCGGCACCTCTGATTTGAGATGCAGCATCTCTGATTTGAGGATCTTCACCTCTGATTTGAAATCGGGCACCTCTGATTTGAGAATCTTCACCTCTGATTTGAGATGCGGCACCTCTGATTTGAGATCTGTTACCTCGAATAATGAGATTCGCCACTTAAGAAAGGAGACCCATCGCCTCAATGGGAAGAATCACAACCCAAGATCAGATTAACAGTCATCAACCTCTGGCATTGCCAATAAAAAGATTCATGGACACAGTTTGGAACGTCGAACGTTCAAGATTCAAGTTGAAGTGCAACATACAAAACTAAACAACGGATTACACTCAATGTCGTTGAACTTGACTCAATGATTACGCGTGGAGTGAGACGCGGCGTAAGGCGTGACACAGGAAATAACAGAGGACGAAGCAAGGTCAACGGTGACGTATACAAGGATCCATGACTATAATGAGGTTGACGGTTCCTGGGTCGTGCGTTGATCCAGAACGAGGATCGGATGAGAACTACTCTTCGAAGGAGCCTTATTCACAGGGCGACCATTGCGCCTCCCCAGTAAAGAGCTCTCGCAATATCTAAAACTGCGTCTATATAATTTATAGAACAGTACGCTTATACACTGCAATTTAAGTGAAGCTATTACGACTCTATTCGTGTGTATGCACATGCTTCAATAAACATTAACTATATTACAGACGTGACTACACACATTCAGGTTCAAATTGTCTCAACGGCGCAATGCAACAACTTGTCTTTAAGTGGATTTCCTAGAACTGTTTCTCTGCCTCTGAAAATAACTTGATTTGCTTGTCTATGTTCCATTACTTAATTGAGCGTGTCCCTGCGTTGGTCGTACTTGATCCAGACGGCGTCACCTGAAGACGACAGAATAATTTGCGAATACCGACGCGAAATTCCTGGTAGCAGAAGCCATAAATAAATGGATCGCTGCAGCAATTCACGTACGACAGAACCACAGCAGAGTTGAACATCAGACCACCAAGATCCATCGTCCCGTACCTGCAGAAACTCACCACAACAAAAAACTGTTTTAACGTAGTACAGACGACGTATCCAATAACGACAATTAACAGCGTCTTGACGATGTTGCGTCTCGCTCTGGAGATCTTGTGGTCGGTCTGTTGCTCTGCAACACTTGCCGGTTGGGTTACTTTTGACATGCGATGCAGAACGCGCGCCATGCTAGCGTAACAGAACATGAAGAGGGTGATTGGGATGACGTACTCGATGAAAAACTGTGTGAGTCCAATGACACCCAGGATTCCGACAGTCTCGTAGTTTCCGACGGTGCATACTCCTCTGACGATTTTCACGGATGGAAAGATCATGCACGACTTGATGATGACGCAGATAAAAGTCCCAACGACAATGCTTGCGATGACCTTGTCCCTGCTGATCTTCAGGCGGTGTTTGATCGGGTGAGCAATCTCGATGTAGCGCTCGACGGTCAGTAGTACGATGTTGTAGATGGACGACGTGTAGAGGCTGCTAAAGATGATGCGGGAGTTCCACAGGAAGCACATTGGGAGGAGGGCAGACGGCGACCAGTGATTTTGATCAACCGTCGAAATGAGGATCATTAGGAGGCTGACGAGAAGGTTGATCGTACACTGGCTGGCGAGATAATAATTGGCCGGTCGTTTGAGGAGTGGTTTGTGTCCAAAGAAAACGATCAGAGCCAAGAAGTTGCTGGTGATTCCTACAACACCGGTTGAAATGGTGAGAGTCTTTATGGTGGAGCTGATCGCGCTGGAGACGAGTCCAAGGTACAGCGGTGTCTGAGAAAATGATGGGCCATTGTTCGAATCGTTACCGGAAACATTCATTGACGATGCGTTGTTCATCTTTAATGTTTCTGACAGATTCAATTTAGATTTTCTGGGCTCAGTGTGACCGCTGTTGTTCCTCGAATTTGTCAATCCTAAAAGCCGCGCGATGACTGGAGGTGACTGCTCCGTTAATCAGAACCTAATGTGCTACAACTCCCATCATAGAAATCTTAGATATCATGCATACACGTTATATGCCAACATGATTGCATGTGTGCATATTTGTATACGGAAATATGCACACATGCCGCAGCACATTTATGTAGCTTCTTTCGATTGCATCAGACATTGTTCGGGCATAGCAGTTCAATAGTATAATGAACTTACGGTATGTAACTCGTTTTTATAAGGTCACCATTATCAGTTTCCGTTACATAAAGTTTGTTAATGTTTAATAATAATTATTGTCATTTTCAATATTATCATTATTATTGTTTGATCTTCACTACTTTTATTAATTACATCTGATTTAACAAACGCCGCCGCATTACGAGTGGCCAACTCAATGGGGCATCTATTGTTCTCTCCCGTTTCCTACTGCGATTCACGCCAGTGTGTTATCCATTACTCAACCCCCGCCCCATTGATTCCTTCTTTTTATTTGAAGTTAGAATTATAAAATTATTATAAGTAGGCCTAATAAAGTATGTATACATCCGATGTTAGTGTCATCTTTGATTACCTACATGGAGGGCCTATAATGCTGCTCTGCGATGTAAATTTATATGATTATAATTATATATGCATGTTATTCTTAGAGATCGTTTGCGCATAAATCTTTAGATTGGTTTCGCTCTGTGCGCAATTATTCATCCGGTTACTTACGTAGCTTCAAGAGAGTTTGACAGCCTTATAATTCCATTCATTACCCGTCTTTCGGTTAATGATTCCAGAGGCTTTCACCGCGGACGTTTCACCTCTAGGGACTTTCACCTCCGGACGATTCACCTCTACGGGTTTTCACCTCTACGGGCTTTCACTTCTAGGGAATGATTAACTTATAGACGTGTAAAGTGCGCTTTCGATGGGGATTGTCAATGAAATTTGAACATGAATAATTGCATGCAAAGCAAATTAATAGAGTAGGCATAAGCAATGAATTGTGAATAGACACAATATGGAAAGAATTAAATGTCATCTACCTTCCATAGTCGTTAAAAGCGCAATTTACTCTGTCCATCAGAATAATTAAATGGCATCTAGTAATATGTACGGTAATTAAGCATGAGAAAGATGAGCGATCGCCTTCAACGGCAGTCCTTCCGTAACCGCTAGCTCTGTCCATCAGAAGTTGATATGATTTTCTTGGAACACTCTGAATACCAGATGTTGCTTGCAGATACAATCATTTACGGTTGACGATATCCTTCAAAATTCCTTTTATAACAGTTCGCTTATTAGTGTCACGGTATATAGTTTGCTCGTCAATCATAAACTTGACACCCTTGGAGGAGAAAGCCCCTAGAGGTGAACGCCCCTAGAGGTGAATCGTCCGGAGGTGAAACGTTCGAAGGTGAAACCCCCTAGAGGTGAAACCCCCTAGAGGTGAAACGTCTGGAGGTGAAACGTCCGTAGGTGAAAACCCCTAATACCCGGTAAATAGCCTCCACATTAATAAAATGTAATTTTCAAAATACATGAAATGGAAAACTTAAGCATCATGATAATTATACTAGTTTTTGTCCTACTACTGATATAGTGCTTTGGCTCGGATGTTCACGCAGTCTCTTAATTGTCTTCACAGCACTGCGAATCTATCAAAGGATCTACTTGCAATAACTAAAGTGACGCTGACTAAGGTGCCGCACTATGAGACACCATTCAGCCGCATTCATTATATATATCGACCTATGTGTCAATCAAGACGAATACGATGCATCCATTTGAGAATTGATGTGGGTGGAGTCTAAACCCGGATAGACTTGTTGACCAGGCGCGTATTAGTCGCACCGTTAAGATGTCTACAGCGCCTAAACAACGTCCAAGTAGATTGAACCAGCTTATTGTCAGGCGTTTTGTCAAATAGAACTCGAGTGGTACATATGGTCATGCTCGCTTCCAGGTTAAGATTCATCAGCAGTTACGGAGAATGGTGTTAAAAAACTGATGCGACAAGGCAATTTTTAGTGAACGCCAACATCATAATAAAAACTAGAATAGCCCTGCAGATAAACGTATCAGTTGATTAACATTGAGATTTGCAGCGCCATGTTTTCAAAAACAAGGCTTATTCGCAGTTAGTTCACTGAACAAACTAAAAGACGAGAGTAGACAGTGAAAAAGCGGTGAAGACAGAAGCCTAGGGGTTTGGGAGGACTGGAATGTTTTCTATGAAAGCGATACGACTTTTATTAGTAAGTTGTTATTATATACTGTGTGGGTTCGCGAATTCATATCCACTAGACAGCTATAACCACAAGTGACTTGGGGCTGTTGTGTCGCACGGGATCTAGCGACGGAGCAAGCGAAAGCATGCTGGGTGAGTAGGTGACTCGAAAGCGATTTGCCTGCGAGGTTAATTGTGGTTAATTTCAGCAACTCAGTTCGGTCACTCCATTTCCGATTTCGAAATGTTCGATTTCGTCCATGTGCTTTGGTGTCCATAATTATTTATTGATCACTGGAAAGTCACGGAATGACCACGAGGGAAGATCATTTCGAACACATGTCGATAGGTGTACGCACAAAAAAAACAAGAGTGGATAGACAAAGACATAAAAAGACTCACGCATAGGAAGACACAGGTATATGAAGACGCATCCACAGAAAAGTTCACCCATGGAATGATACAGGAATGGAAAGACATTCGCATATAGGGTGATCGCTCATTTTCGTCGCAGATAATTTCGTCGCATTACATTTTGTCGCATGTAGGTTATGGTCAGGTTAAGCATCGTGAGGGTCGGTTATGGTCAGGTTATGTGTCGCGAGGGTAAGTTAGGGTCGGGCTGTGCTTCGTGAGAGTTGTTCAGAGTAAGGTTATGCGTGGTTATGGTAGGTTAGTAGGGTCAGGCTATGCTTCGTGAGGGTCGTTTAGGCTAATGGTTAAGGTTGGTGTCGTTTTTAAAATGCGACTGAATGAACTGCGACGAAATTAACTGCGATGAAATGAACTACGACGAAATGAAATGCGACTGTATTAACGGGAACCTTCGCATAGAGAAGCACACATACGCGCAGAGACAGAGAGAGAGGGAAAACTCACGTATATAGCAAGACACATGTACATAGAAACTTAGATAAACGCACCCACAGAAAAGCTCGCCCATTGACCAATACGCCAACTGTTAGACACTTGCATAGCGAGACACACGCAAACGTAGAGAGAGACACACGTAAACGTAGAGAGAGAGACACACGCATGCGCAGAAAGAGATTCAAGCATATGAAGTCTATAGGCAAAGGAAGCTTGAAGGAGCCGCAGTATAATTTTAGCGGAACGCCCAAAAGAATGAATATATGAAACTAGAGTGTAAGTTTAATGATATTAAGCTTATTTGAATGGCTGCGGATTTGTCGATTGATTAATCGATTGATCGCTAGAAAATTGTATTGACTAAATCCGTTTCTTCGATTACTTATTTATTTTATCAATATTGAGCGGTCCACTTCCAGAGTGAAGACTATTGCTATTACGTGTAACATTAACCTAAGCATTAGAGTGTAAAATTAAGCGATCACTGGCATTTAAGGTTAGTGATCATGGAAAGTATTATCAACTGTCTACATTGCACTGAACGGATTAAATACTTACCTTTGTTCCATTGCATTGCGTATACGCATCACGTTCAGTAGGCCACATTTTGAAAACTTCTTCACGCTTTCCAAAGTATTCAAAGTGAATCGAAAAGTCAAATTTGATTTTGAAAATTAATCGGCTAATTTGTTTTTAATCAGTGCCAGCTATCAATCCTAGTGCTTTGGCACGTGATATAGTTTACATGGAAGTGCGTATGGGACTGGATGTGCAATACGTCTGTCTTGAAGTAATAAGTCCGGTGGCAGCAGAATTTCTTAAAAACAGGTCAATTGGAGCGTGTCATGGAGTTGAAAAGAATCGTTAAATTCCTCCGTCCTTCTCCTCATCCTTCTCGTCTCTCCTTCTCCTCCTCCCTCGTTCTTCTCCTCTTTCCTCTTTCCAGCCTTATGCATCGTTACCATAGTGACGTACTAAGCTTCCTTCCTTCCGTTTCGTCTCCATCCCCGTGACCTGAAAAATCATTATGACATTGGCACGGCTTAATGGATGTCCCTCGCGGACCGTCTGCATATGATGCCAATACTGCTGCTGCTGGTGATGCTGGAGGGATGAAACTAACCTTTATTATTAACACACACCCAATAGGCAATTATTTTGGTGACATTAGAAACGATCGTAAACGGTTGACGAAATAAGATGATGTCTCAGTTGTACGCTGTAACCCATCACATCTCAAAATATAGGATTACGTCAATAATAATGCATCACCCAAACGTGCAGGGTATACATGGACAGAAATAATAAGACAGAGGGACGCTGATCAATGTCGATGAAGTCCAAGGCAGTGTTTCATCGACAAAGCAGACGAAAGCGATATTTAATAGCATACAAGGATCAGACATTTATTTAGCGCTTCCCTTGAATTTCAAGATCTGCCTACCTATGAACTGCTCTACTAAACGAACTTTTGCACCATTTCGACCAATGCATACTGTGAGTATTATTTCAAGACAAAGGGCAACAGACTTATAAACTCAGTATCAAGCACAAGCTGTCCGTGGTACATGGTAATAGAAGCTATGTCGGTCTAAAGAACGAAGAGGACGACGAGAGGCTGCCGAAAGAGAATAAGATCACAAAGATAGCATGGAGCGATTGGAGCCTGACCCAAAAGCTCTCTGGAAATAAGGAAAAGAAAGTTAAATCATATGCCTGGCTATGAGCGGAAACTAGTGGAACTGTTCAGTCATGAAGGTCGAGATATGTGAGAGGCGAGGCAGACGTGCAATCAGCCGATGGGTAGCTGCATTTAGAGCCGAGAATTTGGATGACCAATAAGAAGCGAAGTACAATAACCAATGCTTTCACAAATAAAACCATATGGGGCCTACCATGGAAGCGAAAATTGGGGATTGAACAGACAGCTCGAAGACGTCTGAGATGAAAGAAGCCAGACCGAGAGATATCAAAGACGTGCTCAGCAAGCGAAAGAGGTTGTCAACGGTACACAAATATATAGAAATTATGTACATGCACACATAAGGTATGTTGTAGTCGCGTAGGGGCCCTCATGTAAAGGAATTTACTTGCGTATAAGCATACGTATATGTACATATGATACGTACATTGCTGCACAGCTCGCCATCCGCACGCTCAGGCCTGCATAAAGACATAGGTACGAAGGTAGTAGGGGAGACCGGGGCTCGTTGTAACATTTTCTCTGCGGCTGATTGTAACGCTCTTAAACCTACTTAAATACTTTTGTTTACTTGTATCCTGTCCTAAATTTTATTTAATTGCTGTTTTGAAATGATTCTTCTCATGATGATCATCAACCTCTGTCAGTGTTGTTTGCTGATAAACAGCTTCATCCAACATCATCCAACATCATCTAAAGTATTAAGGCCAAAATATCATCAGTTTTCGTTGACTTTTGTGGTGATGCTGCCTCACCCAAAAGCCGGGGAACGAAAAATCACCAAAGGTGGAAGAAAGCAAAGACGTGCTGCGCATTTGACGCACACTATAAACGAATGCTTGAGAAGAAGAAAACGAGAGAAGGAAATCCGCAAGAAAAGAAACTTGAAACAAAGTTTCAGGTTGAAGAGAAAAGTATATCGACGGGTGATACAAACGTCGACAGGAAAAGGAAACCTGGCAATGTTCCAACGAAACAAAAGTAGCGAACAAGAGGAAGAAAGTTTAGAAGAAAGGATAAGCCCTTAGTTCATTCAAATCGGAAGATAACGATTGCTTTTGTCTGGTTCGTTCTGAGTGGTATGGCGCTGTCAAAAACAAACGGAAGTGTGGATCCAAATGTGTAGTTGTAAGAAGTGGTCGCATGTGAATGCCACTGATGACAGAATGAATTGTACTCCAACAGCAGACTGACATTTACGATGTTTGCAAACAGCCCGAATGTGGAAAGCGGTGTTACAACTTACTCCATGCCTTGTTGCAGCCAACTCCAAGCCGGGCAAGTTGTAACTCCGAAAAAGTTTTTAATTGCACTACTTTTTACATTTAATAGACTTACACATCTAAAACATTCCAGAATTATAATGCATTTTTGAAGGAATTCAATGATATATTGTGAACCGCAATTGGAGAAAATGTTCGGTCATAAAACATCTAAATGTATAAATTTTACAACCATCCTCGGTCACCCCTACTAGGTACATACATACATACGCATGAACATGCATGCATTCATACTATAGCATAATGTAGGCCTACATGCAAAGGCTCGTATCATTGAACGACGGCTTAATATATATTTTCCTGGTGTTATGTTCCTCAAAGTTAATGGCCTGGTTATTTACTTGATTTTTTTACCGGGTTTATTGACAGTGAGTAGTTATTGACTGGACGCAACAACCCACAGAGGATAAACAACCCACAGAGGATATTTCTCTCATACGCAACCAGAGTGATGCGACTCCAAAACGGTTCAAAGTTCAAACACAGACAACTGAGTTAAATGACCATAATATATATATATATATATAGCCTATAATATATACATATAATATACATATGTAATACTCTGCTACGCTTCACGCATGCGCACTGTGTTGAATGAATATTAAAGGTCATATATGGTTTCAGTAAGTTGTCACACCATAATATCCAATTACATTACACGTACATTCTGTCTCCCAATTGCACTGCTTCGGAAAGGTAAGTAGGTTATATTTAATTATTTCTACCTTAGCTATCGCTCGTCGCCATAGTTGCATGACTTTAGTTCAGATTGCCTCAATCGAAAGTTCAGAAATACACACGTGACAGAACATGGATGGCTCTGAGAAATGGCGAGCCAAGCACTCGCCCAGTAATTGTCACGAGTGGGGCTCGAATCCGCGCTATTCATGTTACAAACTGAGCACACTATTCCTGAGGGAGCAGTGTTTTCAGTCATGAGTGAAAGACCTGTCGAGAGATTGCAGGAGGCGCTTCCATCAAACGCCAGACGTATGACCTTTAAATACGACGAGTGGTGCTCAGAATTGAAACGAAAACATAGGAAAGATGGATTCAATCATTCAGGGTCGGATTTGAGAAAAAGTAATCGTTTCATCATTGAGTGGAAGTATGCCCTATTTTCCGAAAGTCAGCGAACATGGTTATTCTGAAACTGTACTGGCGCCTGGCGATTCAAAAAGGAAGTACGAAAACACAAATTCAAAACTAAGAAATGAATACTGTATAGCGGGTAATATTATTGGAAATTATTATTTTTAGTTTCTCTAAGTTAATGCTGCTGTTTATTTACAGCTTCATCGCATTTTAGCGTGTACCACGCACTGCATTCATAAATATCGATGGGTAGCCTACATGTATAGGCGGGAATTTCGAACGCATGATGACATCTGACGAATGAAGGGGATTTCAGTGTACTCTAAGGCATGGATCATGAAAAATGGCTGATTGAGGCTTAACCATTATTGCTCCAAGGTCACGTGATGTTCAGACAAAATTGACAATGCATTTTTTAAATTCCTTGCCTTTGAAAACCCATATCCTAGACGCAAAACTCGTCACTTTATCATCTATGGTTCCTGAAAAATGGCTGATTGACGATTTTAGTCATGTGACCTCAAATTCCAAGGTCATGTGATGTTTAGTCCACTTTAAAATTACATTGTTTAAATTCACTGACAGGAAACCATGCAACAAACATTAAAATCACCTTTATATCTCGAATAGTTCCAGAGATATTGCGACATATATGTCTTGAGTGCCATTTTAGCCGCCATCTTGTTTTGTGAAAGCTTGCTGCGTATGAACGACATTTATTATAAATGTTATGAATCTCCATTATTACGCAAAGAGAATGACACTAGCCGCATCTTTCCATGACCAAGACTGCCGATGGCAGTAGCTCCCAAATTATGAGGCAAAAGCGTTTATCATAAAACGGAAAATTTCATCTATACGCGCTTCATACGTGACTTTGAACTTCGAAACTAATACCATCCCTGCTAGGTGCTACATTTGCCTCCAGGTGCTCAAGGTCGAAGCTATATCCCCACTTGTTCAAATAAACTAGATTTTTAGCCGAACCTCTTATCATTTTGATCTTCACAATGATATGCAGCATTTTTGTTTTCGCCATTTACTAAGATAACCACATTGATGTGCAAATAAATTGCTTCAGTACAATTACGAAATAACATCGATGGAGTTATCATCGGTGGACGGACGGACCCGCAAGGAAAATGTACTGGGTCAACTATAATTGACAAGAAATAGGCATCGTTAGGGCGTCGCACATCAGCATATGCCAGACATAATAGACCTACTTCAGTATATGCCAGACATACATGTAATAGGCTTATTTAAGAAATATCCGGCCTCGTGATAAATATACGCGACCTTCAGTTCAACATTTTGTCGCCGAGCTGCGTTGTATGCCCAGTGGCTATTACGGCTCTCTCTTTCGCGTCCTCGAGGCATTAAGTACAGATAATAATTATGAGTGCACCGAAAGTCTCCACGCTCTGGAACAGGCTTCCATTGCCTTTGCGCTTGCCCAAGGGTCCACTTTGACTCTTTTACACTCGCCGTAAACTGTTCTTTTCACTTGTGCTGGAATCGGGAACGCTTCAGTGAAGTAGCCTTGAAGAGCGCTATATAAATCTGAATGACTGAATGAATGAAATCACATAGATATTTCATTCATTCTGAGCAATTATATAGCGCCCCTTCAAGAAACCTACTCAGGAGCGCTCCCAGCCCAGCCACGACTAAAGAAAAAAAGACTCGAGGGACTTAATTGTAAAAACGGGACAGTTGGGCCACAAGCAAATGATCGGGGCTCAAAATTTATGAGAGATCATTCCATATCGAAGGGCCCACAACCGAGAATGCACTGCGCTTCCTAATAACCAAGCGAGCACGTGGAATAAGAAGCTCACCCAACGTCAGACACTTGTTTCACTTGTTACTATGTATACTTTTAGCATGACTTTTTAATATACGATGTTTAGTATCACTATACTTTATTATTACTATACTTTATTATTACTATACGTTATTAGTACCTTACATCTTTATCACTTCAATGTGCTAGCTTACATTTGCTTACGATGTCCCGTTTGTGCGTTTGCCAGTGGTGTATTAAAGGCTATGTTCATTTACTTTCTGAGGTAAAGCTTACACTTATTTAAAATAATATCCTTCTACACTCGAGAGCATGGGCAAAATTGATTCTCTAGAACCAAGTAAAGAAACGAGGCACGCAACCCTGATGAAAAACAAACAGAATTCATAACAGTAGGGTACTATGATCGAACTGATTGCAAACTGAAAATCCTTTTTCCAGTTTGTTAGATGATCCAAATCAAGCCTAGCACATGTTGTTTAATATTAATTATCTCTAGATGAAAAATGAATGCTTTGTCAAATGATTGAATGCCTATAGCATTGCCTACACCAGAGATTCCCAATCGGTGGTACGCGTACCCTTAGGGGTATGCCAGCTCACCCAGTTGTTGTCAAGGGTTGCGCAAGAATAAATAAAAAATCCATTTTTCGAGGTTGCAATGCCCGCTAAATTATTCTGCCGGGGAAAGAGATCAATTCATTGAGCTTTCATGCGATGGTCGATTGAGGAGTGAATTCAACAAGGACTTGCTGAGTGATTTTTGGCTAAAAAGAAGAGCAGAATATGGATTAATTCTGACAAAGCTATTAAGTTTTTTATTCCCTTCAGTACGTCATCTCTGTGTGAAACTTGATTCTATACGATACTTGTAATAAAAAAAAAAATACAAATTAAAACTTGAACTTGACCCAGACTTACGTCAAAAACTGACAATAATAAAGCCTGGTATTGCAGA
This sequence comes from Bimastos eiseni, assembly GCA_959347315.1. Taxonomy (NCBI): domain Eukaryota; kingdom Metazoa; phylum Annelida; class Clitellata; order Crassiclitellata; family Lumbricidae; genus Bimastos; species Bimastos eiseni. The sequence continues at coordinate 10,752,680 of OY365816.1, read as the reverse complement.
ATTATTCAAATCTAAGGGAGCCCCTTGCTTGCGTTACAATTTTTAAACTTCCATGTTGACTTGATTAATTTGAGGCCGTTATCCTATCTGCGTGTTTGTCGATAAGATGGAAAAAAACAAGAGAATTTTCAATTAAATAACTTATATTGTGCACTTAATTGTACTGTACAAAGTGTACATTGTACAATAATAATTATTTTAACATAATAAATTTAGCAAAATTCAATTATAATAATATAACCAATATTCTAATTCTAGTAATTTATTGTCTATTCTAATTAAATAAATTACCAAATAACTTTTCTCACAAGTTTTTTCTGTTGGGGGTGCGCATACCAATTGATTTTAGTTTGGGGTACAACAACAAAAAAAGATTGGGAACCATAAAGAGGTAGTGAACTATAAGGTGTAAAACAGTTCTGAGTATAATTTTTCGCGTTGAATTAGCATAATCGTGTGAGCTGAAAATAAAAAAACTTGATCTGATATGATCATCAAATCAATCAAGTGCTTCCAGATATACAATATGCAGTACATGTAATGTATCCTGTATTGTACATTGAGGTAAAAAAAATAGAAACAAACAGAATCGAAACAAGATGGCGTCAGAAAGAGAATCACAACCCAAAATCAGATTAACATTCATCGGCCTCTGGCATTGCCATTAAAAAGAATCATGGACACAATTTGGAACGTCGAACGTCCAAGATTCAAGTTGAAGCGTAGCATACAAAACTAAACAACGGATTACAATCAATGATGTCGACTCGATTATTACGATTGGAGTGTGACGCTCCGCATGACGTGACGCAGGAGATGACAGAGGACGAAACCAGGTCAACTGTGTCGGAGGGTCGATGAGGATGAAGGTTCGTGGATCGTGCGTTGATCCAGAACGAAGATCAGATGATAACGACTCTTCAAAAGAAGATTATTTGCATTGCGCCGTTAAGAGTTCTTGCAATATCTACAACTGTGTCTACTCTATATAATAATACAACATTATACACAACAATCGCAGTGAAGCTGTTAAGATTCCGTCCGTGTATCAGTACAGCTATGTGTGTCATATATTACGAACAGTAATATATGACACACGCAGGATCAACCGTGTCTCATTCGCGCAATGCAACAACTCGTCTTTGAAGTGGAGTTCCTAGAACTGTTTCTCTGCCTTCAACGATTATTTGATTCGCTTGTCTATGTTCCGTTATTTCGTTTTGTGTGTTCCTGTGTTGGTCGTACTTGATCCAGACGGCTTCACCTGAAGACGACAGAATAATTTGCGAATACCGACGCGAAATTCTTGGTAACAGAAGCCATAGATGAATGGATCGCTGCAACAATTCACGTACGACAGGACCACAGAGACGTTGAACGTCAGACCACCAAGATCCAGGATCCCATCTCTGAAGAAACTCACTACTACAAGAAACTGTTTGAAGGTTGTACAAATGATGAATCCAAGAACGACGATGAACAGCGTTTTGATGATGTTGCGTCTCGCTCTGGAGATCTTGGGGTCGGTCTGTTGCTCAGCATCGCTTGCCGGTTGAGTGACCTTTGACATGCGACGTAAAACGCGCGCCATGCTAGTGTAACAGAAGGTGAAGATGGCGATCGGGATAACGTAATCCAAGATGAACTGGGCGACGCCGACAAAACGCAGTATGGCAACTGTCTCGTAGCTTCCGAGGGTGCAGACTCCTCTGATGACCTTCACGGATGGGTAGATTAAGCACAACTTGTTGATGAAGCAGATCAGTATCCCAGCGAAGTTGCTTGCGATGATCTTGTTCCTGCTGATCTTCAGACGGTGTTTGATCGGGTGGACGATCTCGATGTAGCGCTCAATGGTCAGTACAACGATGTTGTAGATGGTCGAGGTGTAGAGGCTGCTAAAGACGATGCGGGAGTTCCACAGGTAGCACATCGGAACGATGGCAGACGGCGACCAGTTATTTTGATCAACCGTTGAAATAAGGATGAGCATGAGGCTGACGAGAAGGTTGATCGTACACTGGCTGACAAGATAATAGTTGGCCGGTCGTTTGAGGAGTGGTTTGTGTCCAAGGAAAACGATCAGAGCAAAGAGATTGCTGGTAATTCCCACAACACCGGTTGAAATAGTGAGGATCTTGATGCTGGAGCTGATCACACTGGAGTACAATCTGAGGTCCAACGGTGTCTGTATCTGAGAAAGTGGTGGTCCATTGCTTGAATCGTTAACGGAAACATTCACTGACGATGTGCGGTTCATCTTTATTGTTTCCTATCGATTCGATCCAAATAATATTCGGCTCAGAGTCCCCACTGTTAATCTACTGGTGACTGGAGGTTACTGCGCCAGAAATGAGAACGTCATGAGCTGTAATTCTTAGCTTAAGAAGCTTGTATATCATGCATACACATTATATGCCAACACGATTGCATGTTTGCATGCGGAAATATTCACACACGCAACGCAGAGCGTTTATGTAGCTCCTTTCGATTGCCTAAGAAAAAGTACGGCCATGGCTATGCAGCAGCAACAGCAGATATTCGTTTTTTTATCAGATCTATAGATGCATTCTGTTTGCATTTAATAACTTTTATTAGTTTATTTTCCAATTGTTTTATCAATATTTTCTTAGTCATATCAGTCTTAATAATTAGGTGCTGTGGCAATACTAAACTCGATCAATCGATGGCGCTTAGTATTCGTTTTAAACCCTTTTAGGCCTACTCTTCATCGTGCAAACTGAGAGCTCTACCCAACCGGTTTCCGAGTCGTCACGACCACTGGTTCTGGTCACTGATGAACACAAAATGTTGACATGCACTATTTTGTAGAACAGACTTAGGTGAGAAATAATACCAAGCCCATCGTTTTATGAGCATTACCAAATCTGGTCTGAATTCAAGTGGTACGAGTTGATCTAATATTGGAAAAATGACGATGATCAAACGGGAATTTCGTGTTATTCAACTTTTATCTATCCACCTCTATAAGCTTCATCCAGTGGTTCTCAACCTTTTTGGCACCAAGGCACACTTGATATCTTTGGAAATTCATAGGCACACCATTGAACTAAAAACTAAAACTATTTTTTTAAATTATGAGCAACTTCATGGCTGCTGTTTTTAATTTTGTTCTTAAGCATTTTTCACCTGAAAAGAGGACTTAATTTAGCGTTTTACATAATTTGTTTCAAAAAATAAATCAGAGTAGAGTAGACACATTTATTTATTTTAATAGTTTTACTTGAGCAGATTGAAATGCAACATTTACAATTTTACAACTTTACATTCACAATGTTAAACATAAACTGATCGTAAACTATGCGAGTTGTCGGTGTTAATTTAAGAAGACTTTTTTTTAATTTGCAAGACCTGTCTAATTGTCAGTCAATGTCAATGTGATATCTGGGCTTGATGTCATTTTTCATCCTTGGGCGAATATCCGATAGGTAGACTCTCATTTCTTCTTCAACACACTTCAACTTTTCTCTCTTTTTGTATTAAACAGGTGTAAGAGCTGAAAATCAAAGCTTATACAATTAGAATGTGGAGATCTGCAAAATCATATGCAAAGCCCTCTTTTACAGTTTTGGATGTTCGTTTTCTGACATTATTTATTTACCAAATAATTTGATTGATTACAACACGAACGATTTGTAGGCCTATAAGCGCAGACGGAAAGCGTAGGCCTATAGCGCGGCAGCTACAGCCAAACCAGACTAATGGCGGATATTTTACCCACGATAAATTTGAAAACCTCTGACGTACTTGTCATTGTAGGAAATTAGTCCAGCAATTAGTTTAAAAAACATAACGCATCAATAGTAAGCTACATAAAATAATTTATAATTATATATAAATATTTTGATTAATGCTATGCTATACGTTGCCAATGAATCTTTATTTTAAAAGAGTAGTTCCGCGCATTAGTTCAATTTAACTATACGACCAGGCAGACATGCATTTTGGTAGCAGCGGCTGCAGCTAAAGTGCTAACCTCAGCGGAAGCTTAAATTACAATTTTATTGAATTTTAGCTCATTAGAAGAAATAATATTAACATACTGATAAACAGAAACATTTCCCTTTTTCATTAAAATAGACACATTATATTTTAGCTTAATTCTATTGTGATTCTTAGTGATATTAAATCTTTTTGTTAGCGTCGCAGCACACATGGCGGTGCCTTGCGGCACACCAGTCACCAGTGTGCCGTGGAACACCGGCTGAGAATCACTGGCCTATAGTCTCCTTCCATGGATAATCCCGCTCTCGTTAGTGTTTATCATGCCTATGAAAACATCCCATTACTCGCTCGTTCGGTTAACAAATAAAATCAGTTAGAATGCCTCTGCTACCGCACACTACATGGATGATTACAACTTCTTGTCTAAAATCTATGCAATGAAAAACTTGCACGCCATACACCCGTTTAGTCAAACTAGTAATATATTGCTTCGTACGCGCAACCTCTAAGTCGTTTTCAAAGCTCTACGGATCTATCAGCGAACCTACCTGCAAAAAATAAAGTGAAGCTGACTTAGCTAAGGGTTCCGCACGATGAGGACATCATGATCAGATGCATTCATTATATATATCGACCTACTTGTCAATCAAGACGAATACGATGCATCCATTTATGAATCGATGTGGGTGGAGTCTAAACCAGGATAGACTTGTTGACCTGGCGTGTATTAGTCGTACCTTTAAGACTTCTATAGAGTCTAAAAAGCCAAATCGTGGGAACAAGCTTATTCGCGGGCGTTCTGTCAAAGCGAACTCGAATGGTAGGCATAGTCATTGGTCATGCTAAGTTCCAGGTCAAGATTCATCACCAGCAGTGAGGCGTCGCTGTCATTGAGGCGAAGAGGCGCGTGCCTCCTCTCGACTTTCTAAAACTATTTCTTTTAATATTTGTCCTCTGATATCATATTATAACCTGAGTTATCCGGCATTGGCAGCGTTACCGCAGAGACTGCTGATTTGAGATCCGGTGTAGGAGGCAGGGTGGACTCTAGGACATCTTGTACCCTTGAGTTCATGGTAACTGCAGTCACCGTGGCACCGTGGACTCTTCACGAGGCAGCAGGTAGGATGAACTCTATGCACTTTTTGTACTCTAGAGTTCATGATAGGCTACCTGCAGTCACCTTGGACTCTATGCATACGGCATACCTAAGCACGAGGGCATCAAGTAGGATGGACTCAAGCAGAATTTCATGCTAGAGTTCAAAATACCTGGAGGTACAATGAACTCTAGGCTGCAATTAACTTCATCATCATCATTTCACGCGGTATTCGGACATTTCCCCCGGACAATCCCAGAATATTTCTCCCCGGATATTTCCCCACAGGACATTTCCTCAAGGACATTTTCCCACGGACATTCCTCTAGTTTAATTACTTAACCAGCATAAATATCAACGTGACAGTGCATTATATTGACTATTTATATTCATTAATCACTATCTAAATACGATGAGCATTATGTGCGCAATGCATATACAGTAATCCTGAAAAAATCTGCTTGTAAAGACCTTTAGTCCTTTGCACACAACCATCATCATACACACATCATTCGGTTTCAAGTTAGTTAAAACAGAAGCTGCATTGGTGAAAATAATCCTTCCTAATTTTCATGTTGTATCAATGAAGAGCTTTCTTTTTATCAATTCAGCTTCTGTTTAAACATAATTTTCTAACCGATCTCGCTTATTCCTATGCTTGATTCATTTCATCAATCCCGCTTCCTCGAAAGCTAAACTTTTTCGTCGATCCCACTTCGGCTTTAACATTATTCTTATCATCAATTCACCTTCTAGCTAAAATATTTTCATCATCCCATTATAACTTCATTCCTGTCATCAATTCATCTTGTAGCTAAGCATATTTCTCTTTCATCAATCCAGCTTATAGTTGCACATAAATTTTTTCATCATTCCCGCTTCTATTAAGATCTGTTCATCCATCCAGCATCAAGCTAAACATATCTTTTTATTAATCCACCTTCCAGTTGAACATAATTCATTTTATCAATCCGCCTTATAGCTAAAATCTTTTGATCGTTCACCCTTCTATTAAAACCGCATGCTTATCAGCATCCAAACACTAGATAAACACGATTCCTATATGAATCCAACTTCTACTTTAGCAGGATTCTTTTTAGCAATCCAGCTTCTACCTATGCATGGCTATTGCGGACTTGATATGGTTTAGCGCCGGTGAATAATCTGGTCTCCCCAACGTGGCTTTTGTGGGTGCTGAGAAATTTTAAGAGTTCACATTCAATTCAATTCAATACATTTTATTGCAGCCATTGAAAACAAAATGTAATAACAATTACACTACATTATGCAATATGAACATTACAATGCATTATGCAATATTCGCCTCATTAATCAGCTTCCATTTCCACAAATATTCTTCTATCAATCCGAAGCAAGAATTCATTTAATAAATTCACCTTCTGTTTATTCAATAACTCTTTCATCAGACCAGAAGATTATTTTGATAAGTCGAATTTCCAGTTAGGCTAGATTTCTATTGTCAATCCGATTTCAACTTTTGCAAGAATTTTTTCATCACTCAAAGTCAGAAATAAAATGTCATTCATTAATCCAGCTTCTATTTCAGCAAACATTTTTTTTCGTCAATACATGGAGCATTTTGCGATTTTTCTTTTCATCATATCAACGTACAGTATATTTAAGCAAAGAATGACCGTAACTGATCCAACTTTCATTTGAGAAATAATGATTTCATCGATCCAAGTTCTGAATTAATTGGGTAAACAGTGACCTTTTTCGTCGTGAACCTTTCGTCTCTGAACCTTTTGCCGTGAACCATACGTCAGTGAGCCATTTGTCTGTAAACTATTTGACGTATCACGACACCATACACCAATAGAGTGGGCGAACGTTGACGGGCATTGTCTGTTACATTCCGCTTAGTGGCCAAAATGTGCACTGCAATGCGGTGCAGTTCAGCGTTATTGATAGAGTCCACCATGCCTATATAAGGTAGGGTGGACTCTAGGGTACACGACACCTGAGTAGAGTACGTCATGCCTGGATGATGGCCAGGTAATGCTTACTCTAGAGTACATGATGACTGTAGGCATAGCGTGCTCCAGAGTACCCTTTACCTAGTTAGAGCGTACTCTTAGAGTTCCTCCTACCTAAAGTACACGTTACCTGCCAAACCGGCAACTTGAGTAATGAGATCTACCACACAAATGAGGAGATCCGTTACCTCAATGGAGTAACCCACGATCAAATTAACACTCATCAGCCTCCGTTACGAGTTCTCGTAACATCTACAACTGCGACTATATACTACACTATACACTGCAATTTAAGTGAAGAAATTATGAATCTATTCGTGTATCGACACATACTTCAAAAAACATTAATTATATTACAGACGTGACTGCACACATTCGGGTTCAAATTGTCACAACCACACAATGCAACAACTTGTCCTTGAAGCGGAGTTTCTAGAACTGTTTCTCTGCCTTCAACGATTATTTCATTCGCTTGTCTATGTTCCGTTACTTGGTTGTGTGTGTTCCTGTGTTGGTCGTACTTGATCCAGACGGCTTCACCTGAAGGCGACAGAATAATTTGCGAATACCGACGCGAAATTCCTGGTAGCAGAAGCCATAGATGAATGGATCGCTGCAGCAATTCACGTACGACAGAACCACAGCAGAGTTGAACGTCAGACCACCAAGATCCAGCGTCCCATCTCTGAAGAAACTCACTACTACAAGAAACTGTTTGAAGGTTGTACAAATGATGAATCCAAGAACGACGATGAACAGCGTTTTGATGATGCTGCGTCTCGCTCGAGAGATCTTGGGGTCGGTCTGTTGCTCAGCATCACTTGCCGGTTGAGTGACCTTTGACATGCGGCGTAAAACGCGCGCCATGTTAACATAGCAGAACGTGAAGACGATGATGGGAATGACGTACTCGATGAGAAACTGTGTGACGCCCACGAGGCGCAGGACTGTAACGGTCGCGTAGCTTCCGACGGTGCACACTCCTCTCACGACCTTCACCGATGGAAAGATCATGCACAACTTGATTATGACGCAGAACAGAGTACCAGCGACGTTGCTTGCGATGATCTTGTCCCTGCTGATCTTCAGGCGATGTTTGATCGGGTGGGCAATCTCGATGTAGCGCTCGACGGTCAGTAGAGCGATGTTGTAGATGGATGATTGGTAGAGGCTGCTAAAGACGATGCGGGAGTTCCACAGATAGCACATTGGGGCCACCGCAGCCGGCGACCAATGACTTCGATCAACCGTTGGAATGAGGATGAGCAGGAGGCTGACGATGAGGTTGATCGTACACTGGCTGACGAGGAAATAGTTGGCCGGTCGTTTGAGAAGTGGTTTATGTCCAAGGAAAACGATGAGAGCGAAGAGGTTGCCGGTGATTCCTACAACACCGGTTGAAATGGTGAGGATCTTGATGCTGGAGCTGATCGCACTGGAGTACAATCTGAGGTACAACGGTGTCTGTATCTGAGGAAGTGGTGGTCCATTGCTTGAATCGTTAACCGAAACATTCATTGACGATGTGTTGTTCATATTTTTTGCTCAGCTATGAGTCACGCTATAATTGTTCATCGACTTTCAATCTTTATTTGGCGCGAGATGACTGGAGGTGACTGCGTCATGAATCAGAACGTCACGAGCAATGCCAAGTGTGTTCTGAATTTATTTGATACGATTTGATCCAATATTTAAAAAGGGAAATGATCAAATGGGATTTTCGTGCTATCCGCCCGTAATCTGCCTCTAGAAGTCTTGTTCTGTAACATGGAACAGGACTTCTAGAATAAGATAACAGGTGGATATGATAAAGACCCCTCTCGACGTGTTAACAATTACTGGCTCTGAAAACTTCCCATTACGCGCTCTTTCTGCAAATACAGAAAATCGGTTATGGGGCAGCGGGAATAGTTATCCTATTCTTTACAATTATTCCAGCCCCATTGTTTCCTTCTTCTGTCTGTATACTGTCTATTTTAAAGTGTCGTCAGTGATTATCTAAAGGGCTGCTTTGTGATGTACATAATATATACAATATGCATATCAAATCAATCAAAAGTTCTTTATTGTTCACTAAACCAAATTCGAAAGCAGCAAAAACATGAAATTATACAAGTTAGTATGTAGACTATAGTTAACACATCTGTATAATAGCAAACAAAAGATGTGCCCCAAAGGAACGAAACGTTCCGCTAGAAGGGGCTGCATCATCACATCAGAAAATTTTCAGTGGAGTGATTGCAACAATATGGTTCAATGAAATGTACAAACATGTATACAAACATGTATACAAACATGTATACAAACATGTATGCATATGCGTGTATGTATCTTTTATGCAGATTATCTATGAATCATCGTTGACTTGTGAGGAAGAATTCTCTCGGTTACTTGAAAACATAACTTAAAGATTTTGAGAGCTTTCTACGTTCCATCGTTTAATCCTCTCTCCCGATAAATACATCGCCACCACCTGCCATTGATTTATTTAATCAATTATTTAATTATAAAACTTTAACGCCAAATACCCGTTTCAGTAAAACTGATACAATGCTTCGCCTCGTAGGCCTATGTATGTTGACGCGGTTTCTAAAACGTTTCGACAGCTCTACGGTTACATCAACGGATCTACCTGTGAAAAATAAAGTGACGTTAACTAAGGTTACCGCAGGATGAGGCCATGATCAGATGCATTCATTATATATATCGACCTATGTGTCAATCAAGACGAATGCGATGCATCCATGTATGAATCGATGTGGGTGGAGTCTAAACCCGGATGGACTTCTTGACCTTGCGTTTATTGGTCGTACCTTTGAGACTTCTACAGAGTGTTGGACGTGGAGTAATAATAACACGCTTGGACGCAGATCTAAGGAATGTAAGGTTGACTAGCCCCTCTTTCTTTAAGTGGCGGCGTTGGCTAAATTATACGTAGGCCCATAGAGTAATGGGCGCCCTGTGTTGCTGTCGACAGTTAAATTCGACTCCTATAATAACTTGTAATCATTCGCTCACACTGTGTCTGTAGCCATACTGCGGTTTGTCAGTTTGCAATTAAATGAATATTTATATACATATATTATATATTTATACCCTGTGTCCGGAAATAAAGGGAAACCTAATAACAATATGAAAATAAATAGTAAATGGTCGTCGATTTTTAAATCGTTTTTATCCTGACGTATCTATCTACACATTTTTAATTTTTGAACGTCCTGGTTTAAAAAGTACGTCATAGTGACTTCTTTAAATAACAAAGTCAATACCTGGGAGGAATTTCGTCAGCTGGTCATTGATGCTGCTATTGACCAAAGGCGCACGCGCTTTGAAGCTTGTGTTGAGGCTGAAGGCAGACACTTTTGAACACACCTTGTATTCTAATATTATTCAAACACAAGAATGCATTTGAACTAAACTTATGGCGGTTATTCGACAACATTTATAAGCAGTTGAACATTCTGTAGAAGAATTTCAGGCCGTCCCTAAAACTCAAATGTTGATACAATTGATGTCATTATGACGTCATTGCTGAATGACAGGAGCTAACATATTTCAAACAGGGCTTGAATGATATGTTAGGAATAAAACGGCTTTGGAATTTTAAAAATCGATAGTTATTTGCTGTTTATTTATGTATTATCTTTAGGAGTCCCTTTATTTCCGGACATAGTGTATATATGTATACCTGATTAAATATCCATGTCGTGAGAACCAGAGTGGCTGTAGAATAGTGATTAACACACTGTGACGTAGAGCTGAAGAACCTATAGTTCGAGACTCGTAGGCCTACCCCTTAGGTTTACTTCTATCCTTCTTTAGCTAGGCGGCGACGTTTGTTAAAAAACGAGCTGTATAACGTAATGGGTGCCGTGTAATAACTTGTCATCATTAGTTCATACTGTACATGCAATTATACTGTATTCAGCTAAGAATAAATAGTAGGCTTAATTGTACCTGTCATGACCCTTCCTCCCTGCCGATATGTTCGCGAACTACGAACATTGACCTATTATAACCTATTGCGGTTTGTCCGTTTCTCATTAAACGAAGACATACACACACTGTGGTTTGCCAGTTGGAAATTACGGAAATAATTATTATTATTCTCAAGCGTCCTGTCAAAGCGAACTTGAATGATAAGTAGGTGTAGTGAAAAATCTATTCCAGGTCAAGAATCTTCAGCGGTTACGGTGAATAGTATAGTGTTAAAAAACTGATGCGAAAAGGGAGATAAATGAATGAGGCGAATTCAAGATGGAATTTGGGAGGGTGCGCTGTTTGCAATTTTAAATGAACGCCGGCATCACAATAATAATAAAAACGGCCCAACAGATATCAGATGATTAACATTGACATTCGCAATGCCATGTTTAAAAAAAGTTAGTCCACTGAATAAACTAAAAGACGAGAATAGACTGAAAATAATTGGTGAAAAGAGAAATCTAGGGACTTGAGTGGAGTGTGTTGCATGAGAGCGCTACGACTTTTATAAGTTAGTTATAATTATCTACTTAGTGGTTCCGGGAATTCAGATCCTGTAGACGGATGTTACAAGTGACTTGGTGCTGTTATGTTGCATGGGTTCTAGCGGCGGCGTAAGCTAAATCGTTCTGGGTGACCCGAAAACGATTCAATTGAGGGGTTGATTGTGGTTAATTTCAGCAATTCAGTTCGGTTATTCCATTTCCGAGTTCGAAATGTTCGATTTCGTCCATGTGCTTTGGAGTCCATAATTATTTATTGATCACTGGAAAGTCACGGAATGATGATGAGGGAAGATCATTTCGAACACGTGTCGAAAGACATACGCACAAAAAGAAAAAGACATGGAGAGACGCAGACAAAGACTCACGCATACTAAGAGACATGTGTAGGAAGACGCACCCATAGAAAAGTTCACCCATGGAAAGACACACGAATGGAAAGACAGTCGCAGAGAAAAAAACATACACGCATAAATAGACACAACGTCTCTGAGTATATGGCCAATAGGCACGTTGAAGAAGCCGCAATACGAATTAGTGGAACGAACGAATGAATAAACGAATGAAAATTGGATGGAATGTAAGTGTAATGACATTTAGCTTATTGGAAGACCTGCGGATTTATCGATTGATTACTCGATTGATCGCTAGAAAATTGTATTGATTGTATTGGTAAATTTCGTTTGCTCGATTATTTAATAGGCCTAAATATCGTGCGGTCCATTTCAGAGTTAACAATACTGCAAAACAATGTTAACGTGGAACATTAAACATTTGAGTGTAAAATTGAGCGAACATTGGCATTTAAGGTTCATGATCATGCAAAGTCGAATTTGAAGATATAATCAACTGTCTTCATTGCAATTAATAGTTTGCTTACCTTTGTTCCAACACATCGCTTATTCGTCACGTTCAGTGACTAAATCTTAAAAACATCTTCATGCTCAACAAATTAATCAAATTGAATCGATAGATCGAAATTTAAATTTATTAGATTAATCTATAAGTTTATTTTTGGTCTGTAGTACTCTGTAACAAACCCTTGATCTTGGCACATGATATAATCTACATGGAAGTGCGTGCGGCACTAGATGAGCAGTACGTCTGCCTTGATGTAAAAATTCTGGTGGCAGAAGAATTTGTTGCAAACAGTTCAATTAGAGCGTGTCGTCGAGTTGAGGAGAATCGTTAAATTCCTCCGTCCTTCTCATCCTTTCTTCTCCTCCTCCTTCCTCATCCTGCTCCTCCATTTTCCTCTTCGTCCTCCTCTTCCCTCCTCCTTCAAGCCTTACGCATCGTTACCATAGTGACGTGCTAAGCTTCCTTCCGTTTCGTCTCCATCCTCGTGACCTGAAAAGAACATTAAAACAATGGCACGACTTAATGGATGGTCCCTCGCGGACCGTCTGCATACGATGCCACTGCTACTGCTGCTGCTGCTGCTGGCGACAGCAGGGCAGTGCAAGAATCCGGACGAGCGGGCCGTATCTGCTTCACGCTTCGTTAGGTTTTCGGATGTCCCGCGGGAGAATTCATTTGGCATCGTCCTGGCTCCTCTCCGTGGGGACGAGATGCTATCAACTGCAGCGTCCAATCGATCGTCCATTCCATTCATCCCACGGATCGCATTGCAGACGCTGGACCACTTTAGTTGGCAGTTACAAAGGCAGGAACTGGAACAGGTGCCAGAAGAACTACGATGCCAAGCTCCTCGTCGCGACACCTGCTGAGTCTTCTTGTCTGCTGCACTGCAATGATCCAATTGGCTGCTTCGCCACGTAATACAGGTGAGTTTAACCAGTTTACAGAGTGGAATTTGTTGCGGTAAAGGTACCTTTGCCACCTGTTTAACTTATCTGTTATTCGTGTGTTTCTGTGCATATATTTTAGAGTCTCTCTGTGTGTCTTTCTCTATATGACTTTGAATCTTATTATCTCTGTTTATCTACTCTCCCGCGTTCTCTCGCTCTATCTCTGTCTCTCTCCGTCTCTCTCTGTCTGTCTCTGTCTGTCTGTCTCTGTCTCTGTCTCTCTCTGTATACGTCTCTGTCTCTTAATCTCTCCACTTCACTGCCTCTCTCTGCGTCTCTCTGCGAGTGCTACGCTGTTGATAGCAGGTTGTAGAGCAGTCGAATCCAGAGTAGTCCTGCACCTTAGCTCATCGTCCCTTTAGAGCACTTGGCCAGCTACGCAAGTCTGCTCAGAAATGCGCTACATAAGCTCTCCTTCGTGGACACGGCGTGCATGAACATGGCGTGCGTATTGACAGACGTATTCGTTCGTCTCTCTCTCTCTCTTACTGAGGCCGACCAAAGAAAGAAGCGTAAAGTCGAAATAATGCAACTAATCACCGAATGCTTGGACGCGTTGGCCATGAATCTCATCTGCGGATTAGACCAGACGCGGAGATACGGCAAATGGCGCATGACTATACATTATAATGTGCATGTTTTCAATTCATGATTGTGTAGCCTACGTGTCTGTATGTATGCATGTACGGTATAAACGTATGCTGAGTATGTATTTGTGTGTTCCTATGTCTGTTCCTGCATGTTGTCTGTCTACCCTATTATTGTCTTTACATATATAGGCCTATATCCAAACCCCAATCAGTGAGTCAATCAGTTTATAAATCGGTAAAGTCAGTGTGATCATTTATTCAACGGTTCGTCTGTCGGACTCTTTCCTTAATCTGTCTTTGTTTATTTGAAAATGTGACTGCCGTCTTACGCTATTAGATGTATTTTGTTTAGTGTTTTGTCCTTTGGATAGTCAAATATGTCCATCTTATGTAATTTCCTACCTGTGTCTGTATCTATTTGTGCTGATACAACACATACTTGCTTTTAGTTCAGCCATTTAATAATAATAATAATAATAATAATAATAATAATAATAACAATAATAAAAATAATAAAAAAATATTCCTTTATTGATATCGGCCTACAAGGAATGTTACACCGCAAGCCATTTCAATATGTTAGTTGTTTAGTACAATAGTCTAATTCAACTGCGTTTGAGATAATAATATAATAAATTCGAATAAATGCGAGAATTCTTTTGAGATTCTATCTAAGAGTTCTATGGTCTATATAGGACTCGAGGGATGCAGTTCTTGTCATCATTAACAGGCAGTGTGAATTTATGTGGCCTAGGTCTAAGATCATAACGGCCTTTAGCGACTGGGTTAATAATCAGAGACGTAAGGTCTTAATAGATACTGAGAGATAGGGTAGCCGCCCCACAACCCACCACAATTCGATGGGGGAGAGACTTATAGATGCCTATTTGAAGAGTTACACCTAATGCTGATCTCATGGCATAATTCTTAGGCGTGGAGCTTCTGCGGCCGAGAGACTCCTCAACTCAACTATCCATGTTCCTTGATCGATGGATCGAACAACATACAATGAACGGTTCAGACTTCAAGGCAACATTTTTGAGCAATGCTGTCCACTGTTCAGCCTTTTTGACACTGCGGGTCACTGAATAATTTATTCTTGAAGACGCATAACTTATAGTAAATCAAAGCAAACTAATATCTCTACTGTATAAACTTTTATTATGGAGAAATCATAATGAATAATTTATGGGTTCTAGGACAATAGCCCCGGAGAATAACCCTCTTTTACAAATAGCCCCCGGATACAAACCCCGGCCAAGCAAACCCGGACAATAGTACCCCCGAATAGTATAATGGTAGGACACAAAAATCCCTACACGCCACTTATACAAATAACTAAATTAGTTTTCAAATAATTTTTTTAAAACAGACAGTTATAATGCTTTTATTAGACGCACGTGTTATATTAGTGAACCATTCACTTTAAGTATTAAATTAAATGACCCTAGAAATGAAATTGCTGCGTATTGTAAAATAGTTCAGTTCACTCAAAAAGACAGGTTGGGAGCTATTCCACGCAGGTAGTCAATGAGATTGCTCGGATTGTAGTTTTTAACGACGGCTTTATAAATTTCACACAATGTCGGATAATTAGCAGATAATTAGCAAACATGTGACAGTCATGATTCTACAGTATGGGCCAGTTAATTTCATACTAAGATTGGACGTTACGCAGATAATCGTCCGCCCCATAAAAGTGGACTCAAAAGCCATATAAAAGGAAAGTCATAAGGCTACTCGTGTCTTGCCATAATTGCTATTTCATGTTTGTCAATTATCTGCACCCTATCTAGTATTTTGAGTCTTACGGTATTTTTGTGATATTTTCCTTTTAATTCTTACCAATATACTATTCAGGGGGTTATTGTCCAGGTCTTTTGCATGGGGTTATTTTCCGGGAGGTTAATTATATGGGGGTTATTGTCCGGAGGTAATTGTCCGGTGTTATGGCCCGGGTGGTTGTTGTCCTGTTACCAATTGCATGTAGGTAGACCATGTGTTCATATTATCAAATGATTAGCCAAGTTACGAACCGATAGCTATGCGAGTAGACCTATGATTTTGTTTTTATCATCTTTGAACGAATTGCAAACACTATAGCTCCAGTCAACCCCCACCTGATAAGGGCTGGCAACCGTTTAACATCCATCTATGGCTTGGTATCCAGGGACCAACGCTTAAGATGAATGTCTTGGGGGTAATTTAGTTAAATGACGAGTGGAGCAGAGGCCTTCATTCAGAGGAAGGAAGGAGTAGGGATATTAGACGACTAAGCCCCTTAGGACGATGAAAAGGGACTTGGGGAGGTGGTGATGACCCATTTACCAATCCTCCTTTAGTGAGATGGGCTGATGCGTCAGACAGTTGTTTAGGCTGATCATAGGAGAGATAGAGGACACTGAACGACGTTTGTTTGCCTAAGTTAAGCCAACAACGATGGACATCACAGTCTACACGTCTCTCTTTCTCTCTGTCAGTCCATCTCTATCTGTCTCTTACTTTACACCTACCTCTATCTCTCTCGCTGCCTTGCCTGTTTACTACCATTTCACGCCCAGCAAGGAACTAGTTCAGATAACTCCCTGAATCACGAATGCTCGGGTGCTCGTCCTAAGCGTAGAAAAATGGGGACGATGAAGTGAGTCGTCTTTATCACGATACACGTCAATACCCTTTTACAGAGACTGTCCGACCAGTTCAGATGAGGACACGACAGAAAGAAACCAGAAGAAGATAGAAGATGGAAGCGGAAGAGAGGAAGAGGAAGAGCATAGGAGGAAGATGATGGCGAAATGATGAGACAGAGAAGGTGAATAGAAAGTTGGTGAGGACGGACGAGGGTGGAGATAGAAAACAGATGGAGAACGGAACTCGATTGTGAATAAAAGAGGAAGATTTAATTAGAAGTAGGAAGAGGATGAACAGGAAGACGAGTGGAAGGAAAGGAGGAAGAATAATAAGAGAGAAATTGGAGAATAATAACAAAGAGAGTGGAAATGGATGGGAGTGAATAATAAGAAACAGTAACTGCAATACTTATTCAATTATTTATTTTATTTAGTAACTTGTAGCGTGCGCAAGGTCACAACGAAATGTGAATCTGAGGCGTTGATGAACAATAAGCTTAGCCTATATCTTAGGAATAGACTCAGAACGATAATTGAATGTAGCGTAGCAATGGGAGGAACGACAGCAGCTGAAAGATAGTAGTAAATTAGATAAACAGGAGGAAGAGGATAGGGAGGAAGAGGAGGAGAAGGAAGAGGAGGAGGAAAATGAGGAGAAGTAAGAGGAGGAGGAGGAGAAAGAGAAGGGGAAAAGAGAGGAGGAGGAAGAGGAGTAAGAGGAAGAGAAGGAGGAATAAGAGGAGGAGGAGGAGGAGACGGAGGAGGAGGAGCAAAAGGAGGCGAATAAGGAAGAGGCAGAGGTGGAAGAGGAGGAAATAACGAAGAGGATCGGGAGACAGGCAAGAGGATGAGTTAAGCGTTGTTATTCTGTTTCAATGGTGCGAATGAGATGAATTGCAGATGAGACCCGGATGTTTGTAATTCAGTTAATCATTCAGCACTAAAGCATCAAATACTCGTGGCGCTTTCTCACAACTTATCGACTATAGTACTCTCGGCTTTCTGCAAGTGTTTCTCTGCCTATGCCTGTCTGTCTGTCTCCGTCTGCCTGTCTTTGTATGTCTGTCTCCGTCTGCCTGTCGCTGTCTTCTCTCAGATGTCAGCAAGCGTCTCTCTATCTTTGTCTGCCTGTCTGTATATGTTTGTTTCTTCTTCCGGACTATCAGCCCGCGTAGGTGTGAGCCGTTCTCGATGTTTGTCGTATATCCCAGTCGCCGTTGCGTTGCTGTATCTATTGCTCTTTACTGGCGACTATAATTCTTTTCGCATTGCCTGTCATGCAATGTTCCCTCTAATGTTTTGGGGATAGTATGCGCAATGTATTTTGTGTCTGCAACATTTTATAAATAGTCCACAATTTTGTGCAATGCTCCGAGCTGAATTTGATGATGCGAGTGGTTTAACTAAGACCATGTCTACAAGTTTATGGTGATAAGCTCTGATAACCTAAGAAAAGCTCCTTTTTAAAAGATCAATAAGGGAAGGAACGTATCAGCGAAGTAACCAATTTCCTCCAATATATATTTGCTTTGAAAGCTCGTGAACCTGTTTGCTCTGAAGTGCAAATGCAACCGATTCTAGGATGTTTCATCCCCAGACGATTCATCAAGGGACAGTTAATGTTAAGCATAGGACGTTTCACCAATAATTAATGTTTTAGTGCTTCACTGCTTCGTTGCAGTTTAATTTTTCTAGAAATGTTAAGCAACGTTTGAATAACTCTAACGTGCGATATTGCAAGCGAATATTTATTACGTGAATGTTAACGAATGACTTTTGGCGAACATAAGGGCCTACGATTGATATAAAGCTATGACCAATTCAAAGAACCAAATTCCCTACGGAGAAAACTAAATATTATCTGCAGAGGTATCACTGTTCACTGTGGCATAAATTAGCAATGAGACAAACACACGATCGCTCGCAGATTAAACAACGCGTCTGAGCGTCCATAGAAAGGTCTGTCCGTTATGGGTCTGCGGGTATGCCCATACCCGCGGGTAACCATACCCGACCAGTACCCGCGAGTACGGGTAGGGTATGGGTCGGGTAGCAAAAAAGCCTTACCCGCAGACCTCTACTGTCCGTTCGGTGCTCGTAGCACCTTGCTGATCAAAGAACGATACTGTTCACGCCGACTTCCTTGACTCCATTTCACTTCAATTTGCCCTGCCTAGGCCTATTAAGGCTTAAACCAAACCTACATCAAGTGAATTAGGAAATGTGCTAAATTTCAGTTGCCCTGCTAAATGTTAAAAAAAACTTTATTGCAACATTAATGGTTGAAGTAACGGCATGATGAGAAAATTGCAAAGATGTAATGAAGCCACAAAACATTAATTATTGATGAAACGCACTAAGATGAACAGTCCACTTGTTAGGGTTAGGGTTAGGGTTGGGCTGAGGGTGAGGGTTAGGGTTAAGGTTCGGGTTAGGGTTAGGGTTAGGGTTAGGGGTAGGGCTAAGGCTAGGGCTAGGGTTAAGGTTAGGGTAAGGGTTAGGGTTAGGGTTAGGTTAAGAGTTAGGGTCAATGTAGGGTTAGGGTTAGGGTTAGGGTTAGGATTAGGGTTAGGGCTAGGGTTAGGGATAGGGTTAGGGTCAATGTAGGGCTAGGGTTAGGGTTAGGGTTAGGATTAGGGTTAGGGCTAGGGTTAGGGATAGGGTTAGCGTGGGGTTAAGGCTAGGGTTAGGGTCAGGGTTAGAGTTAGTGTAGGGTTAGCGTTAGGGTTAGGAATAGGGCTAGGGTTAAAGTTAGGATTAGGGTTAGTGTCGGGTTAGAGTTAGGGTTAGAATTAGGGTTGGGGATAAGGTTAAGGTTAGTGTAGGGTTAGGGTTATGTTTCGGGTTAGGGTTAGGGTTAGGGTGAGGGTTGGGGTTAGGGTTAGGGTTAGGGTTAGTTTAGGGTTAAGGTTAGGGTCAAGGTTAGGGTTAGAGTTAGGGTCAGGGTTAGGGTTAGGGTAAAAGTTAGAGGTAGGGTTAGGGTTAGGGTTAGGGTGAGGGTTGGGGTTAGGGTTAGGCTTAGGGTTAGGGTTGGGGTTTTGGTAGGGTTAGGGTAAATGTTAGGGCTAGGGTTTGGGATTGGGTTAGTTTAGGGTTACGGTTTGGGTTAGGGTTGAGGATAGTGTAGTGTTAGGGTTAGGGTTAGGGCAAGGGTTAGGGTTAGTGTAGGGTTAGAGTTAGGGTTAGAGTTAGGGTTGGGGTCAAGGTTGAGGTTAGAGTTGGGGTTAGGGTGGAAGTTAGGGT